>JAGSXI010000003.1:845846-936964 GCA_019285895.1 Metschnikowia australis | reverse complement strand
AGAAGATATGAGTGTTTTTTCCGGGTAATTAGAAGAGGTATGAGTATCCCATCTGAATAATTAGAAAAAGATATTAGTGTTTTTTCCGGGTAATTAGAAGAGGTATGAGTATCCCATCTGAATAATTAGAGAGATACAGGTTTTTATCTCCAAAATTCCAAAAAAATTCAAATGGCTCTACGTAGTTCTGAGCATCACAAGAATCTATCGAAAAAAGTTGCAGTGTCTGCACGCTAGTATCAGAAATACGAATCCCATGAAAAATAGAACACTCACCAACAGCAACACCCCAGGAGCCCAAAACACATGCGCCTCCCGAATACAAAACCACCAGAGGCGGCCCGAAACGATGTCTATCGGCCTTTTCAAAAGCCTCCAAAAACAGCACACAAGATCAGCCACGTCACGCTTCCTGCAATCTTGGCCCCAGGCCGTGCGGCTCAAACCAGCTCGGTCATTCATGAACCTGGAGTCGTCTGCTGCCTCGCCCAGTCGAGGGAGAAAATCCCGCAATTTCAAAGCTTTTACCGCCGTGCAAAGAAACAGGCCCAGCCCGAAAATTCAACCCCAGAAGGACTCTTAGAACAAACCGGCATTTGCCATGGACGGGGCCTCTTCGCACTGGCATGAAGTCGCGGCGAGCAGAACAGGCGTGGCGCAGGCCCCGAAATGCCAATGCACGTGGCCACCGGAACACAACAACGCAACAGACCAAAACAGCGAAAAGTCCCAACACGACGGCTTTCGTCCGGCTGCAGTCCAGGAACACATGCTGCTGCCGCAATTTCTTGGTCCCTGGAGAAAGGGGGTTTGCCATTGCAGCTAATTCCCGTGAATTCGCAGATCCGGCACAGGGCTTCCACGCGACGCCCCCCAGCAGCCTATGGAAGCACAGTACCCCAAACCCGCCGAAACACTCGAAAACACACGCGAAAGGGCCAGCAAACAGGTGCCGCAGTCATCACCTAACAGTCATCACCTAACAGTTTTCACAAACAGTCATTATCCAACAGAAAACAGATCATCACCACCCACCGCCCAGACGGCATGTCACGTGACCCGGCCACTGGTGTACGGGTGTGCCCGGCCCGGCGCGGATGATGAGGCTCAGCCCAAAACTCCCTGCGCTTACTCACCATCGTGCATTCTTCTGGCCGCCCCATCTCCGCGGGAAACTGACGTATTCCCCCAGCGCCCTTATATCATAGCCGTGTGCCCCTGACGAGCCCCTGCCTCTTCTCGAAATCGAAATCGCCCCGCTGTTCATGGACCTGGACTTCCCCACCTCGGCGTCTACGGACGTCGTCTCTAGGGACCCGAATCCCAACGACAAGTCTGGCCTGGACTCGCCGCTGGCGCCCGTCAAAACAGCCTATTCCATAGACGACTACAACGGCGCGCAGGCGCCGTCGTTCCGCCAGAAAACCCAGCACTTCTGCTTCCGCCGCGGGCTTGCCGCCAGGCCCCCGTATTTGCAGTCCATCTACGACCGGATGCCGCGGCGCATCTACGTGAATCACCAGTTGCCGGCGGCCATGAGCGAGCCGCACTCTGGGGTGCCGGTTCTTGGCTACCCGCGCAACAAGATCCGCACCACCAAGTACACGCCGTTGCTGTTCATCCCCAAGGACCTCCTCTACCAGTTCCGCAAGGTGGCCAACACGTATTTCTTGATGTTGGTGATCCTCGGCGCGTTCCAAGTGTTCGGTGTGGCCAGCCCGGGGCTCGCCGCCGTGCCGTTGATCGTCATTGTGTGCATCACCGCGGCCCGCGATGCCTTCGAGGACTACAAGCGCGGCACCAGCGACACGGAGCTCAACAACACGCCCATTCATCTTTTGCTGGGCCTCGCCAACGTGAACGTCGAGACGACCGCGGTTGGTGCGTGGCGCCGCTTCAAGAAGCGCTCGTCACGTGCCACCAGGACTTTGTTCCGGGCCTTCCAGAAGGCCGGCCTCTTATTCTCCAGCCGTGCCAAGCGCGCCGAGGCCGCGCGCCAGGATGCCGAGAACACCGACTACGCGCTACGCCGCATCTCCACGGTGGTGTCGGACTTCTCGCTCGCGGAGGGCCGGCCGTCGACGGCGCTGAAGGCACCCCGCAAACTGACCCACCTGCACGCGTCACGTGCGCCGCCGGACTGCTTGCTCAACCCGGAGTTGCAACGGACGCAATTGCACGACGATCTGCGTGCGGTGTTCAAGAACCGCAAGTGGAAGGACGTCAACGTGGGCGACTTCATCCGCGTGCGAGCCAACGAGGAGGTGCCTGCAGACGTTGTGGTGGTGTCCACGTCCGACGTGGAGGGAAACTGTTTCATTGAGACCAAGAACTTGGACGGCGAGACCAACTTGAAAAACAAGGCGTCGTTACTGTGCGGCGCCTCCTTGCGGCACGCCCGCGACCTCGCAAACACCAAGTTCTGGCTTGAGTGCGACGCACCCAACCCGCTCCTCTACTCGTTTAAGGGCACCATCCACTACGAGCACTTTGACCGTGACGGCCGCTTGGTCAACGCGGATGAGCGCGAGCCTATCACCAACGACAACGTGCTTCTCCGTGGCTCCACGTTGCGCAATACCAAATGGGTAGTCGGAGTAGTGGTTTACACGGGCTTGGAGTCCAAGATCATGTTGAACAGCGGCATCACCCCGGAGAAGACGTCCAAGATCTCGCGCGAGCTCAACTTCTCCGTGATCATCAACTTCGTGGTGTTGCTTGTGATCTGCTTCATTTCCGGCCTCATCAACGGTTTGTTCTACGACCGCCAGGATACCTCCCGCATCTACTTCGAGTTTGCGGCTTACGCAAGCACGTCCGCTGGAAACGGTGTGTTGTCCTTCTTCGTGGCGCTCATCATCTACCAGTCTTTGGTGCCCATCTCCTTGTACATCTCCATCGAGATCATCAAGTCCGCGCAAGCGTTTTTCATCTACGCGGATGTCAAGATGTACTACGAGCGCTTGAACTTTCCATGCACACCCAAGTCCTGGAGTATATCCGACGACTTGGGCCAAATTGAGTACATTTTCAGCGACAAGACCGGCACCTTGACACAAAACGTCATGGAGTTCAAGAAATGTACCATCGCCGGTAGGTCCTACGGCTTGGCTTACACTGAGGCAAAGCAGGGCATGGACAAAAGAAACGGCGTGGACATTCTCAAGGAGTCCGAGCGCTGGAATTCTGCCATCACAGAGGACAGACAACAGATGATCCAGAACATCCAGGGTTACACTAATAATGACCAGTTCAAAGAGGAGATGTTGACGTTTGTCTCCAACGATTACTTGATGGACACCATCGTGCCCCAGACTATGGACAAGGCCCAAAAGAAAGCCAACGAAGACTTTATGCTTGCCTTGGCCTTGTGTCACACTGTGGTCACTGAGGAAAGTGAAACCGATCCAGGCTTCAGAGACTTCAAAGCCGAGTCCCCAGACGAAGCTGCTTTAGTGGCTGTGTCAAGAGACGTCGGTATTGTATTCCGTGAGCGGTTGAGAAGGACACTTGTCCTCGAGGTTTATGGAAGACAAAGGAAATACGAGTTGCTTCATATCATCCCGTTCTCTTCCGCAAGAAAGAGAATGACCTGTGTTCTCAAGGATGAGGATGGAAAGGTGTTCATGTACACCAAGGGTGCAGACAATGTCATTTACCAAAGACTCAGCTCACTGATATCGGACAAGATGTTGAAAGAGACTGCGTTGCACTTGGAGGATTTTGCCAAGGAAGGCTTGAGAACTCTCTGTATTGCCTCCAAGTCTTTGGATGAACACCATTTTCAAGAATGGTATGCCAGATTCAAGGAGGCAAATGCCTGCATTGATGATTCTAAGGATGCCACCGTCGATGAGTTGAACGAAGAATTAGAGTGCGATCTTATTTTGCTTGGCGGGACTGCTATTGAGGACCGTCTTCAACAGGGCGTGCCTGACTCTATTTCTATTTTGAGTAATGCCGGTCTAAAGCTTTGGGTTTTGACTGGAGACAGAATTGAGACTGCCATCAACATTGGATTCTCGTGCAACTTGTTGGGCAACGACATGAGATTACTCGTTGTGCGGCCCGAGAACGATCAGTCAGATATCCAATATATCGATGACCTCATCACTGGATACTTGCAGGAAGATTTTGGAATTGCAGTCTCTTCGCCGGAGGAAATCCAGGCCGCCATTAAGATTGCCAAGGCCGATCATTCCGTTCCCACTTCCAACACGGGCTTAATTATTGACGGTGCAGCCTTGACATTGGTTTTCAATGAAAACGAGAGCTTGAGACAAAAGTTTCTTCTCTTGGGAAAACAATGCAAATCAGTAATTTGTTGTCGTGTTTCTCCTTCTCAAAAAGCCGAGGTCGTGCAGGTGGTGAAGAACAATCTTCATGTCATGACTCTAGCTATTGGAGACGGAGCCAATGACGTGGCCATGATTCAAGCTGCAAACGTGGGTGTTGGAATTGCTGGGGAAGAGGGTAGACAAGCAGTGATGTCCTCGGACTACGCCATTGGCCAATTCCGCTTCCTCACGCGGTTGCTTTTGGTGCATGGAAGATGGTCCTATAAAAGATTGGCAGAGATGGTACCATGCTTCTTTTACAAGAATGTGGTATTCACATTCACCTGTTTCTGGTATGGTATCTATACCAACTTTGACGGCTCTTACCTTTACGAGTACACCTTTTTGATGTTTTACAATTTGGCATTCACATCTTTGCCGGTTATAATTCTTGCAGTGTTTGACCAGGATGTATCTGATTCCGTGTCCTTGGTGGTTCCACAATTGTACAGGTCAGGTATTTTGGGAGAAGACTGGTCTCAATTCAAGTTTGTGTGGTATATGATTGACGGACTCTACCAGTCCGTCATTGCATATTTTTTTCCTTACTTGATGTATTACGTCACTTTTCAAAACCACGAAGGCTTGCCTGTGGATCACAGATTCTGGATCGGTGTATTGGTTTGTGCAATCTCTGTGGCCGCCTGCAATATTTATATCTTATTGCAGCAACGAAGATGGGATTGGTTAACGTTGTTGGTCAGTACTTTGTCGACCTTGGTGGTCTTTTTCTGGACTGGCGTGTGGGGTGCACTTCCATGGGTGGGCGAGTTCTACGCTGCCGCGCCTCAGCTTTTCGGCACATTAGGATTCTGGTGTTGTTTCTTCGTTGGAACTGTTATTTGTGTCTTGCCTCGCTTCATTTATGATTTCTTCAAGAGGAACTTCCACCCAAAAGATATCGATATCATCAGGGAGCGGGCTGCTGAAGGTGACTACAAAGATTACCCAAGCGGATATGACCCCACGAATATCGAGGATATCGAAAGGCACAGACTCCTTCAGCGGCTCAATCAGGGAGACACCGAATTATTAGAGAAGATCGAACATGCCGTCAATCCCGAGACGGAATCGGAGCATTCGAAAGAAGATCACACGATTGCGCGGGCCTTCAAGTCGATCAGAAGGAAAACGACGATCTCGAGATCGAGGAAGGGCACGATAAGCAACCAGGCAAAGTACAACAAGGAACTCTTGGACAGACCTATCAATTTGAATCAATTGAGAATGGAGATGATCCGCCGAGGCGAGTACAAAACAGGGGGCCGGAACTCGCTTGAGAGAATTACCACTACACACGGGCTTCCTGGGCTCACGCAGGCGGAGACGCTCATGTCGTTCCACGCGAGAAACAGCATCAACTTTGAGCGCTAAGCATGGCAGTCGATTGAGGCAGTTTTATGAAGGATTGTAGTTAGAGGCAGGGCTGCGCGGAGGTTTCGAGAGTTTTTAGAGAGGTTGAGTGCTCTGTTTTTATTAGGGCATGTCCAGGAGGTAGTTAATGAGGTAGGAAATGGGGCATTTTTCGGCCCATTGTCCGCATTGAACTTTTTGACTCATTTAGTTGGACCGTTGCCACCAAGACACCATTTGAGGTTCACAAACCCTTTGGCCATATAGCGCTCGTTCCACATACCGTGCTTTTGTATGTAGATATTAGACTCTTTAAGATAAAACTCTTCTGATGCTGCACTTTGTGTAGGGGACCACAATGTGTGAATATTGCCCCTTTAAAAATATCACTATAGGTACATTATGACGGAACTATAAAATACAATAGAAATACCTTCAAACAGCATTGTATGTCTATTTATGAATCTTGGTGATTTGACACTGGAGTCTTTGTCATGGGAGAAGCTTGCTGAAGTAGGGATGGTTTAAGTATTTTTAGGTACATCAGCTCAACACGAACGGTCCATAAAAGTGCATATATGCATATTTTGCATTTATACACTTCTTCTGTGAGTTCCGTCGCATATCCTGTCGAGCGCCCCATCTGAAGCTCATGGCATATCAATCCTTTTTTGCTTTGTCCACATGATCAAGTTACATATAGTACATTCTTAGTTATCCTGGGACATCAGGGATAAATCGGTGCACTAACTCTTACAACATGGTATAGCGTGGTGATTAGTTGGCAAATACAAGAAAAGCAAAAAACGCCAAATATAAACATCTACTTACAGACTATTTTTATACTTGCCTCTCGCAATATCTTTCAGGAAGATACCCTCGTCTGATTCAGCAAAAACTCACCGACTTGACGTCGGTTCGGATAGATAAAAAGATTGCAGCACCACAATTTCGCATATGGTCTCCCACTACACTACTCAGTGTGGCCCTACGGAGCTTAACAATCGTTGATCGGACGGGAAACAGTGTGTTCTCCGTGGTATGGCCGCAACCGGTATTTTTAGAGGCATGGTTAGTTCTATCTGAAAAGAGCAAAAACATAATCCAAAGGTTGAATAGGTTGTAGCTGCATGCTCAGTCTAAGCAATCACCGCCCCTTTTTCACAACGAAGATGGACCAGAAGCTTCTTTGTACGTAGGTTACAGCGTTTTGATTCTTCAATCAAATGAATCTACCAAAAATCAAAAATTCTCTTTCACGTCCGTGCGTTATGAAAATTACATGTTACAAGGGCAGGTCAAAGAGCCTAGCTCTCGCCGGAGAACCGGAAAGAAAAATTGATTTCGTCTCCGAACAAGTCTATTCAGACGAGCAAACAAATCTGACAAAGACTATGACGTTGCGTCTTCTCAAAAGCTTTTATGGAGCAATTTCAAGTAGGCAAAGTACCTGGGAGCACATTCGGAATATGTGCAACTTTCGTGACATGTCTAGAGACCCATGTTTCAAAAGTGAGGGATTTGTGGAGCTTTCGGCAAAACTTTAATACTTGAGACTTAAAACAAGTCATGAACCTTGGTCGTTGAAATTTGTGTGAGAAGAAACGCCAGATAGTGAAGGTTTCGTGTGATATCCCAGACCGAGTGTCCAAGACTACTTCCAATGGCAATCGGTACTAAGGGTTTGAGGAAAAATCACATTTGTCTTCGCCGTCTTCATAAATGCTTTTTCAGATCCAAACTGTCAGTGTACGCAAGGGTAACTATCTTTCCCCGAGTGACAAATTCAAAAGTGACTGCAGGTTGTTTTCGTTGCCTCTGTCAAGGATATCTGCTTGTTTGTCTAAGAACATTGCCTGGATTTACGGGGATAACCCTGAAATGCTGGCGTCAGGGCAAGTACCAGCCAATGGATCGTATTCCTTCATGGCTTGCTTGTCTTTTTGGGTAAATTATACAATACATCCATATATAAGTTATTATTAACTATTTGCATCTGATGTATGTATTTAATTTAATATTGCTTAATATTACTGCATTAATATGGGTTTATATTCTATAAATATATAAACTCGATGAAGTATTGTATCGGTCCATATCCTAGACCTGTATTGCGGGCTATACATATGGACCTACCCCAAGGACACAAAAAATGGCCGCAACCTTTTATTCTCTTCAAAGATAGTCAGAAACCTCGCGGGGCTTTCTTTGATATTTTTTCAACCAATTCTCGGAGTCTTAGTCACATCTAAAGTGGACCAAGTGACACGGCTTACTATACGACTGGTGCCTCTCCTAGTGAAGTTCCCTCTTCTAGCAAAGACCAGCATTTCGCTCGAAAAATCGATAGCGACAACGGAAGAATACAGAGTTCTCTTTTCAACAGCAATCGAAACTTAGTTGCACCGCAAGCCTGTCTTCAAAATCCGTTTATAGTCCAGCACTCGACGTCTCAGTCTAGGATTTTCAATGGCTAGCTATAGCTTCTTGGTGCGGTTAATTTAACGCATCTTGTGTCTCGTGTGCTTTTATTGTATTAAATCTGGTTTTTGGCAGTCGAAATTGTATCTGCTGGTGTATACCTCGTATCTGGAATTTTTCTGGTCTGCAGTCTCTGAAACGGCAGTGACTGGATACTGATGGTCTTTCCTTTAAAGAAATCCTGTATTTTCGGTCTTCTTCAGGACAAAAATCTCCTACGGACATGATGTGAATCCCATCTCGTTCCTCGACTTGCCGACATCCCAGAGGAGCCCAGTCCAAAAGTTGATTTGATATTGGAATTGAACTTGTATTTGGCAGGAAACAGCACTTTGGGTAAGCTATCAGATAGAAACATAGCTTTTTTCAAAGCGTTTTCCTAAGCGTTGATAGGCAGCTTTTTATCCAGTTCTTCGTGGGTGGGACGTGGCGATTTGCCCGGTGATTATGTGGGTGGGAACTTGGTGGTGGCAGTTCGGGTATTTTCGTGTTTGCAAATTCCATGACATGAGAGCTTCAAGCTTTATGCTTGCAGAAGCTCGGAAAGCAAGAGCCTCTTTTGAAACCCCCTGCCTGGCTTTCAAGATTGTTTCTGGTGCACGATATACTGTCTTTGATGCACTCTAGATTGTTTCTGACGTATATTTGTGATTTGCGTTTTGCATTTTGTATCTGCTTCTAAGAAGGTTTGGCTTCCCTCTTGGTGATGTACTATGGCACTAGAAACTGAATCGGGGGCACTCGTTATCGCATCTATCTGCATACTTTGTATTTTGTTGCCACATCTCAAAGACAAAAACGTTTTTATGCCGCCGAGCTTTAAGCCGTTTATACGACACTCGTTCCATCCGTGTGGAATCTATTCTATTGTGTTGATCCACTGGCACCCTTTGATTCATATTTCGGTCCGCGATAGTAGGTATGCTGGCGAACTGTACGTCACATCTGCTGACGTGCTGGACATCAGTATACTGACCTACTTAAAGGATTCATTCTACTTTTCCCAAAACATTTACGAAACCCCCTTTTTCGGTACACGTTGTATTGAAGTACATCTTCTGGCATCTGACGTACTCTTTCTCGCGCCTATACCAATACGCAAATTGCATCGGACGTACTATATATTCTGAGGAGCTTCCGGCCATACCTGTGAATTTCATTTTGTTGTGGCATGAGTCACGCTTGAATAAAGCCCTTCAAAATACCCTTCACGAGCCAAGACATTCCCTAAAGATGGCTGATATATGGTTTGACATATAGTTTAATGTATCGTTTAATATATAGTTTTACATATAACCGAAATACTTCTCATACATGGTTTTATTTGGGTTGATATTTCTAATAAAGGTCTGATATATGTTTAATATATATCCAATATACATGAATGTCTAATGAGTGTCTAATGAGTGTCTAATGAGTGTCTAATGAGTGTCTAACATGTTCCAAGATATATCTAATATATGGTTTAATGTGTATTTAAAAATATATATAATACATGGTTTAATCTGTATTTAAATATACATCTAGTATATTTATAATGGATGTCGACCATATTTCTAATGAAGGTCTACCGCATGTCTAATATATAATAAACGTGCCTAATCTATGTCTAATGAATGCCTCGTGAAGCCCATCAAGTCAAAACTCAAAGACCCCCGACTCCCTAATTTCCCCAATTAAGCTCCCAGAAGCACAGCTCCAACTTTCGGCATCGCTTTCCCTGGTACCCAATTATGTCACCATATCTTACCTCCTTGTGGCTGGGTGATCGCATGATATCTCAGACCCTGGATTCTAATTAGCAAACTCTGCCACACCATAGAAACAGATCCGGACTCAATACATGACGATTTCTGCCCTCTCCCCACCGGGCCACGCTTTCCAAAACACCGACCGGTGTAGCACCCAAAAAAACTAGACTGCAATATACGGGTCACGTGCCCGCGTCCTGCACACAGCGCCCTTCGCCAAAGCCATCTACTTCACCAGAAGTAGCCACCCCAGCAGCCTCAACAGTCCGCCAACAGCCCACACAAAACGCCGCAAAACCGCCGCTAAACACTCTTTCACCCCTCCCAGACCCCCCGAAATCACACAAAACCACCTCCGACACTCAAATGGTCTCTGTCACGCTCCTCACGTCGGGCGCTCCACGCAACGCGTGCCAGGCTACAATGCTCGATTTTGACGGCGAAATCCGCGTGTTGGCAGACCCCGGGTGGGATGGACTGGACCCCCGAGACGTGCTCTTCTTGGAAAAACACCTCGGTGCCGTTGACCTCATGGTGCTCTCACAGTCCACGCCCGAGCACATCGGCGCGTACGTGCTCCTCTGCGTGCACTTCCCCATGCTCATGGCGGCCATCCCTGTGTACGCTACGGTGGCTGTCAGTCAGTTGGCACGTGTTGCCACCGTCGAGTTCTACCGCGCGCGTGGCGTGTTGGGCCCTGTGGCCCTGGCGCTCGTGGAGGTCGGCGACGTGGACGAGTGGCTCGACAAGGTGGTGCTGGTCAAGTACCGCCAGAACATGGCCATGCTCGAGAACCGGCTCACGGTTACCGCCTACAACTCCGGGCACACGTTGGGCGGCGCGTTCTGGCTCCTTGCGCGGCGTGCGGAGCGCATCGTGTACGCGCCCAGCTGGAACCACCTGCGTGACTCGTTTTTGAACAGTGCGGGCTTCCTCTCGCCCAGCACAGGTGCGCCTGAACCGGCGCTCGTGCGGCCGACGGCGCTTGTCACGGGGGCGGGCGTGGGCTCGTCCATGCCGCACCAGAGACGCACGGAAAAGTTCTTGCTGCTTGTGGACGCCACCTTGGCCAACGGTGGTGCGGTGCTCTTGCCCGTGGCCATCTCCGGCCGCTTTCTCGAACTCGTGCATATCGTGGACGAGCACTTGGCGCGGCTTCCAGGTGCCGCGGTGCCGGTGTACTTCCTCCTGTACTCCGGCACGAAGGTCTTGAGCTACGCGAGCAGCCTCCTTGACTGGATGTCCGCGCAGCTTGCCAAGCAGCACGAGGCCCAGGCCGCGGACAGCCGCTCGTATGTACACGTGCCCTTCGAGCCGGCCAAGGTGGACTTGCTCCTGGACCCGCGCGAGCTCGTGCGGCTCCCGGGCCCGAAGATCGTGTTTGCCTCGGGCGTAGACCTCGCGCCAGGCGACCTCTCCGCGCAAGCGATGCAGTGGCTCTGCCAGGATGAGAAACTGACGCTCATTCTCACCGAGAAGACGCCGTGCGGCGCCAGCGACCCGGTGGCCGCGCGGCTTTACGCCGAGTGGCACGCACTCGCAGCCCAGAAGAACGGCGGCATGGCCGAGGACGGCGTGCCCGTGCCACTCGAGCAGGCTATAGCCACGGACTTGTGGCCTGCAGAGGAGCCCTTGGCGGGGCGCGAGCTTGCGGACTTCAAGGCCCGCGTGGCCGCTGCCCGCCGCCAGAAGCTCTTGGCAAAGGTCCGCGACACTAAGAACAAACACATCTTGGCTGCTGAAGACGACTCGCTGTCGGAGGAAGAGCCCTCCAGCGACGAAGAGGCCCCCCAGAATCCTGCCGCTGCAGAGTCAGCCGCGCCTTCTGCCACTGCCGCGCCTATGCCTGCCGCAGAAGTGCTCCTGGGCCACGAGGTGTTTGTCGGAGACTACATCTCCGAGAACTTGCGTGCAAACAAGCCCATTGACATCCGCGTGACGGTTCGCATGCGGCCGAAGCAGCTGATGTTCCCGATGCCCATGTCCGGCAAGAAACGCAAGGTGGACGATTATGGCGAGGTCATTGACGCCAAGGACTTCCTGCTGGCCGACGACAACTCGGCCAACAACAAGCTCATCAGTGAGAGCAAGCGCAAGTTCGAGCTCCACGATAAAGGCCGGTGGGGCGAGCGCGATGAGCGCCGCCGCCGCGGGCCACGCCACGGACAGGATCGCAAGCTGGAAGGAAGCAAGAACAAGCTCACGCCGCAAGAAGTCTTGAACAATGAGGTGCTTCAACGGAACCTCGACGCGCTCTTCCGGCCCGTAAAGCGCGTCACGCCACACGACCTCGGGCGCCCACTGCCACCGCTCCAATTGCGGTGCGGACTCTCGTTCGTCGATCTCGCGGGCCGGGTGGATGTGCGCTCGCTTGTGATGATCGTGTCCGTGTTGCGCCCACAAAACGTGGTTTTGCTCCCGGACGCGTCATGCTCACCAGACGCCGACCCACTTATGGACGGCTGCCGCTTGTTGCAAGCGGCGTTCTCCAAGCAGACGCTGGAGCAGAAAATCTCGGCTGCCAGCGTCCCACATGTGGTCACATCGCGGTTTGGTGCGCTCACTGCAGGTCTAGGGGGTACTCCCAGGGGCCAGGTCACTGAGATGGCGGTTCGCGTGACGCAGCCGAATGTTGTGGAGCAGATTGGTGGTGATGGCGCCGGCAGGCTCAGGGAATTCGAAGTGCGGCTTGACGAGCTGCTTGACGCGCTGCTTGTGTGGCAGAAGCTCGCGGGAAATCATCGCATCACGAAAGTCCGTGGCGAGTTGGGTATCTACGAACTGCAGCTCACGTTGAACAAGCAGCACGCGGACACCTCGGCGCTCAGCAGCCAGTTCGTATTGACACCCATTTCGCTGGTGGGAGACAAGCTGGACACAGTGGCGGATTCTGCCGGGTCGGATGCCGGTTTCGGCCCTGGCTTGGCTATCGGAAACGTGCGGTTGCCGGAACTCAAGAAAAAGTTGTTAGCTCTCGACATGGCCGCCGAGTTTAAGGGCGAGGGTATGCTCGTGGTGAACGACGAGGTTGTGATTCTGAAGACCACGACGGGCGCGTACCAGGGCGAGGACACGGGCGACCTTGTTCTTGATGGCCATTTCGGACCGCTCTATTACAAGGTGCGGAACTGTATCAAGGAAATGCTCGCGTTTGTATAAGTCCAGGCTGCTGCACCGACTGTTCAATTCTGAGACCTTTGACTACGGGCGACAGGTGCCTCGGTGGACAGTACGGCCATGGGCAGCGCAGTACAGCCATGAAGCCATACCAATTTGGTGCAGGATGGTCATCTAGACGGATGTGAAGTACATGAAACTTAGTCTTTTCTGGCTTGGAACTGCACGGCTTGTTGTGGAAGTGCACTGCACTACCGAAACGCAAAGATAACAGCGCCGATCCCAACTATGACTCATACTCTTGGGCAGGACGAGATTCCCAACACTACACGAACCTCATTTATTGGAAACAGGCCCTTCATATCACACCAGACGCTATCATGCCACGGTGTGAATTCCATACTGTGGGTTTGACTCGGGTTCTGGGGACATTCCCGGTGCATTGCAATAAGGCCCAGGTGCCCGTGCGCATGTTGCAGCCGCAGCCACGGGGCACGATTGGCGTTTGCTTTACTAACGCAATTTGTTTTTAGGTCTACTGACTTTTATCCGAAAGGTCACCAGTGGCTCTATATGAAAGCCCAGTAACAGTGACCCGAAAAGTGCAGCATGTCTTTTCTGGTAGGTGAAAAATCCTCACCCGCAAACTGGCTATTCTTCACCCCCGAACTGGCCATTCCATCGCCCGTCCTGTATTCGGCATATCGGGCGACAATTGGTCTTATCATGCGCGGGTGTATATAAGCATGGTACCCCACAAACAGCCCAGTTTTTTTAAGGACTATAAATACTACAAGGGGTATTTCATCTGGCCCGATTCCACTCAAAAAAAAATTCCCCCCTTCACACATTCCACCTGATCCCGAACTCTGGCCCATCTGCACTTTTTCCCCTTGCATCCATAGCACTCTCGGCCCAGAAACTCCATCTCACGGCACACCATGTCGTTGGCTCTCATCAACAGATCGCTCACAAACGTGCGTACCGAACTCGAATTTTTGTATGACTCGGAGGTCATCGACAAGCTGCTTTTCAACTCGCTCATGCGGTCGCTTCCCACGAAATACTCGAAGGACATGGCTCCCTGGGGTTTGGACAAAGTGCCCAGTTTGTCTGGAACAACCGACCATGCAAACAAAACACCCAATTATGCGCTTGGATATTGCCAGGCGTCGTATGACTACGTGTCCAACGAAAGCGGCGAATTGAAACTTGTCAAGGGCGACGTTTTAGCGGTCGTGGAGCACCTCTCTCCGGACTGGTGGAAAGGGTATAAGAAGGGCAGTTCCCCTGCGCAGGCGGGCGTGTTTCCCTCGAACTACGTGACTCCGGTTTCCGAAAAAGACTTCTACACTTCAGAGCGCGGTACATCTACCAACCGAGGTGGGAAGGCGTCGTATAGCCCGGAGAACAGCTCCTATGCGGCGGCACCGCCCATGTACAAACCTGCCCCCAACACTCCCTACCAACAAGAGTACCCAGCCCAGCCTTCCAATGGCGGCCGAGTTCAACAGCCTCCTTATGCCGGCCAAGTTCAACAGCCTCCTTATGCCGGCCAAGTTCAACAGCCTTCGTATGCCGGCCAAGTTCAACAGCCTTATTACGGCGGTAACGCCCAGTATCCTCCGCCATCCACCAGCTATACTGGCCAGCAACAGGTACAGCAACAGGTACAGCCGGTACAGCAACAGGTACAGCCGGTGCAGCAAGCGCCACAACAATTCGTCAGTGCAGCCGCACCAACACCCGGTAGAAAATTGGGCAGCAAATTGGGCAATGCTGTAGTTCTTGGTGCTGGAGTTTCCATTGGAAGCGGAATCGTTAGAAGGAGGCGAAGTTAAAAGAAGTGGCACGCGGGAGCGAAAAACAGAATACAATGCGCTAACACCTGATATTAGAAGTCTTCAGGGTAACTACCTTGGGGCTTGTAGACAGCCTGGTGGCTAACCAGTATATTTGCATGTTTTTGTTCTGAGGCACTGAAAGGCCAAGTTTCTGTCATTCCCTGTCCTGCCTTCACATGGACTCGAAGCATGTGGGGCGCTTCTCAGAAAGTATTGATTACGACTTTCAACATCATTGATTTGATTTTAGAAGCATTAAGAAATCCAATCATCTCACCATCACAGATTCATATGAGCATGTCGCCCAAAAGTGGGTGTGAAGAACACTTCGCTGTACTTTCCGTTTCTGAAGATCTATCTTGAGATCGATATGATGCCCCAATGGATACACTGCCAAGCAGCTACTTACTAGTTGGTTCATCTATCGGTACTATTTACTCCTCGGTATTTCCTGAAATCATCCACAGTGTTCGACAACAACGCACCGTTGTGCACAAAGATTCTGTTAGGAGAGGTGGCCATCAGAGCAATCTCTCGGACGGTGTACAATCTCTCAAGTCGACATAGTCCCCGGTTTTCTTGATGGCATCACCAATCAATCCAGCGGATTTGGCCTCAAGCTCCAACCATCAATTGTTGCATTTACTGGATGGCCTTGTCGACAACAAAAGAAACTCTTTGCGCGTCTCAGGCAATCTGCTCGGCCTTGACGGCTGCACCGAACCCGGGCGAAAGGATCATGAAAGTTAACGGCACGTCGTCCCATTGGATATTGAACTTGGATGCACGGCCTCGAGGGTGTCCTTCACCACCCTCTACACTTTCTCTCTAAGGGACCAACTGGGAGGGGCGTTGAATTGAGCAACTAAGGGCTTCAGCACTTTGTTCACCATCGAAGGCAAGACTTCCCAATGTTCTGTAAATGTTTAGGTCTGGCTTAAACAAAACACGGCGTGATGTTCACCGTGTGCAAGTTCTTGGTTCCGGCCAAGGAAGACACGTTTCTGGGCTTGGTTCTCACGTCGAAATAAGAGCACCAAAGGGATGGCAAATGACTTTCCTCGGGGTGAATCTGGTTCTGGATTCCATGCAACCGCGAGCAGAGAATTACCACTATCAACGTCAGACAACGCATTCAGTGCCAACTTCAAGACGCCCCTAGGAAGAGATCAATCATGAACAATGCTAAGCAAAGAATTGTAGATACTAAATTCTACATGCAACTAAGTGAAGATGAATGGATAATAGATCCTGATATCAAGAGTTTACTAGGACTTACCTCTAGCATGTACAAATATGATGATCGAAATGTTTAATTGAGGATTCAATTTGATACATCAAGGGTGATATTGGAGGAAGTTTGTTACTTTTACTTCAACAGCCCTTTCATCCCTGCTATACTTATACTTATTAGACATAGATGACGCAGGATACTTATTAGACATAGATGACGCAGGCAGGCCAATTGAAATCCTGCCTGAAGCTGGTATGGTCTTAGATACCCGGGCCTCCTGAAGTTCAACATGACTTCAAATCCATTCCTATTACCAATATTAATTCCTATTGGGCTAGTGGTGGTATAATGTCTCTAGCACTGGAAGTCCGGTTGGGTCGTGCGGGCGCCCAAAGGTGCGAACCAATAAAACCAACTCAATACTCCGCTCAGCACACCACCAAAACCCGTCACCGCCATGCAACCTTACTCCAGATCCGGCGGCACCAGAAGGTGCTTCTACGAATTCCAGTCGCTCGTGGCATGCTACACGGCCGCAGATACGGCCACCAAAAAGGAGTGCACGCCCTTTTTTGACGACTACTCCGAGTGCTTGCATGGCACCAAGGAGCGCGAGAAGGCCCGCTTGATGTTGCAGCAGTTGAAGGCCAACGAAGCTGCCGGCAAGGGCGTCCAGTCAGCCGACTTGTACAAGGGCGCCGGGGCCGTGTACGAGAAGTTGGACCTCGTGAAGTAGCCGGTGCGGCCCGACCACGGTTCGCATCGCCACTCATGCATTTACAAAACGTGCGCTTCGAAGGTCCATTGTTGCGGTTCAGATCGTGCGCTTTGCAGTGTCATCCATGCATTTCTAAATAGTAGCGGAGGCCGGCGGCTGCGAGTCCGCGGCGCCGAGTCCCGTCCATACGTATAATATACAAGCCGTTTCCGCCAGTGCCACTAGCGCTTAGCGCCCGTGTCCTTGCTGTTCTTCATCAAGCTGCGCGAGCCGTCCTTGATCACGGAGCTGTAGTGGCGGTCGAGAAGCACATTCTCCCACAACACCGCGGAGCCCACGTTGGTGCGCTCCAAGTCAACCTCGTAGCCCGTCTTCTCGTAGCCCAAGATATAGTTGCCCTCGCCCGAGATGTTCTCCTCCGTGGACCAGAGACTCTTGAGCCCATCGCCGTACTTGTTGATGAGCTTGGCCACAAACTTCAAGACCGCGATGGAGGTCTTCTCCGGCGCGTGGAGCGCACCCACGTAGAGCCGCTTGGTGAAAGGCCTGGCGCGGGCCACGCTGCCGTTGCGCGAGCGGAAGAACACCATGTCGAGACTCTTCAAGAGGAGCTCGGCGTTGGTGGACACGTTCACGGCCGGCTTGTCCTCGGCCTCGGCGAGCGGATCGGCCAAACGCAACAGGCGGTGTGAGAACTCCAAGTCCAGGCTCACGCACACATCGGCCAACACCACGTACAACGTGTGCACGAACAGCAGCAAGTCGAAGGAGATGGGCAACCGGCCCACCTCGCCGTGGTTGAGGAGGAGCGAGAACGCGGCCGTGATGCAAAGAAGCACCTTGCGCACGTCTGGCGCCAGGAACACGCCGCCCTCCAGCCCGGAGTTGGCGGCGACGCCGTAGCGCTGTGTCTGCAACGTGCGCTCATGCACCAAGCCGGACATGGTCTCCTTGAGCACCTCGAGGAAGTCGCCGAGCAAGTCGAAGTTGGCCATCAGGCCGAAACGCGCCAAGCCCTCCATGACGGCAGCGGTCAACAGGCGCACGGGCGCGGCCGCGTCGATCTCCAGCGCACCGGCCTTTAAGATCTCGAGGTAGAGCATGAGCACCAGCTTCAAGGTCAGGGCCTGGAAGCGGCGGCGCTCTTCCGCGGTCACGGTCTGCTCCGCGTTGCGCATCTCTTCGTCGATGTCCTTCAAGTCCTTGCGCACCTTGCGCTGCTTCTTCAGGAGATGCACGCGCGTCTTCTTGTTGGCACGTGGTGCGGACGCCGGCTGCTCGGGGTCGTAGTCATCCAAGAGCGCCAAGCTCAAGAATACGTTAATGACGGCCTCGTCCACGCGGAACTTCTTGTCGCGGAGCACCTTGCACATGATACGCGCCACGTCGTGCGAGATGTTGCCGTGGTGGCGGTCCTCAGCCAACAACGTCTCCAACGCCCGAACGCAGCGTGTGAACACTTCGAGGTCCGCGCCCCCTACGGGCCGGCGGTTGAGCCTGCGGATGATGATGGTAAACAACTCGTCGTGGTAGTTGAAGTGGCGCAACGACAGCTCGCAAAGCTCGCACGCCGCCTTGGCAGCAAGCTCGCCGAGCCGCACCTGCTGCGCAGAAACATCGGCGCTGTTCTGCGAGTTGGACGCCAGTACACGTGAGAGCCGGCCCAAGAGCCCGAGATACTCGCGATAGTGCACCACGAGATTCTGCTCAAAGCGCCGCAAACGCGCCACTTCGCGGCTGACCTTCTCGGCCTGCTCGGTGGCACTCAACGCGCGGATCAGGTAGCCCGGCGCCAACGCCTTGAACACAGGCACCAATGCCAAGATGGCGAGCTGCGCGGTGGCCGGGCTGCCGGCTTCCGTGAGCCGCCGGAGTTTTCCGAGACTGTCGATGTGCTCCTCGGGGTCCTCCATGAGCGCGGACGCGAGTTGCGCGATTTCCGCCTTGATTTTGTGCAACTTCTCGAGCGGCGAAAGCTCGTCGTCGGATGCGGACATGTTGCCGCCGGCCTCGGGCTCCACACCCGCAGTTTCGCCCGCGCTTTCATTGCCGCTGTCGTCGGCGCTGTGCGGAGTCACTGTAGCGGGTCTGGATACGTGCTCGACGCGCCCGGCGCGCTTGATGGGCAAAGTATCGACGCTTCTGTCGATGTTCAATGACCGTGGGGCAAGCTCATAGGACTGCTCGGAGTCTTCCCAGTCGCCGTGCTGGCTGCTTTGGGCAAACACGCCGCCATCAAGAAGCTCGTCTTGTTCACTGCGCGCCTTTTTCTGGCGCCTCTCGAGGATGCTGGCGTGGCGTTTTCCCATGGTGAAGTGTGGTTTTGTGAAGAGAAGCGAGCAGCAGGCCATCTCATCGGGCGCCGCGAGCCACGTGACCGCTGATCACGTGATCGGGCGCCTGGGCGGGGGAGAGCCGGGAGGTGGCCGAGGCTGGCGAGTGGAGGGGGAGCCTCCTGCGCCGGATATTGGTCATATGGAGCCCGTTCTGGGCGTTTCTGGGTGTTTGGTACCTGTTTTCGGTGGGCGTTTCGGAGAAGAGCTGTAGTGTGCAGGACCCATTAT
Organism: Metschnikowia australis; assembly: GCA_019285895.1. NCBI lineage: Eukaryota > Fungi > Ascomycota > Pichiomycetes > Serinales > Metschnikowiaceae > Metschnikowia > Metschnikowia australis. Next base: position 917,565 of record JAGSXI010000003.1, on the reverse strand, counting down.
GCAGTGGTATTTTGCGCTAGCCGGATCTTCGAAAGGACGATCTTTTTTCGCCTTTTGTTTCTGGTTGGGCTTTTTGTTATACTAGCGGCTATGTGGGAGTGTTTTGAGGACGGCCTCATATCGACGATGTTGCATTCTAGCACGACATCGAAACTCCGCCAAAGCGCATATGAAATACCGCCCAGAATATCAGTAAGCAGGTATCAGTGGCAGGTATCAATAAACAAATATCAATTAACAAATATCAATAAACACATATCAATAAACAAACATCATGAACAAACATCAAATATAAAGTGTGCAATGCAAAAAATGCAAAACATGGGAAGAACATTTGATTAGATTAAAGTAGGTACTGTATTTACTATATACCACAAATATACGCACGCACTGCTAAAATTCATAAAATCAATAAAGAATATATAATATCATAAAATCAATAAAGAATATCTAAACAACAAAAAACATCACCCGAGTTATGAGAATCATTTAGAGGAGAAATATCAGGACAGAAATTCCTCACAACATTCAGTACTATCCATTTTCCCCATCGCAAAGCGCCAGCCGCACTACTAACTTGGTCCGTATATAAAATACGGAATACGTTGGTGCCAAACATGCAAATAGTAAATTGCCTCATGGCACCAATTAATCACCCATTATATCGAGCACTGTTATCACATGCCCTCTATCGGTCTTTTGAGGTCGCACCAAAAAACAATTCTGTTGGGCTCATGTATACTCAGCAATTCGGAAGAACATGGTTTGAATCACCCGATTCGAAGTCAAGATCGTCAATTGGCCAGTTGCTGTCAACAATGAAACGAGGTTGGGTCATACCAAAAAAAGACCAATTTCTCTCCCTGTCTGAATCTCGGCTCAACGCAAATGTATATTCCCTCTTTTAGGTTGTCTCGTATAGTTCCCATTGGTATGTGCTCTTTTCGTTTGGGGCGAGGGAATACCGAATGCTTTGTATGGTTTTTATATTACCATTTTTCCTAAAGTCAAGTCTCCTGATTGATCTGGTGGCATTGAATAGCGGTATTTGTTCTTTGCCTATAAAAGGGCCTCCTGTCGCAATAATAGATCATTATACTCAAGACTTTCCCACCTTTCATGGGCAGAAATCTGGTTCTTTCAAAGAGTTTTTCTTCCAGACTTTGTCGGGCCTCATTTCCGTTGCTTGACATTTCCATCAATAGAATCTGGTGCACCTCTTAAAGGCTCGGCTCTAAAGAGTCATGTCCCTGGGGTTTGTTAGCCTCTATACACAAGTTAAGCCTCCGGGACAGTAACATATCCACAGGTGAGACAGATAAATATCTTATTTGTATCGATGAAAGAGGATTAGGGGTATTTCCAACGGATATTCTTACTATCATTCGGCAGATATTCTTTCTATCATTCGGCAGATATTCTTATTATCATTCGGCAGATATTTTTATTATCATTCGGCAGATATTCTTATTATCATTCGGCAGATATTCTTACTATCATTCGGCAGATGTGCGTATTTATCATTCGGGTCGGGTGTGAATCTGTGACTGGAATCCATCATTCTTCTAGTCTAGTAGACGTAGCAGACGCCACTCTGTGAATATGGCTCTAAACTTCCGGTACTCCAATTGACCCGGGCTTCTATGATGTGGATATTAATCCTCGCATCCTCGATCTTTGTAATGACAATTCTTAGCCATCCGTCTCCTGGTCTGAGCAAAAAGACACCATTTTTTCGAATGACTCAACAGTCTGATCTATAATCTCCAAAATGTTTTGCTGAGAATATTACCATAAGCTCCCCAACCAACCAAAATAAAGACCGCTCACTAGTCACCACGGCATGTCTATATTGAGTACCAGTCCACCCCAGGTCCGGAAATGCAGTTTCTTATACTTCAGTTTTTCCATTCTTCTCAGCATTCCTGGCCCCTCTGCTTCTGTGTTTCGTCAGAAAACGTTTGTTCACTTCAAATGCGTGATGCAAAGATCTACTTTATTCACCTGTTGCTTCAAAGTTTCGTGATTAATCAGATTGAAAGTCATTTCATAAGTTTGAAAAGGAGTCTGGATAAGCTGGGACTTGTGATGTGGTTGTCGTGGTCGGTTTGGCCGCATTGTTGTGGAAGAGGGAACCCGTAATCGGTAGGCTTAATGATATCGTTGAGTAGTGAAGAATAAATGGAGAATTGAAACAAAGTGATGATTTTCCGAATAAGAAGTAAAGTCTAGCTTAGATGGAGAATCCGTTTAAATCGGAGGGATAAGACAGTATCGAACGCTTAGATTCAGAAGTCAAGATTGTGAGACTGCTTCAAATGCTATGTCGTTTTCAACTCTTCTTTCGCTGATATTCGAGGCGCTGTCTGAGGAACCCTACCGCAAAAAAAAGAAATGTGTTCTTTTTACCGCTATTGATGCTTTTGTATCGGTACCATCACCTCGAGATGTATGGTATATTTGTCTGCGAGTGTCGTCACATGAGCTTCTTATGTGCTGATAAATCCTTCATTTCAGTACACAAATGCGAGCAGGAAGAGTGAAATAGAGGAACGGGCGCGGCGAGTGTAATGAGCAGAAAAGTCGACTGGAAGTAGCTTTCAGTGGCAGGCCGTGTGTGGGTCATAGTGTGAAATGAGCGGGCTGGATCCTGAAGCGTCTCTAAATCTTCGTGGAACAGTTCAAAACAGTGCTTACTATCTTCACTGAATCTGCTGCTGTGAATATTAAGTCGAGGGTAAAAAGTACATTGTGTGGTGATAGAAAAGGAAATGAGGTGGCCTTTGTAGTGATGGGGGCTATATTGTTAAGGAGCATATTGATCGCCATATTCCATATCCGAGTTCACGAGATGCCTCGGGCCAACATTCTTTGCGGAGAGGCAGTCACCAAATGCCGGGTCTGTTGGGATATGTATTCCGCTGATCTGTTAAAAGAGAACCTGATCGGCCCAGCCATGCTCTCTGAGATCGCAGCCGGGCATTTTAAAATCGGCCAAAGAGGTACGAGAGGACATGTCGTGAACTCCCACCACAAATTCCAAAAATCGGGCACTCAATCATATCTCAAGAACCGAGCATTGTTGATTTGCAAAAGCGTTGGATATGCGGCCTGAAACCACAGACCGTCTGTAGAAATTGCGGACAGTTTTTCTAGGCGCAGCAGGACGCATACATGAATCTTGAAAAACAGGAGTTTGAAGCGGTCTCACATTGTGTCGGCCAAAACACGTTTGGTCTGATATATCAACAGTGCGCAGAACAGGCCATATAAAACCAGGCTTATAACTGGAAGCTAAGCCACGAGGAGAGAAGAATAGACAGGCAGTCTATAGCAAGGCCCGGAAGAACACCAACCGCATGCTCTTGCAGGATACAGCGAGAAGCCACGGGCTAATAAAGTCAACTACACGAAAACACCAAAACACCAACATCAAACACACTACGGCTGACTACAGAACACCACCCGACACCTCCAAAGAACAACCATACCAACGGACTCCAAAAAAACAGACATCTGACAGAACGCAACACAAATTCCTAAGTCTCGCAAAGCCCCCAAAACCTAGTGCTGCCGAAAGCCAACCCGCGCCTCGCAATTGAATAAGTTGTTCTCAATTCGTCCACCTCTGCGCACGAGCTCTTAAACACGCAGGCAGGCCGTGCGCATCTCGTGCGTTCTTAGTAATGGCCCCACGGCAAACGAGAACACGCGCGACATCAAAGCCCGCTATACGACGGCCGCATATCACGTGACCAGGGCATCCCCTGCAAGGCGCCCGCTGCCTGGGGCGGCAGCAGGCGAAATAGACCCCAATTCGCCAGCGTGCCTAGCACACACCAGTTGCCACATCAGCCACTTTTTAGGTCCCCACAACGCCCGCGGCCCGGAACGCATGGCCCGGTGCAAACACTGAGGCTGTAGACCTGCACACAGAGCCGCGTGTCCCGAAAACTCGTACGGTCTATGGCATCGTATAAATAATGCGCGGCGCCCAGATAAGCACCGCCAGAATAATCTTCAAGCGTCTACCATCCCGTCAGAAACGCCTGTTTTTACCCGGTTTTTCGCGTGTTTGTGTATCCCTGCTGTACAACCATGGACGTGAATTCATCCGCGCCGTTTTTCACCCCGGCCGCTCTGCTGACCCGGCTCCTAGACTCGGCGGGTGCCCACCTCGTGGGTCTTTGGGCACAGCTTTCGTGGTGGCAGATCTCGCTCACTTTGCTCGTGGGCGTGTTGACATATGACCAGGTCAAGTACCAGATCAATAAGGGCACGATTGTGGGCCCGCGCTTCAAGGTGTGGCCCATCATCGGGCCATTTTTGGAGAGTTTGGACCCCAAGTTCGAGGAGTACTTGGGCAAGTGGAACCTGGGGCCGTTGTCGTGCGTGTCCATCTTCCACAAGTTCGTGGTGATCGCGTCGACACGTGACCTCGCACGCAAGATCTTCCAGTCGCCCAAGTACGTCAAGCCGTGCGTGGTGGACGTGGCCGTCAAGATCCTTCGGCCCACCAACTGGGTGTTTATGGACGGCAAGGCGCACGTGGACTACCGCCGCTCGTTGAACGGGCTCTTCACGCTGAAGGCGTTGGAGATCTACTTGCCCGTACTCGAGCAGAACATGGACGCGTACCTCGACAAGTTCAGCCTGTACGACGGGCCGCGCGAGTTCTTCCCGGAGTTCCGCGAGTTGTTGTGTGCGTTGTCCTTGCGGACGTTCTGCGGCAGCTTCATCTCCGAAGACCAGATCCAGCTCATTGCCGACAACTACTTCCGGATCACTGCGGCGTTGGAGCTCGTCAACTTCCCCATCATCATCCCGTACACCAAGACATGGTACGGCAAGAAGATCGCGGACGAGACCATGCGCATTTTCGAGGAGTGTGCAGCCAAGGCCAAGAGCGCCATCAACGGGCGCGGCGAGGCGCCCACTTGCGTGATGGATGAGTGGATCTTCTTGATGAAACAGGCCCGTGACCTGCACGCCCAGGACCAGACGTCCAAGCTCTTGGTCCGCGAGTTCTCCAACAAGGAGATCTCCGAGGCCATCTTCACTTTCTTATTCGCGTCGCAGGACGCGTCGTCGTCCTTGGCGTGCTGGTTGTTCCAGCTCGTGGCGGACCGCCCTGACGTGGTGGCCAAGATCCGGGCCGAACAGATGGACGTGCGTCGCCACGATCCGGCTGTGCCGTTGTCGCTCGACTTGATCCAGCTGATGAAGTACACCAACAGCGTGGTCATGGAGGCTTTGCGCTTCCGCCCGCCGGTGTTGATGGTGCCGTACGTCGTGAAACAGCCGTTCCCCGTCACCGACGACTACACTGCGCCCAAGGGCCTGATGATCATCCCCACCTTGTACCCCACGTTGCACGACCCGGAGGTGTATGCGGACCCGGACAGTTTTTTGCCGGAGAGGTGGGAGAACCCCACGGGTGACATGACCAAGCGGAGCTGGTTGGTGTTTGGCACCGGCCCGCACGTTTGTTTGGGCCAGCAGTACGTGATGATGCTTTTCACGGGCATGTTGGGCAAGTTTGTGATGAACGCAGACATGCACCACCACAAGACCGCCATTTCCGAGGAGATCAAGGTGTTCGCCACCATCTTCCCCAAGGACAACTTGATCTTGCAGTTTTCCAAAAGAGACCCTTTGGCCGCCGCATAGACACGCGGCCAGCCATGGATAATATACTTACACAGTTTTTTATTGATATATGCTTCTGCACATCGTTGCGTCTAGGCGTCGTAGGTGGACGCAGAGATATTGCCGCCTCTGCCGGTCCAGTTGACGTGGATCCAGTCGCCCTTCAAGAAGTCGTTTTCCTTTCCTGGCAAGGCCTTGAAAGTGTGAGCACCGAAGTAGTCTCTCTGGGCCTGCAACAAGTTGGCGGGCAACTGCGCCGATCTGTAGCCGTCGTAGAAGGACAAGGCCGTGGTGAAGGCAGGCACTGGCACACCGAACTCGATGGCCTTGGAGATGGACGATCTCCAGCCTTGCTGCGCCTTAGTCACGGCCTCCTGGAAGAATGGGTGGAACAACAAGTTCTCCAAGTCGGGCGTCTCTCTGTAGGCAGCGGTGATCTCACCCAAGAACACGGACTTGATGATACACCCGCCTCTCCACATCAAGGCAATGGCTGGGTTGTTCAATTTCCAACCGTACTCCTTGGCAGCCTCTCTGATCAACATGAAACCCTGGGCGTACGAGATGATCTTGGACGCGTACAAAGCCTGCTCCAAGTCATCGACAAACTTCTGCTTGTCGGTGATAGGGGACTCGCCCTCGACAGCGGGGCCGGTCAATACGGCGGAGGCTCTCTCTCTCTCGCCCTTGATGGCGGACAAGCACCTGGAGAAGACCGCCTCACCAATCAAAGTGACAGGCATACCCAAGTCCAAGGCGTTAATGGCGGTCCACTTACCAGTACCCTTCTGGCCGGCGGTATCCAAGATCTTCTCGACCAAAGGCTGGCCGTCGGTAGGGTCATTGAAGTACATGATGTCTCTGGTGATCTCAATCAAGAAAGAGTCCAAGACACCCTTGTTCCATTTGGCGAAGACGTCACCGATCTCCTTGTTGGAGAATTTTCCGACTCTCTTCATCAAATCGTAGGCCTCGCAAATCAACTGCATGTCACCGTACTCAATACCGTTGTGGACCATCTTGACGTAGTGGCCCGCGCCAGCCTCGCCGACCCAGTCACAGCATGGCTCGCCGTCAGTCTTGGCGGCAATCGACTGGAAGATCTCCTTGATGTGGGGCCAGGCGTCTGGGTGTCCACCTGGCATCAAGGAGGGGCCGTGGCGGGCACCCTCCTCACCACCGGACACACCGGAGCCGACAAACAAAATGCCTTTCTCCTTCAAGTCCTCGTAACGACGGTTGGAGTCTGGGTAGTGCGAGTTACCACCGTCGATGATGATGTCACCCTTCTCCAAGTGAGGCAAGAGTTGCTGGATGAAGGCGTCGACAGGATTGCCGGCCTTGACCAAGAGGATGATTCTTCTTGGTCTCTTCAAGTTGGCCACGAGCTCCTCGATGGAGTGGGCGCCAATGATGGACTTACCCTTGGCTTCGTTGTTCATGAACTCGTCAACTTTGGCCACAGTTCTGTTGTAGGCAACGACCGTGAAGCCCTTGTCGGCGGCGTTCAAAATCAAGTTTTGGCCCATGACGGCCAAGCCGATCAAACCGATATCACCACTGCCGATGTTAGTAAGGTGTTTGCGGAGGGCGGCCAATCGCAAGGCGGCACCCATGGCTGTGAGGGGCGGGCCCGAATTTCGAGGTCTTGCCAAAAACGCAAGCAGAATTGGCAACCGGAAATTGCACGTGGAATTGGCAAACAGGAGTCGGAGGGCCAAGGGGTTTGCTAGCAAGGTGGTGGCGGTTACAGAAAATTTTATGTGCCGATGTTTGGGTGGCTGCAATCCTTGGGTGATCCCATCCGCTCGGCGTGGCCCGGCCTTATATATGGGTGTTCGCATTTGGCCCCTTGTTGGAAACCCGAGGTCCAGAAACCCCGCCCGAAAGAGGCAAGACATCGTCCGTTTTTCTTCGACTCATGGCTGGGCCGCTGGATCTAGGACAGGCTGCACCGCTGGCTGAATGGTACATACGTGGGAGTAGTAGACATATTTGTATGGGGAGAGATTCAAAAATCCGAGGTCTAAGAAAGATGAGGAAATTTCACAGCAAGCTGCAGCGGGGCCGGAAAACACAGGGCCTTATATATTACGCAGGACACTGGGCAGGTGTTGGTGCCGGCGCAAATCGCACTTCTGGCGCACAAAAGTCCGACGGCACAGGCTCGCTTTTTGGGTAGCGCCGGTGGCTGCGGCGTGCGCCTTACTAAGCAGGCGGGCCCCGTGGGCTGGCGAGCGGGCGGATTGCGAAAGCAAGAGATTGGGCCATGCCGTAGGCCGTGGATTCCGGGAAAAAAGCGGGGTGGCATTTTTGGGTGGACTTGAGCGTATTTGGGTGGATTTGGGTGGTGCTCCGAGCATTGTCCGGAGCGGACCACGATAGTCTTCCAGATAGTTGGAACAGGGGCCAGTGCTTAATCAGCGGCGAATGGCCGTCATGCCCACTTCCGGAAAATGCCGGCGCCGCAGCCTTGACATGCCTTCCCCATGCAATTTGTGCTAGGCCGGGCAGTCACATTGGCCCTGCGGCTTACTGAAACCCGCCTTCACTGGGATCGTATTTCAGGGGCGAAAACGGTGGAAATGCGCTCATCGTTTCATGACTTTATCCGACACAGGCTGGTCTCCCAACTCTACTACAGTGACGGCGTATAGTGGTTCACTTGCGAGTGTTGGAAATACAAGGACACGCAGACTCGGTGACCCGCGATGGAGCAGAAAGTGTGCGGTTGGAATCGTGGGGGCCTTCGAAGGCAGTGCCCATAAAAACAGCCCTGCTGATAGATCTGGGTGGCATGGATTTGAATATGTGTGGGTATTGGTCGGCTGTTGCGCCGTGCGGCTCGGTCATATAATGCGAAGCCTGTATCCTTGCTACCCAACGGATTACTGATGCAAACCCCGAGTGCAGCATCCTAGAACACACCGAATGGAACAGAACTTGACAGAGCGCCGCCAGCGCGAGGCGCGGCAAATACGCCTATTCTGAGTGCTGCAGGCTGCTTTTGAATCCTCCGATTCTATTTTTGCCCTCCCATTCTGTTTCGGCTCGCTGGGTAATTTTGGGATGGCTGCCGCAGTCGGCCAGCCGCACTGAGCCCCAACGGTCGGTCCAGCAAACTCATTGCAAGGCTTACTGCAGCTTGAAACTTCATCTTGATTTCAAAACACCGTCCTGCAAGATCCATGGCAGTGGGACGATAAGGATGCACGACTTGTGCCCGTGCTGAAAGCAGAAGCATTTTTTGAGGCCTGTGGTCGACACGACCCAACGAACCAAACACACGGCCTGAAAAAAACCAGGCCCGGATCCCACTTCCCGGGACCTTTCTCCATCTACTTTCAAGCGGCTAAATCCACGGAGCGTTTTCTCTGAACCATTCTGAATGTACAACCGAACTCGTCTGCCTTCTGAACTCGCCTGCCTGCTAGAATGTCGCATGGAACACCAATCACACAGGTGAAATTCCGTGGCCACGTGTCTTGGACGAATGACGCGTGAACATTCGAAGTCCCGAATCTGCGTGCAAACTGCTTCTCCAAAACAAGGCACAGGCCGTCGATCCAAGCGTCTCTATGCGCCCAACAACCCGTGGGTTGAATACGGGTCGCGCCGTCTCACCGATAATGCGCCGTCGCTGCATACATGTTTTGCGGCCCTCTTGATCTCGAGCCTGCAAACAGTTTCACGAAATATGGCCCATGTCGAATGGCAGACGCAGCCATGCGGTCGCTGACTGCTAGCTCGGTTTTCACAGCAGAACGAAATCTTTCATTCTGTACTACCTACCACCCTTGGTATATAAAGCTCTCGCCATTTAAAACTTATACAGGTGGCGCTTGAAAAACAGCGATACGCGTGTCCTGGACAGTGCATGCAGCACCGCCAAGATCGGGACGCAGAAAGTGCGGCAGCTCTGTTTAGCACTAGTCACGTGGTATTGTCTGATTTTGCAACTAGTTGGAATATATTCGGGCCGGTGGCGGCAACTTTCCTCAATCCTCAACCCTATTTCCACAAGCCCATAAGAAAATGCCCATTCCAGCACCACACGGAGGACTCTTGCAAGACCTTGTCATCAGAGATGCAGGCATCAAACATGATTTGTTAAGCGAAATTGCCGGCAACGGCTTGACCGTGGCCAAGTTGACCGAGAGACAGCTCTGTGATTTGGAGTTGATCTTGAACGGTGGTTTTTCGCCTTTGACCGGGTTTTTGAATGAGGACGACTACAACTCGGTGGTTGAGGACATGAGGTTGACCTCAGTCACGGACGAGCAATCCGGCAAAGGCTTGTTGTGGTCCATGCCAATCACTTTCGATGTGTCTTTTGACTTTGCTCAGTCAGTCGCTATTGGCCAGAGAATTGTGTTGCAGGACTTAAGAGACGACAAGCCATTGGCAATTTTGACTGTGCAGTCAGTCTACAAACCCAACAAGGCCAACGAGGGTAAAAAAGTATTCCGTGGTGACCCTGAGCATCCAGCCGTGAAGTACTTGAACGAAACCGCCGGCGAGTACTACATAGGTGGCCTGATACAAGGCTTGGACTACCCCACGCACTACGACTACGTGCCGCTCAGAAAAACCCCCACTGAATTGAGAGAAGAGTTCCAGAACTTGGGCTGGGATGCGCAGAAAATCGTGGCTTTCCAGACCAGAAACCCCATGCACAGGGCTCACAGGGAGTTGACTGTCAGAGCCGCCAATGACCTTGGTAAAGACGGCCATATTCTTGTTCACCCAGTGGTTGGTTTGACCAAGCCGGGCGACATCGACCACCACACAAGAGTCAAGGTGTACCAGCAGATCTTGAAGAAGTACCCTGAAGGTTTGGCCACCATCTCTTTGTTGCCTTTGGCCATGAGAATGGGTGGAGACCGCGAGGCATTGTGGCACGCGTTGATCCGTATGAACTACGGTGTAGACCACTTTATTGTTGGAAGAGACCACGCCGGGCCGGGCAAGAACTCGGCCGGCGTCGACTTCTATGGACCTTATGACGCGCAGGACTTGTTGGCGCTGGTGGATGCCGAGTTGTCGCCCAAGATGAAAATTGTGCCTTTCAGAATGGTCACATACTTGCCGGACGAGGACAGATACGCGCCTATTGACACCATCGATTTAAACACGGTCAAGACCGCCAACATCTCGGGCACTGAGTTGAGACAGCGCTTGAGAAACGGCACAGAAATCCCCGAGTGGTTCTCGTACCCCGAGGTGGTGCAGATTTTGAGAGAGTCTTACCCTCCTCGCTCGTCGCAGGGCTTTGTTGTGGTGATTGACTCTACGGGATACAGTGACTACAGCGAGCACTTTGCGTTCGCTTTGCAGTCTGTGTTGAACCAGTTTGCGGGAGGAAGACGCGTGACGAAGTTGGACGACTACGACGACACCTTTGTTATCAACGAGTTGGTGCAGGCCGGGTCTGGGGTTATCTTGACCAAGAAGTCTGACATTGCGTCTATTGTCAAGGCTGTGGGCAAAGACAACGTTTTAGTTGTCCTGCCTGAGGGTGAGGGCGAGCCATACCAGTTCAAGTTGCAGGGCGACAACGTGGCAGCCTTGTTAGAGGAGATTGTGGGCTACTTGAAGGAGCAAGGCTTCTATGCTTAGGTGTCGTGCGTACTCTTCTTGTGATATGTAAAAGAACCCGAACTGAGGGATTCACAATTCAATTTGGGAATCCGGCTTGCGGTGAAAGTGACTTTCAAACCTGTGCATATTTTTTATGGGGAAGTTAAGCGTTACAATGAGACGATATTTCCTAAAGCCATACCGAGTCAGAAGACCTTGCTAATGGTAGGTTAGTATGAGACACCTTGACATCTGGGCCATAGCGCAGGTGCAACACGGCATATTTGGCCCCTTTTTCCGGAGGATTTTTCTGGATTTCGTCTGCACAGTAATATGTTTAGGATATGACAGTAGCTCGGGCCAAATCCTTCGCTTTATCTTTTGTCCATATCAAGTAAAGCAATCATTATCAAGCCGGCGTTTGGGATTGTCGTTTTTATCCATTCGACTCGTAGCCCTTGATATTCTGGTTGCAAACATCAGGGTTGAAATCTGTTCCCATCATTGCTTTTCAGGAAAATTCCGTGTTAATCTATTCCAAAAAACATTTGGAAGCCAGTTCGAAACCTGTTGTGCAAGCGATCGACAGTAGGAGCAGTATCCAAAGTGCTTTGTGTCTGTTTCCTTCTCCATGAGTTTGGTTTCGTCCTGTAAAAAAAGACTGCTACATATGATAATGTTTTTCTTGTTTGTAAAAAAAGACTGCTACATATGATAATGTTTTCCTTGTTTCTACCCATAGTGCCATTCAAGAGTTTAAAAGTGGACAAAAGCTCTTCACGCCCTTTTGAATTTCTGAAGGGGTTTGAAATAAATAGACCGGAGGGTTCGGATCAGCGCCTATGCCTCAGATAAACAGATTCCTATCATTTTTCGCTGAATACGAAACATATCATGAGAGTATTCCAGAGGAAACGATTCCAGGTTTCAATGTCGAACTTCTAATTTGATATGGGATCTCTACAAATGCTGGCAGGGCTCAAACGCAGAATCAAGGAATAGCAAAGGGGCCTCCCCAATTTTGGGACGTGGACTCGAATAGAAATTAATTGACTTTTTGATTATGCTTCGGAATATTTTGTGTAGTTGCAAACACTGTGAAGATTGGGGATCTGGGTCCATCGTTCGGCAATATGCATCTTCACTGGCATTTCAAATCCCGTAACTTTCACACGACAACAATCAGATTCTCAAAATCAAATTCATGCCCGTTTGCAATGGTATCAAAATTTTCCTCCGACCAAAGAAGCCAATTTGGTTTGGAGTCAGAGAACCTTTCAAGTTGGTCGCTGAAGATACCTTAGAATTTGGAAAGGTGAGTTGGCAGTCGAGATTTTCACCTTTGAAACGACTCAACTCAAAGAATGTAAGTCTCAGCCAACCAAGACTCCAGAGGCTTCTTATGTTCACAGTTTCGAGGGTGAAATCATACTTTGGCTTTGGGTGAGATGATGAGTCCAAATGCGAGGTGGAAATCAAGGGTGATAATATCAGCGCTGATCTCCCTGGACCGATAAGGCTAATTCTGATGCTAGTTCCACGACCAAGGTTGAAAGGCCACTTTTTCACAATGGTTCTTATGCTATTGATCACATTGGATCACCCAGTCCTTTTTGTCTGCAGAGGTTTGGTTAGTTTGAACAGAGATGAACATGACTGGCGTTTACGGTTTTTGGTGCTACGGAATCCACGGCAAATAATCTCGCAAAGCGAAACATTTTGATGGCTTCCGAGCTTTCTGATATCACTGGCTCTTATGAATAATTCATACGGGTCAGGCTCTGGGTCCCGAGATTTGTGAGATACAGCGGAACTGGCTGGAATGGGACTGATTAGCTTATTGACAAGTCCTCCCATAACTTTGATATTGATATGGATATGTTGAACTGCTCATATGGCTAGATGGCTTCTTATGGAGCCCTTTCAGGATGGAACGAAGAACGAGAAATTGATGTTACGGCCGGGAGCAAGTTTCCGGGACTCGCTTGAATAAACGAGTTCATTGACTTTCTATCCGAAAGCTGTCCGAAATCATAGCGGTGATCAAGACGGAAGAGTCACATTAGAAAGCATATCTCGGAATTAATCTTCACCAATGTCTATCTAGCGCCAAAAAAGATTCTCAGGTCTGGTGCAAGCTTTTCACAGAACGTCAACTAACAGGAGGCTTGTTGACTAAGCTGGTGTACCGTGCTCTACTATGTGTATCAAACTGGGCAATGTAGGAACTAAACAGCAGCTCCACTAAAAGGATCTCAAACAAAAGGCAAAAAGTTGCTTCAATTCTCGTTTTATCCACAGTCTGAATCAAGAATGTTGTATCGTGCAGTATGTAAGAAAGTGAAACAAGTTTCAAGTGCTGTCGATACCAGGATCAAACCAAGAAGTTTGTCATAACTCAAATCAACAAAATAGCCAATTGTCACCAAACTGGCTTACAGGGATTGGTTTTTTTCATGCTTTTTGCTATGCAGTGTAAATACAGTTTTTTTGGCTCGGAGATAGCAATAACTATGGCGAAATATAAAGACACACCTAAATCAGAATCCCACTTTTGATGGCAGCGCATTTCAGGAACTGGGGGGAATCAAACTTTTGAAGCAGAGTATAGGATGAGTGTAGAATACCGCAATTCCTGACACTTCCAAAATTTAAACACTCTACGCCATAGCCCAATCTTGAGGTCTTCCATTATAATTCCAAGCGATGTCGAAATAAACCATTCAGAACAGCTCAATTGAAATAAACTTTGTATTCGGAGGTCCGGTCACAAACAGCGTTGCTTGCGTACTTCACATTCTGCCACATCCAGATGTTCCAGAAGTTGGTTTGGAATATCTGTAATCCATGGCCGATTGGGGAGCTACGAGTTTTAGCCAGATTATAATCAACTATCAGGCTCTTGTTTTGCCACTTTCTCCTGCACACGATCAGACGCTGAGTTACTCGAGGCATCTCAAACTTACGCGGCGCATGCCCGTCGTCAGACATTTCCTAAGCACAGCGCCTAGACCAACATACTGCACCATTACATGCAGGTCGTCTCTGCAAATGGAACCAGCCTCTCACCCGCAGTGTGCATCAAAACACCAACACCCGCGCACGCATTAGAAGAGAAATGGTCAGCAAGTCCTCCCTCTATCCACACCACGATAATCCACTCCACACCCGCAAGATAAAAACAATATAAGAGACCACTACTTATAAATGCTGGTGGCCTTGTTCGTGTTTATGGCGGTGGCCTCGGGCCTTCCCTTCCTAGTCCTTATAGTATGGGTGGCGTTCTGGCTAGCTGGAATTTCACACACAGCCGATGAAACACGTCCGCTTTTGCAGGACACTTTCCGTGCATGCGATATCGACCATGCGTTTTTGAACGACGAAGAGTCGCTTATGGCCTTAGCCGAGGAGCATGACTTCTCCACTCTTTCCCCTGAGGAACAGCGGGCGTACTTAGAAGCAGAAGTATTCCTGAAGTTACACCCGCCCAATCCAGCACACGCTAGAGGAAAGGCGTTCACTCGCGAAGATGATCTCGTGATCAAGGACTGTGGCATTAATGCGTTTGAGTTTGAGCAGGAACACGACATTCTTGCGCCCCGCTTCGTGGTCGAAGACAGGACGGAAATTAACTTCACCAACAATGCCCGGCTGTACTCCACGGCCACTGCAGTGCTGCGCTTTCCACTCCCAATCAAAAACCGGCTGCCCGATACCGTTTATTTTGAGGTCAAGGTGTTTGAGTATGCCGAGGATGTGCCTAACGCTCATTTTGCCTTGGGCCTAGTCACAAAGCCGTACCCATCGCAGTTCCGGCTCCCGGGATATAACAATTTTTCAATGGCATATGAATCCACGGGAAATCTCAAGATCAACAAGCCATTTCCCACGCCGTTGCAGCAACATTGTGGCACAGACAGCCAATATAATGCACTCGTTCTTCCCCCGCTCAAACAGCTGGACGTGGTGGGTTTCGGATATGTAGTGAGCTCGGGCACTTACTTCATAACCCGCAATGGGAAGAAACTCATGGACGTGATGAAGGGCTGCCACTTGGACCTCTACCCTGCCGTGGGGTGTTTTTCGACCAACGGCAAATTCCAGGTGAACTTCGGCCAGATGGGCTTCGTGTGGATCGAGGCCAACGTGCGCAAATACGGGTTTTTCTCGGCCAGCGACCGGCGCTTTGCGGGCCAGCGGGGCTTGGCACCCTTGCCCGAATACGGTAATTCCATTTTTCTCAACGACAAGCTCTTGGACAAGGGCGATGAGCTTCCGCCGAATTACCCCGAGGAGGAGCTTGATTTTTTTGGCCGCAAGATCCGTGTCGGCTCCTCCGCACAATTCCATGGCAAGAAGCTTAACGAGGATTCGGAGTTTGAGGTGAAGGATTAACGACATGTTACTTGAATGAAGGAATGAACCGTGTGAAAAAAGTTGTCTTCAAAACTCTGGTCTATCTTCATCTTCTTACTTGGCTGGCCAAGGGAGAGGCGGGTGCAGAAAGGTGGCTCCATAGTGGGAACTGAGTATTTGGGTACATCATTGAAGTGAGCCTGGAGATATGCTGAACAACAGCGGTGGCTTTGGTGGATTTCTATGCGCTGTCGGGACTTCAACCAGGGAACGGTTCGGGGCTACAGTGCGGCACATTAAAAGCACCTTGATGACCGGGCACGGCACAGCCGTATCTTCGTGGCAAGGGTTGGGGCTCGTGTGGGACTTTTCTAGCCATTGTTCAATTTGGCCTACTACGTGTTTCTCGCTTGGGCAGGCGGCAATTTTTGCGTTGAATTGAGGTATTTCCAATCGCTCTAACACAGAGGATGAAACACAGATTATCTTCACAACCCAAAAACCGATTTCAATTGAAGCCTGGCCGAGCTATCTAATCTGAGTTAACATATTGGACTCATCTGACAACAAAACTCTTTATCCCCATCCCGGCTTGACCCCAGCTTCCGATCTCAGCAGACAGCCGAGTCATGGATTTTGCTCATAGCCACGGATCTTCGGTTCGCGTGTTGATCAGCATATGCGGTGCGCTGAATCTGTACGCAAAATGCGAAAATCATATGGCTACAACAACGCAGGGTTTTGTGGCCGCTTTGCTCACAGTCTTTCAGTGCCAGAGAAATCAACACATTCCAAGCCAATGGATCCCGAGACGAGCCCGCGCCCTATAGCCACATCCCCAGATATACAGGCCTTACGGCCTGGCCACACCCCGCCTCCCAGCTACCCCCAGATGGAGTTGCAGGAATTCATTGTCACAGGCAGATTGATCAACAGAAGCCTCCGAGTGTTTCCTTCGGAAAAGTCTTTGCGAATGTTCAAAGAGTACGCGAGACTTGGTAGGCGGAACCACGATTTCACCCGGGCCAAAGACGCCCAGGACTCATCTGTTGGGCTACCTCTCTTGATGACCCAGCGCTCTTGGGGAATAGGTGTGGGCGATACCAGCTACTTACGCATATTTGAGGCAGTGCCTTCGCCAGAAGCCAAGGACAGGCTTTACAGCAAAGTCGACAACCGCCACATTGGCGAGGTGCTCCGGCGGAGTTTCTTTGGATACACCCGATACAGGCTCCAGATCAAGGGCGTCGAGACCGTGGTGTTTGCTCACCGGCGGCTTCCGATTGTGGACTGGCGCATAAACGACGAACGGTTCCGGTTTGTCAAGGCCACCAACCCAGTGTTGAGTCCCGACCTCTTCCTGTACCATCTATATCTCTTGTCCCCGGATCAAGTCAGCCTCGTGGATAAAATGGACAGCTCGCTCAAAGTCCACAGGGGCAACGCGTTGCTCGGCGGCCTCCACAACATTTTCCTGCTCAAGTGGTATCTGACCGACCGGTCCAAATACATGTCGCCATACAAATGCGGCCTGCTCGAGTTCTACAGGTCATGGAAGATCTTCACCCGCACAAGAAAATGCTCCATTTTCTCCATGTACACGTACGCGATAGGCAACCAGGATGCCAACAATGCGGTTGAATTCCGCCTGCTTATTTTAGTTGCCGTCAGCCTCATTCTCCAAAGCATGGAAGACGACATGCACTCGAAAAGGTTGACGCGCAAGACGACTCGTCCATCTAACACTACAAACCCTCCACGCTAGAAGACTAGGAGAAAGAGCACGTGTTTGGTTTGTTTGTCTATTGTCTCGCACGGATCTCTCCGAGCTGGTTTTCAGAGCTTCAAATGATGCTTCACACGTTTCTAAGACTGCCCAAATTTGTCGCTTTGCATTTGAAAAGTCCCTTTGGTGAATCGGCACTTTTCAAAATCGTCACGCTAATCCCCCCATGCTTATCGGAAATTGGCTCAGCAACTTGTGACGAGCCGCACCGGTCAACGTGTTTTTGGCAGGCGCACACCCCGGTATTTGCGAAGACCGATATATCCAAGATCCATATCTGGGCTGTTTTCCCAGATTTAGCAGCGAAAAAATAATGACTGCGTACTCGTATCCACAGGCTGTGGTGTTCGATCTCGACTATACTCTATGGCCTTTCTGGTGTGACTATCACGTGGACCCACCGATTTCTAGAGTCACTGATTTTGAGCTTGAGGACTCGTCTGGCTACAAACTTGCGCTTTGTCCGGACGTGGAATCCATCATCCGCGAGCTCGTGGAAAATGATGTTACCATCATCAGTGCCAGCAGAACGCCCACACCTCATATAGCAAAAAAGGTCTTGTCGTTGATCAAAATTAACGGTAAGCCCATGATTGAGCATTTCCACTCTTTGCAGTGGGGCGAGGGCACGAAGATCAAGCATATCTCAAGAGCAGTGAAGGATCTTGGGCTCAAAGACCATTTGGAAAAAGGCAGCTTTATTTTGTTTGATGATGAGGCCAGAAACAGGGACGTGGAGTCGATCGGATGCCACTTTGCCTTCATCAAGGATTACAGAAGAGGCTTGACGAGACCAATTTTCGAGAACGCGTTGAAAACATGGACGGCCGCGCAGAAATAGCGGCATCCAAAACGCTCAAGCGGTGATGAGCCAACAATGAATGGTGTGTGATTATAGTATACAAATCATAAGTTAGCGACGTACTTGACAACAATGAGCAAGCGTAGTAGGAGGTAGCGCACGACAAGCATGACATTGAGGTTGCCATTAAATAGCCTGTTGTATTGATTTAACAATGGATACAAGCTCATCACGGCTAGCATGGGAAGGAGGACGGATTTCTTTCTTAGGTGGTTAGTATTCTTTATAGGACAGGGACCAAATACGCCAAAATTGAGACGCTTGAGCCGGAGGTATCAGGCCCTCGGTTGCTCGAATTTCAGCGCCGTGACCGAGGCTGAATACATCTGGAACCTGAAAACTCACGCAGTGTGAACTGATGTGGTACTTACTTCTGTCAAGTAATTCCTTAAGGTTTCGTCGCACCATTTGGAGGCATCCGCTGGGATCTTGTTCGCCTTTACAAGCAAGTCTGTCGTCTCCTCGTCAGATGTGGCTTTTTCTTCATTCAACTGAACAACGTCATTTCCATCTTGTTCCTCGGTATGTTCCTCTGAGAAGCAGGACAAAAGCGACGTCTTCAAGTGGGGAAAAGTTTTGAAAATCAAAACGCCAGCACCTACAACAAGTGCCCCAGTAGTCAAAGTGGACAAACGAAACCTGTTTTTCTTGAGTTGAAGCGACATTTCGTGAGTCTCGTTGTGTAAAACAGAAAAAACATTTCTCGCTCCTCAGAATACACAAGATGGTCCGACTCCGCAAACCGCCGAGGGGTGTGCAGGCAAGACGTTCTCGTCAGAAAACAGACCCGGAAGATCGAAAGACTACAGGTAAATCCGAAGCTGTTTGACTGTTTTCATGTCCATTCTTTGTGTCCAGAACGGACTGGACTAACATCTTTTTTGGGACAGAAGCCTCATTCCAAACGCTAAATGTTGAAGTTCGGGGGCTCAATATCCTCTGAGATAAGGCGAGTCAACACGTGACCCGGTCGCAATCTCACGCGAGGCTTCTCACTGCAAAATTTGCAGCATCTGAATCCCGAACTTAAATTTTAGAAAGCCGCCGACGAAGACGAGTACCTCTTATCAAGAAGACTACTCCTTCGAAATTTCATAGTGTCCTTGAGAATGCGTCGCTACTCTCGTTTTTTTCTAATCCTGAAAGTCTTGTTTTTCCCCAATATTGTTTGATCTCGGGTTCAAATTTACCCGCCCTCAGGACACGGGCGCATACACAAAAACACATGGGCTGGAAGTCAAGTATTGAGTAGAGAAGATATCACGTGGAAACGAACAGAATATTCTGCAACTTTGCTCTTCCCGATTTGATGACCTTTGGTCATTTTATGTTGTTTTGTGTCGTGCGATTCGCGCCGTGTGCCCCACATCATGTTCAGGAACACGGTTTTATTATGTGCAGGATTCAACGGGGCCTCCTTGTTCCCTCCCCGCATTTATCCGGACACTCCTTAGCTAAATCGCCACGCAAGAAAGAAAAGCAGCAACTACAACAAAGCTCACATCACAGAACAGCGAGAAGATTCTATAAAACTACCAGCGAAAACACCGAAATTCCTACTACCTTGTAAGTTGTTGCCATGAGCCCCTTTATGATTATGATTCTGGTGTTGTATGTTGGCGCTCCAAACGCCAAGCAAGAGGAGTTCATCTCCCTGATTTCACGAGCGGATATCTTGACCCTCCGATCAAAGCGACATCTTGCGAAATTTGTTTTGAAGGGAACGAGCCTCGAGAAGGATTCCTTGGAAACGCTTATCTTCGAACGGAGATCAAAAAAGCATAGGGGATACGTGCCCTTAGAATCTGAGTCGGACTTCAAGGAATTTCTTCGCAGTTCAAGGGTGAAACAAAACATCAAGCTCGCATTACGAAAAAAAAGTGAGAGCGATGTAAACTCTGTACATGCTGTTTCTGTGCATTCGCTTGGTACAGAGACGGTGGAGCAGGTCCGGAAATTGGTCAGCGAATTCCAGAAGTCCGAGATTTACGATATCTTGAAGTCTTTTTCCAAGTTGTACACCGAATCAATGAGATTTGATGGGGACTTCTCTAATAACATGGACCATATTCTGGCCTCTGTGATGAACGGCGAGGCGAATGGTGCCAGGGACGAGGTACACAATGTAGATATTGACGGCAACATTGCTGGTGTAGTGCACGAAGGCGTTATCTGTGACAGATGCAATCCCAAAGAGAACAACGAATATATCAAAGGCTTGCGCTATAAGTGTATGATATGTGCTGATTTTGACCTTTGTTTGAAGTGCTACAAGCTCCACGAGAATTTAGGAGCACATTCTTCGCAACACTCGATCATTGCCATCGAAGATTCGCAGGTCTTTTATCAATACCTCAGTTTCCTCGGCCTTTCGTCTCACAAGAAGTACAGAATGCCTTGTGCTGCCAAGTGTGCCACACCAAATCCAGTCGTCGGCCCAACCCCAGAAGGGGTCAAGAGGAGGGAAGAATTGCCCACTGTGGATACTGAACAGGCTGAGAAATACAGGCAGCTTGCGGAATTGGTAAATGTCACTGATGAGACGAAGTTTGACAAGTTGAAGTGGTATATCGGAAAGGCACAAGAGGCCGAAAAAGTGGCCGAAAAAGTGGCTGATGATGAATCCGATAGAAATACCAAAGAAATTTGTCGAAAGGAAGGCGAGATCGAAAGCGAGCTGAAGACAACAGAGGAATTTGAGCTGGAAGAAGAATTCAATGACACCATTACTGCTTCGAGTGTGCCTTTAATGATTGAAGTTACAGTGGTGCCGAAAGGAAAGTTCTTGACTCAGATTCTAATTATCAACATAAGCGAGAAAACAATCAACTGCAACGAGATGAATTTGAATGTTGTGAATTGCTTTGACATGGTTGTTGCTTCTGTCCCAATTGAAAAAAAACAAGGCATACTTCCAAACAGAACTTCTAAATTCAACGTTTCCGTTAGCAACACGCACTTCAAGTATCCCTTCAAGATCTTGTTAAGCTCAGCCAAACTCGCGGGCGAGTGCCAGCTCAGCTTGAAGAATATGAGCGCACAGGTTGCGTTGATCCCAACTCAAGGAGAGGAGAGTATTACACAAGCAGTAGATGTCGGCGATGTTTCCTTGAGAGACCTGCAAATGGAGCAAGCCTCATGTCACGTGTCGTGCTCTAGCACGCCTTCTTTTGCAACGGCGTCAGTTCACTCTATTATTTTGCCATCGATGCTCAAGGAAATACCACTGGCTTCACCTGCCGGGGAAGAATCATCGGTGACTTCCCAGGATATCTCCGATTCGGAAGACGATCTTCAGGGAAACGTGGGAAATGATGACTACGACTTGATTAGTGTTACCGAAGCAGAGGAGATGGACTCTGACTATGAGATGTTGGCTGCCGATTAAGTGAGGTTTTGGTTTTGGTGATGGACAGGTAGACTGTATGCGACCTGTCTCCACGCTTCCTTTTGTTCCAATTCTAGAGTGGCATTTTTTTCCAAATCTCCCATTTCGGGTGACTGGATTGAGGCTGGGTCACCGAAACAGTCGACTGGGCTGTTGCCGAACGGCCTCGTCCATTTTTCTATCTAGCTTGATTTTCAAATACTGTCAATTGATTCGTTTTGCTTAACAAGCGGTGTGCACACAGAGCCTCACGGCTGCGCTTGTCTCTACATCCACGCGGAGGACCGTCAGTCTATCTTCCCGACCACACACCAATATGGCCAACAGCAAAGAGTCCGCGCCGGAAAGCGAAGGTATGTGTTTTATATCAACTTGCCTTCTGGGCCCTTCCGTGTTTTACTAACATTAAGAACAAAAATTCAGAATCAAGTGCCAGGAGTTGCGTAAACGGATCTCCGAGGTGGAGGAAAGTAACGAGGTTTCCACGCTTGCCTTGCTGCGGACCCGGAACTCGATTCGCAGGCTCAGACTCGAATATTCTGTGCTTTTGGAACGTCTTGAAAGCCAGGTCGTGAGGCTCCTGGAGAGCGGAAACCCGAAATTGAGCGAGGCCATGGCGCGGCCGTTTACGCCGCTTTTAACCGACGACAATTTGGAGGCCAAGCTTGCCAAAGTCAAGGCAAACCGCCCCAAAAAGGTGCCAGGTGTGTCGCGGGCGGCATTGAAAAGAGCGGCGCGTGACCCCAACCTCCCAAAACGGCCCACGAATGCATACTTGATGTTTTGTGACCGAGAAAAGGACCGTGTGCGGAGTGAGCTTGAGCGGCAGAACCCAGGCCAGCCGGCCACAGAATTCACGCGTGCGTTGACGGATGCGTGGAAGCTCTTGAGCGACGAGCAAAAAATCCCGTACCTTGAGTTGTACGAAATTGACCGGGAGCGGTATCAACGGGAAATGATGGTATACAATGAGCAGAAGCATGATGAAGCGCTGGCGAAGAGCAAGTTGGGGGCCAAGATGTCGCCTGCTCTGGGCCCTGTGGAGCCGCATGCATTGACCGAGCCAGGCACACCGACGGAAAACGCCGAGGAAGTCGAGATCAATGACGACAACGGCGCCGAAGACGAGGATTTGGAAGAAGAACCCGATGTGCACGATGACCTGGATGACGACGTCGCGCTGGGACTCAAGCGGGAGTTTGAAAGCTCGGCTGAAAGTGGAAGCCTACCGGAACAGAGGGCGGACGAAGGAGCGGAGAAAAGACAGAGGGTATGATGCTGCGTAGTTCTTGCGGTGATTTTACCCATGAATGATCTCTGGAACTTTCAAGGTAATTGTGAAGAGACTCCAAAGACGGTGTCCAAGAGCTTCCCGTTGTCTTTTTACAGCTCCAGGTTTATCCTTGACATGTTTTAGGACTGTCATTCGGGTTCCCGATGACGTGTTTTCTTGAGGAGCTCGTGTTCAGCGGCTTCCAAAAACCCTAAATTGTTGCTGGACTCTTTTGCCGGGCTCGCCACATGAGCAGGGACCTCGGGATTTCAAGCTTCTTCATGGCACTTACAATCATAAATTATGTGCGGAAAACAAATGCTGCTATAGTGGGCTGTTTAAGTTGTTTGGCCGGAGACTAGTAGAAGCTTCCTTCTTCGTCTCTTCTTGGTTATTACTTTCTGGAAGCAATACAGTATCAACACACAATCTACGAGAGCTAGAAATACTCCACACCGGCCTCGGCGGAAGTTTCAATGCACGGAAGAAGTATAGCTTCATTGGAACATGAAAGCCGTAAATATCAATTTCCAGATGCTCAAAAGTTAGTTTTACAACATTCAATATGTCAAAAGGTACAGTATCAAGTGATTCAGAGAAGCTGAATGAAGAAGAAGCCCATCCTCTCGAAAACACTCTTCGATTCACGTTTCTGACAAAACAGATCGCCCATTTTCCTATGCATGATACAACATGCAATGTCGAAGGGATGTGACGTCAGAGCAGTACAACACTTGTGTTGTCCGATATGAACCGCCATTTTCAGGAATGGTCCCGAACATGCGAAGTGATTTCATGATAAAGTGAGACTAGAGCTATCAGCAAATGGTTGGTTCATACTGGTCCGAGAGAGCAAATCTTGAACACGCAATTAAAGCTATATTCTGAAATCAAAAAGCCCACAGGACCAAAACAAGATGCAATCCGAAAAAAGATATGGGCTCATGGGGTTTTCTTCTCGAGCTAGAAAGCCAAACAGTGGAACAAACAATTGAAACTTGCATTACCCACAAGAACCGAGTGCACATACAACTTCCAAGACAAAGCACTTATAACTGGAGACGCACTAGATTGCTTGTCTAACCTTATGAGGCGCCAACTTGAAATATGGTTTAATGGGAGAAGGTTGCACACTCGGGATGATATATAAAAAAATGGACTCATTTGGCGATCACCAATACTCGAAAGTTGATGTGGCCTGTTAGTATGGATTCAACATACCCATCCACTGGAGCGAAATTCAAGCAGTCAAATATATGGACTGGAGAAATGCGCAAATCAAGTTGTTCCAATATAGCTGCTAGCTTGGGAATTATTTAGGAGGGCTGCATACTATCTACCATCCAACTTTGTGTTCTGCATGAATCACAGCTCCATATTAAACTATGTCTTTTGATACATATTGAAGAAAGATATTTCCAGGCCCCTATTTAGGACCATGACTTATATCCTGTCTCCAGCTGACCTCATTTATAGCTATCTTTTCTTCTGTTGAGGCGTGTGGCACTGATTGGAACACTTCCAAATGAGGCGCAGCAATTCATTTATGTCATAACCCATATCTCCTGTTTTACTCCTTCCTCAAGGGAAACTCGTCTTCTTGCTTATATCTACATAAGAATAGACCAATACGTTGCCAACCACAACTCCTACGCAGGACATCTCTCCCAGGAGAGAAGACTCGTATGCTCAGATGAAGGGCGCCTTATAAGACATCGACGCCAACTGCTCTCAGATAGTCGGATCTCCTGACTTTACTACTGACTCACGTCTTTTAACCACCCCTAGGTGCTACACGCCTAGCGCGCATGCGCACAGACCATTGGCGAGGACTCCAGACTGGCATATAGTTTCAATGCGCGACTCATGCAAGCTAGACGTCAACACAACTTCTCCTTCTGTATACAAAAGGCTCAGCCCCTTCATTCACAGAAATACTGTATGTAGTATTGCTGTTTGTCGTACTGCGTATAGTTCCAACGCCTGGTTTTTGCAAGGTAGACGTCAACAATCACCTGACAACTGGCAGTTCGAGCCGTCGAACTAGACCTTTATATACGCCCATCTCTGACAATGCCGAGAAATTTCAAGGAGAATTGCGTAAATACAGCACTTTTACATTTATATGGACTCATAATTTCTCAAGAGAAGACTTTTTTTGAGCGTCAATGCTTTGAGGTTACCGACTCAGTGTGTTTTAGACACATCCAGTCAACATGGCCGCCGAGTTCAAAGATACTACGATTCCTCAGCATCCTATACTTGAATCTGGAATCTAAGATTTCTCTATTCGTGGTATCCCTTTAAACAGAAAAATGCTTGGCAAGAAGCAACCAATACGCCAACCTCCAAGCCCATGAACCTGTAAGCAAAGAGAGAGGATATGCCCCTAGCCAGCCAGCACTCCTTAATATGCATTCATATGTGTGGC
Organism: Metschnikowia australis; assembly: GCA_019285895.1. Classification (NCBI taxonomy): domain Eukaryota; kingdom Fungi; phylum Ascomycota; class Pichiomycetes; order Serinales; family Metschnikowiaceae; genus Metschnikowia; species Metschnikowia australis. Next base: position 892,240 of record JAGSXI010000003.1, on the reverse strand, counting down.
ACTACAAACATCATCGTCACTCTTTGTAATCTCATTGTACTGTAAGCTTTCGAGTAGCCATATCTATCGTACATAGGAATGAAAACCTTTGTACTCATCAAGATCCATGAGGGGCTGGGCCAGCGTTTGAATCTCTGAAAATTGAAACCGCCTGTCTCAAATATCTTTCTAAGCAGGAATAGCTACATTTGATTCATTTGACATTTTTTTTAAAATCTCTGTTTTTCAATTTATTCAAGGAAAGTATTGAGGATGAAGAAAGGGGGGAGGGGGTATCGAAAATAATAGAAAGCGCAGCACCAAGCTGTATGGAATATCTCAATCCCCTATTTCGATGTTTGAATGGTCGGTCGAGTAATTTTTGAAGTGAACGCTCCTGTTTCAAAATTGCTATCCGGCTCAACAAAGCTGTCCCAATCCATTCCTAAGTAAAAGTGTGACGGTGTATATTCAGGGTATTTAAGAACAGAGCACAGCCACGTCTACATCTGCAGGTATTGTCGACGAAAATGCATAGCGGTTAATCAAGATTCTTGGCATGCGAGAGATGCTGCACTCATCGTCGAGGACTCCTGGGTATATAAAAGGCGGTACGGGTCAGCCTATATATATTACATTCAAAGAGATATCAAATACAAGTCATCTCTAAGCTACGTTCCATTGACGAAGCAAATCAATCACCGAACGCATCGTACATTTGTGTCTTCTGCAACTACTTAGTGCTGCAAGCCTCTACCATCAGATCTAGCGCTATGAAATTGGCCATATTTGCGGCAGCTGTGGCGGCATTGATCAGCCTGACAGATGCCTATAGTACTGAGAAAAGATCAATCCAATTGAAAGACACAGAGACTCTTAGCAATTTCAAGCTCCCTAAGGATGAGACTTCTTCAATTTGGAACAAGCGTTCTGTCAATTTCCTGGGAGTTTTCAACAATAATGGAAGTCTCTTCGTCTCAGATCCCTATGACTTAGGAGTATCTTTGACCGCAGTCTGTTCTGAGTGGTTTAATAGAGGATTATTCCAGATTAACGCATTGAGTTACTTGTATTTCGCGCCGAGCGCTAATGCTTCTATTGTGTCAGAAACGAAGTTTATAAATAACGGGAAAATGATATTTGGTATTGCAGGGAGCCGCTCAAAAAGAGAGAATATTGTTATTTCTTCTGTGAAGAAGTGGATCAACCGTGGCCTGATGGTTTTTGAAGGTGGTCATGGAGACATTGTTCCATTGTCTTTATCGGGAACTATAAGGGAAAATCCGGTCATTTCCAATAGAGGATCTATTTGTCTTAAAAGCTTTTATTGGAAGACAGAAACATCTGTTGAAGGAGATGGCTGTATCAGTTTGGGAATTCGCTCGTTTTTTGAATTGTCGTTTAAGAACGATGGAAATTTCAAGTTTGAACAAGATATCAGTATGACGTCTAGGGGGTCATCGTTGAAAATTGTGGGATATGAAACGCTTGAAGAATCCCCAACAGTCAAAATCTTCGGTTTCGGACGCAAAAATAGTATCTACTTTGATAAGATTTCCGGTGCCCTGCATTACGCATATTCTGAAGACAAAGGAGAGTTGTCAATCAACGGGGAAAAAAGAACGCTTCTTCTTCTCAAAGTGGGCAAAGGCTACGAGAACGATTCTTTTGAGTGGACCGAAAACAATGGTTTCATAACTATTGTGTACGACGGGGAAGTCCCAAAAGGTAATACCAAAGATTGTGATTGTGCGGAATTTGTTCGTCCACCAAGAACCGATTAGTTTTCTTCTACCAGGCGAAATCGGTATACTTGCTTCAGTGGTGAAATAAAAATGATATACCATCAGCTTGACCACTAAGCGGGCGTTGTCGATTTTGGAATTCCAGGAATGGCCATATTCTACTTGATGTCTGAGTGACGTTTTTTTAGTATTCACAGTGTCTTCAGTTTTGGGTTTTTGTGAACCCAAGCTACATATTTTTTAAAAATAAAGAATCTTACTGGGGGCTGCCCATGGACTTGGGACATGAAAATGTAAAGTGGATAGGAATGCAAAGCACATCACAGCACCAATTTAGTTCGGCAGACAAAAGAACAACCACGAGTATTTCAGAAGACTTGGGAAAGTAAATGTCGAATTCGGTACTCATCTATCCGAAATTTTGAGCGTTCACTTTCAAAAGAAAAGTGCAGTTCGAACCCTCCGGTTGCGTATTTTGAATGAGTGAAAGTGTGTTGTGAGTTTCTGGCCATAAGGTCTGTACTGAAATACTTTGAGGTCTTTCTTTATTATCAGAATAAGTCTATTAATAACAAAATCTGGCCAATTTTTGGCACTACTTCAAGAGGAGTACCGAGTGCCTTTTTCTACAAGACTCGCATCTATAGATAAGCTTGTATGGCCGTGGATATGGTTTCCAGAATAAGCGATGTTCGCCAGCTGATCATGAACTTCTTTTCATGTGACATATTCGACTCGAAAGCGGACTCAAAAAGATTTCCAGGGTTTTGGGCTCTAGATATATACCATCTAAAAGGTCATGGACAGAACTAGGCGTTGTCTTTCGTGATACGTCAACTGAAACCGGATGAGACATGCGAAAAAAAGCGACATCGAACTTTCTACAGACAAAAACAAACTCAGTTCGAGGCCTGCCGCCAAACTGAGACAGGCCATCATAGTATTCCCAGTTAAAACAAGCGACTGGCGTGCAGATGCAAAATGGACACCTGGAACACTTCACCATTGTATTTCTTCAATGTCAACTGTTTGATCGTGTACCAATTTTTCACATAAGACATACGTTGATTCCCACGTCTGCTGATTCCTCCTCAAAACTGCTCCACAATATCCGGATATGTTGGTCTATTATAATGGTCCATGGTATGACAATCTGTGCAATTTTCGATCTGTCCAATTTTCGGTCTGAGCTGGCAGATGCTGCACCTAGCGTCGTCATATCTCTAGAAAAATGCTTATGTTGTTAAACGACCAGAATACCAGGAACGGACAGCCCAAAGCGTTCTTGAGATACCCCTCAATTGTGAAGCCCATAGAGCTTACTTATAAGCGATACTACTGAACAGAAAATCAATGAGCCAGTCGCATAGTGCTCCTGTTGAGTTTCACAGCGTCGGGGATATCTCTTCTGGAAAAAACAACCCTATGGATTTTTCAAGAGGTTTCTATGTTATCACGACTGGATCACTGAAAGGGGGTGTTTTCAAGACCCTATTATGGACCGAGACTCTTGCTTTTTTTCCGCCGACCGCAACGTAGTATATCCGTTCTTTTTTTCTTCAGAAAACAATCTCAGCCATTCCACTCACAGAAAGACAGAACATGGGATTGTCCATCATTGGCGTACTGCATATAGCTCCGCTTCATGCATGTCAAATCCCGCAGCTCCTCCTGCAGAAAGAATCCTGGCTACAGGATAGAAAATGATGACTTTTAGAAAGGATGAAAATCAACGGATACATGACAATTAGGGTACCGCTCTTATTGAAACTTCACTGGGAGGTGAGCAATAAATCAACCAGTCTCCGCGCGTGGCCAGATTTGAGCTGGGTCTATTTATTGTCGTATGAACCATAACAACAGAAGCTATAAAGGATAATTGGCTGTCCCGGTTATTTCCAAATTGAGCTGGTTCAAGTCTTACCCCGTTCTATATCCGCAACCAACCTGATTTATTGAAAAGGATATTGCAAGCGGATCTCATGTTCATGTTCAATGTTTAAACACAATGTCGTGTGTCGAATGCCGTGTGTCCTTTGTCCTTTGTTCTATGTTCTATATCATTGCACCCACTGCGTACTTGCTTCAGTATAAAGAAAAACCGTCATCAAGCACTATCTCCATTAAAACGCCTAGATCCCGAAAAGCCGGGTCCCACTGCTGTTTTGGATCGATATCTAGATCGAACGGTGGGTTTTTGAGACTAATCACCTAGAATAGAACCACGCCATAGACCACTTTTGTCTTACTACCTTGTCCTGAACTGTCTACTACATTTGCTGTTTTCCGATGCCTAGGTCTTGTGTGGAAAGCACCACAATGAAGAGCAACGTAGCAGCATGAATGATTTGCCGAAAAGATCAGATCGAGCTTGAAGTCAATCATTGGCCGATTTTACAATTCTTCTGGTTTTTTCACCGCCTCTCCTTAGGTGCTCGCGTACGTTCATAATTCATTTCCAGTACTGAAGGATCGTCGGGTAAAACACCTAAGGGATCCATACTGAATATTTCCATGATGTGCTGAGGCTCATTATACTTTGTGCCAATATACTGGATTTCTTTTTCTGTCTTCCGACCACGGGTGGATATCATCAAAAGTGCTCTATCAGAGGGCTACATACCAAGGTAGTTCCTGCTTCTCGTCAGACTTTTGTGAGAAAAACAAATCACTTTTCGCCTCGCCAAGTGCTGTATCAACAAAAGCTGTCGGGCCATCTGAAAGTTCTAGATCCCGGCTGTCTGTTTCTCGTTCCAATGGTCGCGTCCCTCTTTCAACCCAAGACAACTGATCTATTTGTGTATTCTCAGATAGCGAGTATATATTTTCAGGCGAAGCTATACCCTTTCCGTAGAGTTGTATGTCTGAAAAGACTGGTGCTGAATGTATCAGTGAAATAGCCTCCCAGGAAAGAGAAAGCATGCGACACTCAGCATGGATTCTTGGCCTTGGGGAGACGGTGGGGCGAAATCCCATCTCACATGGATTTTTGGTAAATCAGGCTCAAGGACAAGAAAGATAGACCCCGTCAAAAAGATCTTCATCTCATACAGCTCGACCGTCGTCTTCCCCAAAATGCTCTTCTGTCTCCACGTTGGTCCCCAAAGCAGTGAGATACTTGATGTTTTGGTTCTCTCGAAGCATAAGCATTACACCGTCCGGGACTTAAGCCTCGTTCCTCTTCGTGCGCTTGGCCCGGTAATAGCCGTTCTGGTCCTTGCGGTCCTTCCGCTTTTCCCTGAAGTTTCCGTGTCTCTTCAACTTGCGTCTTGCTGCAACGTCCGGAGCATTGACGGCCAACTGCGAACGCTTGGCGCGGCGCTCCTGTCGAATACGATCGATGTGCTGTCTAACCCCGGTGTGGATCTCCAGGTACGCATTGACACCCAACTTGTCTTCAAGCGCCTTGGTGCTTTCTCGGGCCATGATCAAGGCGTCGTTTTCGGCGTCCGAGTATGCGTCCTGCTCAAGAATATAGTACATTCCAAACAAGAGCTGGCGCGAGACCTGGGCCAACTTTTCGGTCGGCACGAGATGCGCAATCACGGCTCCGAGCTGGATGGCCGATTTGCGAGCCACCAAGTTGCGGTCTGAACGCGTGTCTTGCCTCATGAGAGCACACACACGAGCCAAAAGAAAGTCCACGGCCAGAGCATAGCGGGGCGGCTCCTCCACATCCGCAGCAGGCTCTGCTTCCGCGTTCTCTTCGTTGTCCTTGGCCTTGTCGATGACGAAGAAAGGTGTGTTTTCCTGTTGCCATTTGGTCACGATCTGAATCAAGTCTTTGACCACTTGGGAGCCGAGATCAGGCGCCACCACAGGCGCGCCCAACTGGCGGAGCAACCTGTAAGCGATGGTTTGAAGCTGTTCGCCGGAAAGCGAAAACTCGAGCTTGTCCAAGTTGCCGAGAAGCACGCCCACCAAGCGTGCGGTGAGAAGCCGCACCCACGTGTGTGGATACAAGATGGTGTCGAGCACGTGGCGCCAGATGGACTCGAAACGAGTGGCCAAGACCCCGCTGCCAAGCGAAGCGCACACACCAGAAAACACGCTCATGGCCGTGTACACGTCTTCCCAGTCGTTGTCGGATTCAGGGGCACCGTTGCGAGCCAGGTCCGTGACGCTTTCAATGAGCAGCAACGCCACGTGATCAAGCCGCCCGCTGGCGCCGTAGCCGAAAACGGATACGTACACCTTGTACACAACGAGCCCGCAGCGCGTGAGCAAGACGTTGGGCTTCTGGGTCATCCACGCATGGATGAAGTTCTCCATGTCCTGGGTCTTGTCCTGGCCGACCTTCTTGAAAAGACGCGCGATGAGCGTGGAGGCCATCTCGCGGCATTTCAGGATGTCGTCCGCCACGGCCACGTTGGCCAAGCCCACGAAAAAACTGGTGGCGAGCTGCGCGAGAAGCGTGTCCGAAGCTTTCAAGACGATGGAATGCATGAGCTCCATGACCGACTCGCGGCCCAGCTGGGTCGGGTAGGCCAAGTTGCTGACCAAGAAGCGAAAGGTCTTTTCGAGCTTGGCCGGGCCCTGCTCGTACTCCATCAAGAACTGGAAGTACAACACCCGCGACATGTCGCGGATCTCCTTGTTGTGGTTGACCACCATGATGCGCGACACCTTGTCCATGACCTCGTAGACCTCCGGGAGCATGATGTGCTGGAACAACACGGCCTTGAGGAAGTTGAACGCGAGGCCCTGGTGCTCGGGGTCCTCCAAGTCCGGCATGATGCGCACAAGCACGTACATCATGGCGCTGTCACCCAACGTGACGCTGGACTTGTGGCGCACAAGTGTGGCCAAGAAGCGCAAGCAGGTCTGGCTGAGCTCGCCGGCCGTGGTGGCCAGATTCTGGAGCACGGCAAATGCACGCGAGGCCGTGGCCGTGAAGAACGCGTCCCGGGCGTCCAGGAAGTCGAGCTTCGCGATGAGATCGAGCACGCGGAACAAGGCCACGAGCAAGCCCTCGTCGTCGGCCTCCAAGCTGGCCTCCATCAAAGGCACGAACGCGTCGAGGTTGGCCACGGTCATCAAGTGGGCGTGCTTGCCGAGCGCACTGCGCATGAGCTCAAAGCAAAACTTCTGCAAGGTGAACACCACCTGCGAGCGGTCCACGTTGGAGTGCGTGGGCCGCGCGTGAGTGCGCACCATGAAATGCTCTTCGGCCTCGGTGGGCTCGACAAACTTGCGTGTGCTGAACTCCACGCTGGTGGATTGCTGGTGGAGCTCGAAGCACAACACGAGCACGTCGCGCGTGGCGGCGCTGGGGTTGAAGAGCAAGCCGTGAGCGTACTTGCGGAGGAGGTCGTCGAGCTTGCGCCGCGTGCGCAACGGAAGGTTGACTTTCAAGAGCATTTTGAGCGGCTCCACGAGGAAGCGGAAGCACAGCAACGAGATGTTGGCGCAGAGCAACTCGCCAGTCTCGAAACTCTTCTTGGCCTTCACCTCCTTCATGGAGCTGACGTAGTCCTCGGCGTCCTTGTCCTGGCCCGCGGCGCCGAACACGTCCTCCATGATGATGTCCACAATGAGCTGCGCGGACTCGTCCAAGTCGCCGGGCTCCAAGTCCTCGCGCACGGCCGCGAGCACCGCATGAAGCGTGTAACTCAACACGTGGATCTGGGCGCCTCTCGAGAGCGCGGTCTTGAGCTCCTGGACCACGAACTTGAGGTACTTGGCGCCCACGATGCGCGTGGCACGGCACAACGTCTTGCGCACGGCATCCCTGGTGGGCTGGTAGCGCAGGCGCAACGCCTGGCACGTGCTGGTCAAGGTGCCGGAGATGGCGGCCTCGGCCACGCTGTCCGCCACACACAAGAGGCAGTTGACCGCGGCCTCCACCAAGAGCGTGCGGTCAACCACAGTTTCATCGTCACGCACACGCACGATCTTCATGATGGGCTCGAAGAACTCGCGCATGATCGCTTTTTCGGCACGCCCCGCGTCCTCGGGGAACGCAGCAAAGCCGTCGGAGGCGGCCCCGGCCTGGAGCGCCCGCACTGCGGCCAGCATACCCTGCGAGAGGTGAATCACGAGCCGGATACGGTCCCTGCGGCCCACGTCGTCGGGCTGCGCCGCGGCGGCGATGTGGCGGCGGAACAACAGGCGGAAGTGGTCCCAGCGCAAGCGGGGCACAACATGCGCCCAGGTGGCGTGGGTCTCGTCCAAGATGGGACGCATTTTCTCGTCCAGGCACTTGGTGTACGACTCGGTCATGGGCAAAATGTAGTAGTGCACGGACTCCGGACTGAGGCAGCCCGCCACGGCCGAAAGGCTGCGGATGGCCTGCTGGCGACACTTCAACTGGATATGCGTGAAGTTGGCAAAGAAGTCTTCATCCGGGTCGTCCGCGAGCAAGACACACATGGACGCGAGCCCCGGCAACTGCGCGTGGCGCCGCACGGCCGAAGCCAACACGTGGACGTAGCCGTCCTTGATGTCGTCGCACTCCTTGCGCAAGCCCGTGCGCAAGTGGGGCTCGACCACGGCATAAAACAAGTCCCGGTGGGCCGTGAGAGCGTCGGCAGACTTGGACCCGAGCGCGTCGACGAAGAGCGTCAACGTGTGCGACGCGTTCAGGCGGATGGCCACCTCTTCCGGGTCGTTGATGAAGAACAAACACGCCTGCACAATGGGGAGCCACTGGCGGGCCGAGAGCTGCGTGCTGAGATCGTCGTTGATGGAGCGGAAGGCCCGCAAGCGGCGGTCAAAGTCCGGCTCGGCCATGCGCTGGGCCGAGTACGCGTTCAAGTCAGCCACGAGCGTGGCCACCAACGCGAGCTCGCCGTACAGGCGCCCGAGCACGGCGAAAATCTGCACCAACGCCTCACGCACCTGGCGGTCTTTGTACGAGCGGAGCGCCAGCGCACAGACTTCGTAGAGCGTGGCCACGTCGTCAAATGGGCAGTCGAGGCCGTCCAAAATGGCCACCAACAGGAGAAGCAAGCTGACGCGGTCGCCGGCGGCAAGCTGTGCCGGAGGCTTGCGAATGGCGCAGGCACACGCAGCCACGAGCGCACGGCGGGTGGCCTGCTCCTGCACGTAGCCGCCGTCGATGATGAGGAGCAAGAGTGTGGCGGCACGGGCGCTAATGTCCTTGTCTTCCGTGGCCTCGATGATGTGGGGGAGCACGGCCAACAAGCCGTCCACCACCAAAGCCAAGAGCGTGTAGTAGCGGTCGTCGGAGATGTCCTTGCGCGTGAACGCGGCAATGCAGAAGTCCAAGATGGCCAGCTGCACCGCGTCCTTGGCATGCGGGTTGGCGAGCAACTGCATCACGGCAGCCACGGCCGCATGGCCGTCCATGTAGAGGAACGGCACGAGGCGTGGCAGGCCGATCCAGCCCAACACAAGGCCCATGAGCGCGGACGGCTGCTGGGCGTTTTCCTGCGAGAAGCGGGCGAGGCGCGGGGCCACGAGCTGCGAGAAAATGAGCTCCGCGTCGTCAGACCATTCGAAGGACGCCGCGGTGATCTTGAAGAGGTGATCGAGGCACCGGAAACCCACCAGGCGCACGGTGCGTGCCACTTTGAGCGAGAGCTCGTCGGCCGCATCCGGCGCGTCGAGCGTCTTCTGGCCGCTCAAGAGGGCGAATGTCAACGGCCGCACGGTGCGGAGCAACACGTGTGCAAACTTGTAGCCCAAGCCGTTGTACACCTCGAAGAGCATGTTCAAGTAGCCCACCATGCTGTTGAGCGCGTGGCGCGACGGCACGGCAAGCTGGCGCGTGTCGAAAAACGGTTGGTACTCGATGTGCTGCGCGAGGATGTCGAGGAACTGCGCCACGAAGGCGTCTGGCAAGTTGGGCAACACCGTGGCGATGGCGAACTTGCGCCCGTTTTTGCTCTTGTTGTTGGACGCGCCCTTCGCCCGCCCGTAGAGAATGCGCAACACGATGGGGAGCACCGCGTCCGCGTCCACATCCTCGATCTTGGAGTCTGCGTTTTTGTGCACGAGCAGCAGGAGCTCGTCGCGGAAGAGCTTGTCCTCAAGCAAGTTTTTCAAGTTGTCGCGGTACTTGTTGATGTGTGCGTTGTTCCAGGCAAAAAGCACCTCGAGCGACTGCTGCTGTACGGCGGTCTGCTTGGAGGAGAGATTCTCGAGCACGAGCGCAAAGAGCGTGTCGTTGCCGGCGACGCGGGCCATGCGCTTGAACTGGCCACACACGCCCACAAGCGCGAGCTTGTCCTTGCCGGTCCACGAAGCAAAGTCCGCCTCGGAATCGGCACTGTGCAGCTGTACCACATACTGGACAAACTCCGCGCCGTGCTGCTCGACCACGTACGATACCGCCTGGAGCGCCTTGATCACACGGGCGCGGAGCTGCGGGTTGTAGGAGCGAGCCCTGTTCTTTGCCCGGGCAGCGTCCAAAAGCAGGCCCAAAGTGAGAGAGTCCGAGGCAAACACGGTGGCCTGCGCCGCGGCAATGCTTGTTTTGAGCCGCTCGTCGAGCACCTCAAATGCAGACCCGTCCGTGGGCTCGACTGAAGACCCGTCCGTGAGCTCGAATGCACACACTTCCTCGTCACCGCGGTAGGGCTGGTGCTGGTTCGAATAGTCGTACTTGACAAACGAAAAAAGCGTGTTCCAAAGCGGTTCCAGGCACCCACACTCGGCAAGCTGCGGAAGACATTCGTACACAGCCAACCAGCAGGGCTGAAAGTTGTTGCTCAAAAGCCCGACCATGAAGTGCGAGAGCTGGAGCCGGTCAAAAGAGGTGCGGTCCTTCACGAGCGCGAATTGCGAGATGGCGTGGCGGATGCGCATCTTGATGTCGTTGGCGTTGGCGATCGTAAGGGGGGCCGCGTCGATCACGAGAATCTGGGACACAGCAAACGGCACCAGAGCCCCGGCGCACTGGTGTAATTTGGCCAAGAAGCTGGCTGTGGCCGTGCGCACCTGCTGGTCGGGTAAGCTGAAGTTGTGCGCCAACATGACGCAGAGCTGCTGCATGTCCGCGGCAAGGAGTGGCTGCAACGTGGAATGGTGTTTCTCTAGGAGACGCGTAGCGCCGGTCAAAAAGTCGAGCGACGCCCGGCATGGCTCGAGGCAGTTCTGTACAAACGTGTACATTTCCGCAGCAGCCAGAGACCCAGACTTGGAGAGCTTTACCATGACGCTCATGCTGGTGCCAAGCACGTCATGCAAGAACGGCGTCTGCGGCAAGCTGCGGTCTGAGAGCGCCTGCAAGATACGCAACGGCGTGGTCAGCTCGCTGCCGCCATCGGGCAGGAAGCTGAGCAACTTCAACTTCCAGAATAGGCCCTGGAGAACAGTGCTGCAGAAGGGTTTCTGGATGTCCAGCTCCATCATCTCGAGCAACTGCACGGTGAGGAAGGACGGGAGCACAATGTCGCCAATAGCCAGCGGGGCCACGGCCTCGAGTCGCTGCAACTTCTGCGCGAGGCTGATGAGCTGCACGTCGCTAGACGTCTTATTAATGATGGTCTGGAGCGTGCGCGCAGCGCCAAAAGTGGCCATTTTATCGGGAGCGCTCATAACGGCAAGCTCGTAGAAGCTTAGGTAGTACTGGACATGCGTGCTGCCGGCCAAGAACGTAGACATTGACTCGAACTGCTTTGAGAGATGCTCGAAAGGGCAATTACGCACAATGGTTGCAAAAAGATGCGCAATAAGCGCCATCAACGCGGGCGCGATTTTGTCGACTGAGCGCGCAACCAGCTTGGCCTTTTCAACGAGCGTCTCGACGACAACAAGGACGGCGGGCCAGTCCAGTATCTTCTTTCCCGATTCGGCAAAGCACACAGTGATAAGCACCTGCGCCACGTATTGTAAAGTGACATGGGACCTCGTCTGTGCGACGACCTTCTCGAGGTACGCCATGCAGCTGGCGTGGAACCGCTCGCATGCGCCTGCAGAACCGTGTTTCAGTGTCAGGAGCATAATATCGCAGAGAGTGCCCACGCATGCGTCGCTGCGGGATTTGTCAGCCAACGCATTTTCAAGCAATGCGGAAAACACGCCTCCAGCCTTCAGATGGAACGTGTCCTGTGTATTCTTCATGGCCTCGCTGAAAAGTGTGACCAAGGACTCGCGGTAAAAAACATTCTGGTCAAGCAAGTCGCGGTTCACGTTGAACGAGAAGCGCACAGCCTCCATCAACGGCTCAGGCTTCAGTTTTTTCACCAAAAACGACACTGCTTCGGCGCAGAACCGCAGCACGTACGTTTTCTTGGTCATCTGCAAGACCGGCAAAAGCTGTGCGAGCGTCGGCGTGAGGTCCTCTGTAAGCACACGCGCCAAGTATTTGAACGCAAACGCCAAGGTGTTGAAACTCCACTCCAAGACATTGGACGTGTTGCGCATGTTTTGTGCATCGTTGGGGCTGGTTTGCTGCGAGAGGTCCACCACAAGCTGCAAGAACTGCTGGTAGAACGGCATGAAGTCGGGGCCCAAGTCATGCACGAACTGCGCCAAAAGCTCCAACAATGGCTGGATCAGATTGACATCGTTCTTCTTGATGTGTGCGTGCAACGACTCGAAAATGCGGGTTTGGTGGTGCAATATCTGCGCCAACGTCTGGCAGTACGGCTCCACCTCCCGCAAGAACTCCGTGAAATCTCCGCTGATATTGACCTCCTTCCAGTGCTCTAGGGTGGCAAGAAAATGGGACGTTTCCACGTAATCATGGGCCCGCGCATTGAGCTTGCGGCTGGGCTCGATTTTCATCGCGTCGACGCGCTCTTTGAACGAGCGGAACGCATGCCTTCTCTCCTTGGGTGCGTCAGCCATTTCGAGGACAGAAAGATAGAATGGGAGAGGGCAAATGCAGAAAAGCGAGGTCCACAACTGCTTTGGCCATGTATGGGGAATTTTTCGCAGCGCATCTCATCGGGAGGCTCGCGGGCCGGTAGTGCGTGGTGTACGGGTGTCTGTCTGACATCGGCGCCTAGGACCAATAGACGAAATCCACGTGTGGATATGGGCATTCCAGGGTTTGCAAAAGACGCAGTGGCTAAGTCCACGGAGCCTCGGTACAGCCGGGGCTCAAACACAACATAAGCCCGAGACCCAAAAGCAGGCCTAAACCCACAAGCATCCGTGTGGCACGTGTGCGCGATCACGTGCCCGCCGCACCACCGGTGAAATCGGTATGCTCCAGATTCCACTAGAAGGGCACTGACCCACCATTTTTACCCAAAAAAGGCTAATCATGCTGAGTGAGCAGAGCCCGTTGCTCGAGCAGCCCAAGCCGAGTGCCGTGCCTCCCGCGTTCCAGGCCAACAAGGCCGGGTCCAAGCTCTCGCAACTGCCTAAAATCGGGCTCCAGAGAATCAGCCGGACCAGCCAGAAATTGAAGCTTTTGCCCGTCGTGCCCGACCTCAATGCTGACGACGACGACAGTCTGGGCGAGGGACTGTTTTCCGCGTCCGGCAACCAGCGCCACGGCGTGTATTCACAGGTCACCAAAATCAAGGACAAGCCGGCACGCAAAGACGCCGAAATCTTGGGCAAGCTGCACCGTGACCTTTTGCCGAGGGTCACGGCCTACTGCACGTGCGGGCTGTACAAAATGAAGGATCTCTTGCGGTGGTTGAAAGACCGTAAGCGAATCCACAACACGGGCCCCAGGCTCTTCGACGAGTGTCTCTATTCGCCGTTCACCTACAAAGACTGGCGCAGCGATCCGGACGACAACTCGCGCAAGCTCATCCGCTTGGCCGACGACGGCGGCGAGATCGAGTTTGGCAAGAAGTCAGACGTGTTTGTGTTCGAGTATGGCGTGGTGATCATGTGGGGCTATTCGGTGAAGGAGGAACATGCGTTTCTCGAGGACATGGCGCGCTTCGAGTCTGAGAAGTTGCTGGCCGAGGACGTCCAGGTGGAGGAGTTCAACTACTACATCACCACGTCGTACCAGCCGCGCATCTACAACGACTTCATTACGCTCCGCGATGACAACAACCACATGTTGAAGCTCCTGATCTCGCATGCGCTCGCGCAGCTGGTGAAGATCTCGCTTTTCGAGGAGCTTGTGGACAACACCATCGAGGACACGCACGACATCCCGCAGCAGATTGCACATACAGGCAAAGTGGAAATGACCCGCGACGAGACCATGAAGCTGATCGGCGAGCTTTTCATCTTGCGCATCAACATCAACTTACATGGCTCGGTGCTCGACTCGCCCGAGCTCATGTGGGCTGAGCCACACTTGGAACCCATCTACCAGGCCATGCGCGGGTATCTTGAAATCAACCAGCGCGTGGAGCTTTTGAACCAGCGGCTCGAGGTGATCTCCGATCTATTGCAGATGCTCAAGGAGCAGTTGGGGCACTCGCACGAAGAGAACCTCGAGTTTGTGGTGGTGTTGTTGGTGTGCATGGAGGTTGTGGTGAGTGTGGTGAACATTGTGGTGGATATTCTCACGTACTGAGGGCCAGATGGGTTTTGAAAACGGGCCCTTGGGGTTTCTGATGAGGTGGGCCGACGTGGATGGGCCATTACCAGAGTCACCCCTCGCCATCTGAGCCAATGTGACGTGCATCGAAGATGGCTCTCAAAAACAAGGCCTGCTGGGTTGGCTGAGATGGTGCACCTTCAAAAGTTTTTAACTGTGGGCTGACTGGATACTGGAAATGCAGCCATGTCACAATTTTTAGCGAGAAGGGCATGGGTGTGAGGCCAGGTGCCAAATCCAATACATTCAGCATGTTGAGTGGCACCTATGGCGATGACTGAAGTAGTGGCTTTGTCGGAGCATTGCTGGATTCGCATGAATAAGTGTTTGACGCGACCATATTGCTTCGGTATTACGGACGGGCTACTAATCTATGGGTTTTCTGTTTCCGGTTCGACATGCGTTGAGCACATGGGCAGAGTATGCGAAATTATAAGAACAGCAGTGAAAAGTGCTTGCGTCGGGTACGAGCTGAACACTCGTCCAGAGGCGAATTTGCAACGATATGCGATACTTTGGCTATACCTCAACAAAACCATATGGAGACGCAAGAACGCCGATGTGTCCCTTCCAATATGAACGAGTTAAAAGGGTTCTGAGACATGATCTGGATTTTCTATGATTTGTATGCAGAAAACTAAATCGGGATAAGACAAAACAACTCCGCGATTGTGCTAGCTATTTCTGCGCGAAGCAAGATAACGTCATCAACAAATATGCAGTTGCTGCAGACTTTTTGTTCCAGGCAAGCCATGTATATGCAGTCTTGAGTAAATGACGCTATCAAAAGTTATTTTTCACTGATGTTTGCGGCTACAACTGCTTCCGCTTTATTCTTGCTGCACCACAAAGTTTCAGATTCCCACAGAGCGAGATCCGGACAGCAATATTCAATTATTGCGCTGGGGTGAGGCGAGTGCGCACTTGCTACTGCAGAGCGGGTAATATTCGAAATCGGGAGCAGTGTGGCGGCATGTCTCGCGAACCAAGGTCCAATGTGCCAGAGAAATTTCTGACTCCTGTGTCCTGCGCCAAATACTCGCATCTCTTCCCATTCGGTCTCAAATATCTGCATATAGAGTCGTCCGCGGGTACGAAAACGCATGTATGTCTCGCAAATCATGGCTAGTGCGAGCATTGGCCACAACCTCTTAAACCCAGCCATCCCCTTGGCCACAACCGCTCTCTTTTTTTGAGTTCAACTGACAAATACTCGCAAGCGACTGCAAAATCAAGCCTCGCCACTCATACTTCCCAGCCGTTCCACCACTCCAGAAGCCTTCAATATCTTCGGGAAAACAGAAGTCTGGCTAGTCTAAGAGTCTTCAGATTATATTGTTTTTTTTTGGTAAATTTTCACTGTGACTAAATCCCTTCTCCCACTCGCCACTACGCAACAGTTCAACACCATGGCAAGTGCCGAAACCCCTCCCACGTTGATTCGTACCACCCGGCTTTCTCCAGACTACATTCGAAAAAACTTGGACAAAATCAATGTGCCAATTAAATTGAAAACCGACTCGAGTTTCAGCCAAGCGGAAAATGCCTGGACAGAAGAGGAGATCAAGAACGAAAGAAGACTTGTGTCTTTGCACATCAGCCGTGAAAGCGCCACCACTTTCGACATCAAGTTTTCCCCGGTGGCTCCTGGATCCGTTACCAGAGACAACAAGCATTTGATCATCTCTTGCATCCGATGGGAGGAGAAAGATTTCATGGTGGTGACCTCTGTCGACATCATTCTTGTGCTCGAAACTTTGGTGGGGGAGTCATTTTCCGTTGACGAGAAAAGCCGGATCCGCCGGAACTTGCAGTTCTTGAAGCCCAGCAACATCGCCCGGACCACGTGCGGGCGTCTTTTCAATTCTCTTATGGCGATGGAAACCCCACGGCCACGAAACATCGAGAAGGATGTCAAGGTGTTCAAATGGTGCAATTTCTTCGACGCGTTGAACAAGGTGTTGTCCAAATTCTCCGCCAATCCCGCCGTGTTTGCAGCGCAGCCCAAGGCACCCTCCCAAGCGTTATACGACGACTCTATGCACCCTCCCAGAACTCACTATGTGCCTCTATCGCACCAGTTTGACGGGCGTCTAAATCCCACTACGCACGCCCCCTATACATCTGCAGTGCCCTTCAAAGGCAACGTCTTCACCGACCTCCCGTGGCACATGGCCGGTCAAGCCCAAGTCTGCCAACCGAGGCCTAGCTGGATATTTCCAGCCACCACCCGTGAAGGGCTTCTCCAAACCGAACATGCCCTACATGCAGCCCGGCCCCTGGGCCAATTTCCCTGTCCAGCAGCAATACTACAAGTCTGAAGCGGGCTCCATGCTACACTCTGAGACCTCTGGCAACCTCACAGACTTGTCGCTCAAGTCTAAAGGCCAGACGGCAGGCACCTCGGCCGGTGAGTCTCCTCTGGATGGCAGGGCCACCACTAGGGATGCGGATAGCGCGAAGATTCCGGCGGAAGATGGCTCGGCGTCCGACAACTCCAACTCCTCAGACTCGGGATTCGCCAAGAACCAGGGCTCAGTTGACTGTGCCCGACAAGACAGCGATCTGCTGTCACTCTCGCCATCTGCCAGTTTGTCGAAGTTGAATGGCGCGGGCGAACAATTAAGTCTCGCCAACATGAAAGAACATGATCGACAGTGGGCCGAGCTATCCCATAATCATGAGCGCATGGTACCTATGGGTGTACAGCGTCGCAAGCTGTCGCTGGAAGACAAGTCAGATTCTCCCAGCGATAGCGGCATCCAACCAGGTTTGAAGCGGCGCAAACACAAGCGGCTGCGCCAGCGGAGCCGGCGGCTCCCGACTGTTTTGTCGTCGCTCGGCCGCTCGTTTCCTCTCCCGAATCCCCATCAGATCGAGATGTATTCGCAGGAATACGACAGCGTGGACCTCGACGCGCGGTCGACGAGTCCACGAAACACCTCTTCATCCAGTTAATATCCCTTGCATTTTATTCATATGGACACATGTACGATAGAAGTACGTTTGCTTTTCTCGCTTCGCAGAGCCCGTGGGCACGTAGAGGCATTGCGCTTTCAGGCGGGATTAAGCTGGCCAGAAAAATGGATCTTCGGTGTTGCGCCTCTTGATTGCCCAGATGAGCCTGTCTTTATTGAAAGCTTTCCTTGACACTGGCTATTCTTGACATCTGCCGCACAATCCTGTCTTGTCTTCTTATTCTGCTCTTGTGTCTGCCTTACCTTCTTACTTGGGCTCCTTCGTATTGGCCTTTCAAGTAAGTTAGTACACCACAACAAGCCAGTGCTCTTGAAAAAGACACCGGAACACTTCGTGAGATATGGGTATACTGGAATTTCAGGTACAGTCAGAAAATGTGATTATGTATGGCCTGACACGGTGCCTGCTAGATCTTCTTTGCGAAGCTGTCAGGCAAAAGGTGTTTTTCACGGTCTTCTTCACACCAGAGTCCTGCAGCACATCTCTCTCACCATACACGTTGATCATGTGGTTCTTCTCGATAAGGTTGATCCGAATAAAGTTGTTTCCACTGCTTCTCTTACTTTTTCCAAGCACACCATAGGTGTTGAGAGTCATTAAATATCAAATTCCAAATCCAAACAGACGTTATTCGGTTTGAAGAGCCCACAACCGGAATCATAGCATGCTATCTCCGGGTGTATGCACTTTATTCATTGAATCAATTTGGGATCCGGTGGCCCATGAAAATTCGCCGTTTCCAACTTTGTCAAAATGTGTCGAGGGAAGCCGTCTCTTTTAAACCCGCTTCACTGACATCAATGTCCATAAAACAGTCTCTAGAATGTTTTACAGGGTCGACATCCAACAGACCGCGACATGCAGCGTACCCTTGAGCTTATCTGCTATTTACTATATACGAGTGACTGTGGTATTGTCTAATTCTTATGCCTAAGACCGTCCTTGAAGTCATCAGTACTCTCGATTTTTGGTGCTTTCCCCGGCTCAATTGTAACCACATTCAAGTAGTCTGATGGTTGGTTCTCCACCAGTTGTTCCGGCGCAATCTGCACCTGGCTGGCTGGCGTTAGACGAGGCAAATCGAACTTGCGCTCAAACGACTCCTGCGGCACACCAGACTGGAGCAAAATTGTGCGTGGCCCCACAACCTTGACAAAGTCCTGGTTGCCGATTGCATGCTGCAAAGACCTGCCACGGAACTTCCGCACGAGGTCAAATAGCTGCCAGTAGTAGTACTTCAGCTGGGTCCACACATCGCGCCATGTGTTGAAGCTGGCGACCTGTGGCGGCGGCACGAGGGTCACGTTTTCCATATTTACAGGGTTCTTGTGTGCGACTATGCAGTTTTCCAAGTCATGAGGCCCGTTGACGGAAATGCCAAGCAAGTGTGCCCTGCTGACAGCAATCAGCTCGCCCTCGGCAACACTGGCCGAGTACACCATGCCGTTTCCAACCAAGCCAAGCGCACCGCGCCCGTGTACAAAAGTGTATCCGGATCTGAACCAGCGGTACAATCCGGTAGGCTCGCGCAGCCGGAGCTTCAAGTGCTTGCTGAATCTGCGCGAGATCCTCGCGGGCACCCGGCGCATGGAAATCTCTAGGGATGGCCCCGCGTACACCTGGAGCGCGTCGCGCTTGAAGAGCGCCCAGTCGGCTGCACCATCCAAGGCGAGATTGGTGAACGACTTCGGCGTCGTCCGGGAGAAAAGAGACGGGAACCAACTTGGAGAGCTTGCCAGCACAAGCACACTGAACGGCTCAGTACCAACGATCTCCAGGTACCGCAGCACGAAGTTTCCAGACATGAGCCTCTGAAATGGTGCTAGCAAGCGTGATTGAAAGCGCACGTTGTCCATGTTCGCCTGGAGCGACATCAACGTGTTTCGCCTGACGTACACGGGTAACGATGGAGGAGCCACCACGGAAAGTGCTTGGGGCGGCGAGCCCAAAGCTTCAAGCCGCACGTCATTCACTGGTCTGGGGGTCGGCAACTCTTCCACGGCGTCCAAGGCTGGCAGGAGGTTGATTCCCGGGAAGACCACAGGCACCAGGCCCAGTGTTTTCGGGGCCTGGTTAAACGAGAGACCGCGAACGCAAAAAAAACGCGGTTTTGCAGCCCTGGCGGGAAGGGCAGCATAGGCAGTCATTTCGTGGACACGAGTAGGTGATTGGAAGGTGGTGTGGGTGTTTTGGTGCCCTTTGGCTGGCTGTAGGCCTCCTCCACAGGGCCTGATGGATTGGGCCGCTGATTATGGCGCGCGCGGACGTCTCGGATATGGCGGTGGGAGATGTGGATCTGGAGATTTTCACGTTTTGTCTCAAGTTAGTGTAATTTTGAGCTAGATGTGGGGCTGTGTCGGTGGAGAATCTTCTGCTGAGCGTTTACTTGCATATGTGAACACACAATTATCCTGGCTTGCTATTTTCAGCACCATTAACAGGTGATTTGATTTGGCATACTGGGCGCGAATTTTAAGACGAACGCAATCAACAAAGGGGTTAGTACTCCACACTCCAGCTTTGAAACTAGCAGTGTCCGAGTATTTCGAACAAAACTCCAAATCATAAATAACAAAGGACTTTTGAGTATGGGTGAAAACAGGGTCAAGTTAAAGGTTTTTTGGGGGCTCAAATGACAGCCGCCTGACGACAACACTCCTTTCTGGCGCGTTTCGAGTTTTGCTCACATTTGTCAATAATACCAGTCAGAAACAAAACAACCAACCGCTACCTCTGATTATTCGACAGCAAAAGAACCGCTTGGTGCCAAATTCATTTTCTTGCAAGAATTTTGCACAAAGAAGCCGTGGTTCATGGGGACCTATTTTTCTTAGTCGAGCCGCGATACATGGCTGCTAAAATCACCTGAGTCAATAGACAGAACAGTATCACGACACATTTAATGTTTGTTCAATGGAAAAGATTATTGGAAGTCTACATAGAAGAGTGAGTTTCGATATACTGACAAACCTGCTTAAAAACAAAAGAGAAAAAACAAGCAAACAGAGAAGCTTATCAATCATATCCCATGAGAATGCCAATTGACAACGCAGCTGCAATGGCCACGTCCCACGATTACCGACTTCTACTAGTAGAGGAAAAGAACTGGATTGTTAAGGACATATAGTGTGTGATGTCAATTTGATCTTGAGGTATTGCTTATGATTTACCGAAACCGGCATCTCCGTTTACTCACTGAAAGGAGATGTCCGTATACTTTTATGATGAATTGTTCAAATCTCCAAATGCCACTGTCCAATTGGCGCTTTCGGCGAAGCCATAGTGACAATGCCCATTTCATGTCTTTGCTTTGCTCTTGTTACTTATGATTCCGCCTGCCCTTGTTGCTTCAAAGAAATCTCGTTCATAAAGTGTGGTCTTTAGTTCCACAGGAAAAGCAAAATCAATACTAAATTGTCTGGTTTATCTTTATCTCAGTACAACTACTGTTCGATACATCTCACGATACCATACAAGCATCACATACCCACATCGTTAGTGGACATGGGAACTAGGGCCATATTTGTTCCCCGCATAGTTCACCGAGAAACAATTACTATACAGCCCAAACCATCTTTTTTCCGTTCCTCTATGAGTAGAGCTGAACGAGCAAAACATGCATGTCTCTGATTTTTATAACAGTGTTCTAAAATGACACACGTGATTGAACTACGCTCCAGTGTCCCATGTAGTGCCGACCTAGAGGACCCTCGGGATAAATTCTTCCAATTTAGGCGCTGGCTTTCTGTGGCATTTCAAAAGTATCACGATTTTTTGTTGGGTCTTTTGAGAGTACAGATCTAAATAGAAAAACTAAACTGACACTGAAATTTCGAAATGTTTTCTTCTTTTGTAGATTCTTCGGTTTCAGAGGCTGTGTGTAAGCCGCACGTTTTCGCGTCTGTGGGATATTTGGATGGAACTGTTTTAGGTTTCATAAGCCCACGTCGCAAGACAGACGGTAAACATTCCTAGAAATGGTATTATTTTAATCATGTATAGCAGAAACAATATGGACTTTTCTTTAGCAGATGCTCCAGTGGCGCAGAGGTTAGCGCTTCGTGCTTATAGCTGGTTTACGACTTGGTTATACCAAAGTCACGGTCGTGTGAGGAACGCGATGGTCGTGGGTTCAAACCCCTCCTGGAGCATTTGTCTTTTTTTAATCCTGGTGAAGCAATTCCAGGGTTGAACGCGTCTTCAGTGAATGTTCGCTATGCAATCCATCAAACGCCAGAAATGGCCGTTATAAAAACATTAGCTGCAGTCAACAAATCGCACTTGGTGAAAATGGCCCGGGATTTACAGAGTATAGAGACGTCAGACAAAACTGGAATCTCAAACAATCTTCATGAAGTGCCCCATGGCAAAGATTCCATTGGGTTTTGAGGCATTGACCGATCTTGCACGAAACGATTGACATGTCTTGTCTGGCCCCAGAAGGCTATAAACCCATATACATGCACAAGTGGAGATCACCTGAGAAATTGCCTCGCCCTTCTTTGGACGGTAGGTTTGTAGGTTCAAGGACAGCAATAGAATAGCCATGTATGGGAGTAGAATGGCTGACAAATCGAACGATCTCACTCCAATAGTGCCTGGTATATAGTCTGCATTGTTAACCGATTGATACCACTACAGAATCATCGCCCGATATGGCCTGCGGGCAAAAGGAAAGCGACAGCTGGGAATTCCTGAAGCTTTAAAGCCCATGTGCCTAAACACGTGCGAGGGGCCCATAGATATGAATTATCAGCTTGTATTTCCGCCAGCACCGCTTTCATACATCAAAAAGAGTAGAGTGAGCCCGTTTCCAATTTTGGCAAAGTGCACATACTAGGGCAGGCGATCCAAAACTCACTCGACTGAAGGGAATCAAGCGCAAGAATACTCCAGTAAATTCAGATCCTCTAGCTCTTACTTTTGCGCGCAAATGAGGGGCCATCTTCTGGTGAAAATTTCGAACGGGGGATCAGATAGACTTCAGATGAACCCTAGACGACCGGTTATAGCAGTTCAACGTTCTTAGGGTTTTGGTTGGACCATCGATGATATCGAGGTGTACGCCTGGCAAAAGATGTGCGAGCGCCTGAAGCCAAATCTGCTTTATTTGCCGCGAGTTCAGGGGTGGGAGGTTCAATGATTTGACAAAGACATGTCAAGAAAGCCGTGATTAGGAAAAACGGATTGTGACGTTAAAATAGATGAAAAAAGGGCTTTAGATGAATTTTGTGGTTGATTTTTTTGGTTTCTCTTCGTGTGGGCATGTCTCTTGGATCTTTTCTTTTGAACGTTTTCTGTTGAATGTTTTCTTTTGAATGTTTTCTGTTGAACGTTTTCTGTTGAACGTTTTCTTTTGAATGTTTTCTGTTGAATGTTTTCTTTTGAACGTTTTCTGTTGAATCTTCTCTTTTGAATCTTTTGAATTCTATTTTAGGATGCATTCTGCCTGTAGATGTGTAGCGATATAAAGATACACGACTCGGCAGAACTACCAATTTGAAACATGTAAGATCTTAGTATCATTTCGAACCAGTGCCTAAAGAACCTGCCCATACCACATTCGTTGAAATGTCCACCCTCAAGAATCCCCATATCTCAAGAATGTCACAAAATAAACAACCAAGTACGATTTTAAAAGCCGGATACCCTATAAGTCAATATTGATGACTCTTGGCTCGTCGCACTTTGAATGGTCCAGTCAAGATTTGAACCATCCAGGTGGTGTCAGTTCAAAAGTGTTGCTCATTAGAAGCTGCGTAAAGAAGTTTGTTTAACTCCTGGTTGTGACGCCTTGCCCAAATTTTCGGAATGCTCTTCGGTCCCGGAGCAGATTTCTCCTGGGGCGTAAATGTGAGCTCCCGATTCCAGTTCCAGAAATCCAAACAGGACAGGTTGTTGCGTTGCAGCCGAGGTTTGGTCCCCGGTTAGCAGATCAGTGTAATATTTTGACTGCAACTTTGAAATTAGTTGAACATCAAGACTTTTCCGATGCCTTCTTCCACGCCGCGTGGGATCCCAAGTCAAGAAAGATCGAAGAAACAGCCATTCATCGCCTCGTCGATATAACACCAAACCGACCCAACACTGCAACAAATAACCCGCTGAGATTTTGGCCAAGGATTCCCATCCATCCATCTTTGGTCCTCGACAACTGTGCATTTGCCATCTATCTATTCATCTCTTTTGGCCGTGGAACACAACTCAGGCCTCTCCTGGCTTTAATTCCACATTCCCAGAGTCACCGGAGTCACGGTTCGATCTAGGTGCGATGCCTTGGAAAAGAAGTAGTTCAACACGAAATCATCGATGTTCCGCATGGCCGAGTTCTTTGCAAAATCAGGGACAATATAGAAGAAGACGGGCTCTTAAGATGCCTCTCGTACCCGCCCCGAAAAGCAAAGATGTGACGCCATTTTCAAGACCGTACCACACGAAAACATTATGGGCGCCCGAATGGAAGCCATGCTTCGTGGGTAAATGAGGAGAAACTTGGTTACGTCTTTCGAGACAGAGTTTGAGATCCACTTGAGCGGGCTACTTTCGCCTTTCGATGGTGATTTGAACAATTCCACGGTCACCTATAGGTCACACAGTAGATCGCTTGTGGCATAGTATGACGAGCATATCATAAACCGCCACACAGAATGACATGGGAGATCTCTCCACATTTGAGCCCTGCTCAGATCCTCTCTTTGCCTTCCACCTAGGTGTCTTAAAGGCAGACAAAATTCATCGAACAAGTGCTTCAAGTGTTTGCTCAAGTCTTATTGTGCAGTATTTGACACGGGTATCACGAGAAGAAATCGAAAGCGTGAGATGGGTGGTTCAAGGATCACCCTTTTCCGAGAAGACTGAATCTGAATAAGCTTAGGCCACAGCGTTTTTGATCCACAGAGTTGGATTTGGTCAACTCCGACCGTAATATTGCAGGCGGATAGTCAGGGTTTCGCATTCAGAGGTAACGCATACCATGGCGTCAATCCTCTACAGAAAGACAAAAAGAAGGCCGTTCTTAAACTCCACTGATGTAAACGATGGTGTTGGTTCGTATCAAATACCCTTCCACACTCTTAGAGCGAGACAATCTTCAAGATAAGGGCATGAATTGCATTTAGACATCATAGATCGCTGCAGTCTCGCTCGCCTAGTAATCAGTTTCACGTTTGGTTCGTCAATTTATCGCATGGTATCATTCGGAGCATAACTCTAGTCCCACCCATGGTTGTTGTGAAGAGATACATGCATCAGCATGCGATCCATCCAGGCTTTCAGTCAACGCAAAGTCCAAACTACAGTCACAATAACTCATCACTTTATGAGTTCCGTCTCTCTGGACTCTGCTGTTTTAACCGCTGGTTAGGATGTTACTTCGCTTCATTTTCCACGCCTCTGTGAATAGAGTATTCGAAGGGAGCCAAATTGGCAAATCTAGACTGAGTCAAAAGTCCTTTTGTTTTCTCTCCCGTTGTATTTGATACCACTCGAATGATCGAGTACAAACTTGGTGTGGTTTTTTCCAGTACGCGCCATGATATTGGAGCTCTTGAAAGGTTTTTTTAGTCTGATTCAACTTTGTTTAGCTTGTGGATGTCGCACCTCAAGTTGTGATTTCACCACACTTCTTCTTTTTACTGAAATGATGTTGAAACGAATGATCAGCTGACTACTTCAAGTGTCCTGGAACTAGTACTTTGGCGCACTCATATCAATCACCACGATATGTTTAGGAGTACTGGTCTCACTTCTCCCGAGATATTCAGATGGTTGAATACTGAATCGCTTTTTGGGAGCTGATATTCATATCGTTCCCAATTTTTCCGAGTGTGTAAAATGCTCCGAGGACCATTCTGTGGATTCGTATGATATGTGCGCGACTCGGACAACAGATTTCGCAGCCATACTTTGTTCGGCCCGCCGACTGCAAAATAACTTTTCCTCACATAAACGAGGGTTCGCTCCTTTTTCTCCGATCCCTTTTTTACCCCTCCATCTTTCACGGACACACGCTTCAATATGACCGCACATGTGTTTAACTGCTTCACTAACTGATTGTGTTCCGGGAATCGCCGGGCTTGGCCTCACGGGCCATTTTCTTTTCGTGTTCTTTCTTGACCTCTTTGTCCTAGCAAAGTCTGCCGCCGAGGACTTGACGACTGCTCAGATTGAAAAATGGCACTATGTTCTTTTTGGGGCCGAACGTGAGATTCTGACTCGTGGTGGAAACAGTGGCGTTGATTTCATCTCCGTTCAATTGGCCGCTGCCTCACTGCTTTTCATCCCCAATCAAGCGGCCCAGAAAATGACTGCTCTTCCTCTTTCTCCCCAACAAGCGACAGTAGCTTTTGGGATTATCCGACAGAAGAAGTGGTTCTTCTTCCGCTCTTTCTTTCAATTCGGACTCTAAGCTCGGCGCCTCGGCTGGTGGTTTCTTTGTGGAGCCAGCCGTAGTGGTAGACTGCATTGAGACTGGCAAGAATAAAAGAGCGCAAAAGAACTACTGCCCGGGTGACACTTCTGTTTTCAAGGGGGAATCTGAGAACAGCGATTTAGGAAACATTGCTCTGCTGCTTTTTCCTAACCTGAATGATCTGGAATCGGAGTGGCAAGTTCAAGGTAGAAAGCACAGAAATTTCCGTGGAAAAAAATGACTACCGTTTCTGGATGTGGGGCAGCTGCTTCTATCAAGGAGCTCGCCAAACAGTCAGAACTTCTGTCCCCAGATCTCCCTTTTCCCATAATCTTTTTAGTTTTGACCGACATCGATGAGGATGACTATCAGGAACCACGCCCAAGCAGATCGTCCATGAAAATTCCCAGGCTCTCTTCTCTTGGAAACGCGATTCGTGATAATTCTCTGCTTATGGGGTTGCCTATGAAACACCACGAAGTTTTGTTCAAAGCCACAGTCACCGATATGGTGTACATGGATTGTGAATCTATTGATGAGAAAGATACGGGAAATACTCAGAAGTCTATTGATGCGAAAGATATGTCAAGAATATACTCAATATCTTCCCAGAGACGTGGATGAGGATCTGAATTTGGTTTCGAAGCAAGTGGACACCATGGCTGAAATTTCTGATATTCCTAGAACTGAGTCTTCCGATGCTGTTTGGGAGGTCCAAGGAAGAAACACAGAAACTCTCGCCAAAAGTCTGAACCAAGCGTTTTTGTGATGAATGAAACAGGAGCAATCTATGCTGATCAAAAATGCCCTTCGGCGTTAAATTTATCTACAAAACGTTTCCTGTCTTGTCTGAAGCCTTACCTGGTGTTGGATGATGTTGGCGACGATAAATTCAGCGGCTCTCCACCCAAAAGAGGCTAAAAAATGTTCTGCAGAAAAGGATTCTCCTTGTGCTACAACATCTTTCAAATCATGTTCCAACAACATACGCGGTGGGGCCTCCTGTCAGACCCTCCATTGAACTCAGTACAGACTCAATGACAGCTTGAATTCCCGCAGAAAAAATTATCACAATCAAAAAAAATCAGAAACCCCTAAAACTCAAAAACAATATTATAGTCTTGCCTAGTTAATACAATCAAACTTTCTAAGACATTGCTACATAAATGAAATTGTCAACGACCTAAAGGTTCATGGTTGTGTTGTGACATCAGGCGACGGTGTATTTACTGCCGTATACATCAAAGGAATCGAGGACCACAGTTTCCTTCCTTCCATATGAAGCAAAAGGAATCGAAAGTGAAATTTTTACTTTTGTTTTATTATTCAACATCCAAATCAGCATTCAAGTACCACCTTCTATAGAGTAGCATTCACAACCATCATATGGAACATAGGTGGGAAAGATTTTGAATGCTTTTCCATCACAATGTGACATAGAAGGAATGTCTAAGGAACTGTTTATATGTAATTTCAAGTTTCATCTGAAAGCCCATGCAACACGCTCTACTATTTAAAGAAGAGAATGCCTGGGCATTATTTGAAACTTGGCAGGGTACCACATTTTTTGGCTTGCAAATGTTGATGTGGAGACTTTTCACTAATAAGCTTTTCCGGGTATCTGAAGGAATCTTTTACCTAATAATTACTCTTGCACATAGAGAAATGATATCATAGACTTGACTATATTGAAATTACCAGAGCCAAATTTGTTCCAAGCGGTAGGGCTGCGAATATTGCACTAAGATCAATTATAAAACACTCAAACAATCTTTCAAAAGGCGAATGAGTGAATCTTCGGCAAACAATTTATTTTCCCCTTTTGACTGACGCGAAGAAATACCAAAGCACTTATTCAACAAGAGAGCAGTACCTGCCCTTTCTTTGCATTTAGGTCTCGAAGTTTGTTTAAATAATACTTCGTGTGGGTTCAAACAAAAACACACTGTTATGGAGCTTTGATTTGGAGTCTGATTCAGTTGCATGTGCAAACATATGTTAATTTTTCAATTCACAGTACTTCGCAGCATTTAACTGCATTCTTACATATCTACACACGTCCCACTATGAATGTGGTTTCAAATTGAAGTCACAAAATTCGAAAAATGTGATAGCCAACGTCACTTTTCGAAAACGGTCCACATTTCGACTCCCCGCAAGACTGGATATATTGCCTCATAACAGCTCAAGTAGTACTCTTCTGGGAATGGAGAATCAAAACCCAACGCTGTATGCAGTACAGATAAATGTCAGAAACCCCACGAACTCGGTTCTAATTTAGGCCGCCGTTCGAAAACACCGTGGTTCCGGGAAAAGTCTTCTCATCCAGCTGAAATGGACAAGAGCTTCGTATTGTAACTCGGGCGAGTCACGTGAGTAAGTCCTCGTCTGAATACGCCATTCCAGCTCATATCCGCGTATCTGATATTGCATCTACTCAACTTGGTTCATGGTAGAGAGAGTTTTGAAATCAAACCGGAGTTTGATCTGCTTCCTCATCAATGAAGAGTTGATTACATGTCTTGAAATTTTGGTACCCACAATACCCCCCATTATTTGAGAGTATCAAATTTAGAGAGATACGTTTAAGACCCGGGTGCAAAAGATGCCAGAAAACAGCCCATTGCAATTCAAATACGGATCGAAATAGGCGAGGTGCTGACTACACTCACGTGTAGTGAAGTTTGCTGCTGTCTTCTATTATTAGAAAATATTCCTGAGTGGAACCAATATCAAACATTGCCCGAAAACCCAAGAACTCAATCCCATGCTTCATGCTATGACTTGACGACTGCCGCCCCTGAAACTCACATCCTGGTAATTTTTCCTCTAATAGCGGGTTTCAGCCTCGGAAGAGTTTTAAAAAGTCTTTCGAATTTCAAATATAATTCGTGAAAGTTCGGTATGGGATCCTTCGTTTCTGGTTTTGAGTTCTCTGAAGATAGTCCCTGATAATATCTGCAGCCAGAAATTAACCTGAATTTATCATTGATCTCCAATCGGTCGCTCTTATTTCGGAAAATAGCACCAGACCAAACTCCGGGCAAAAATATTTGATCCCTACTTTGGAGAATATACCTATTGAGAAGTGTAAGAGAGTGGTGAAATGCACAGAAAGCTTGCATAGCCCTGTGTGAGTCTTTGAACAAAAAAGGCTCCTTTTTCACATTGTGTTTCCGTTGCATGGAACCGCATGTAAAAAAAAATTACTGTTTTGCTTCTCTGAATGCAATGTATCATTACAGTGTCGCTCGAATACTTCCGGGAAGAGCTTGCCACATTTCTTATCATCCGAGTTGGAGCCACTCACGAAATTTGGAATTTCTTGCTATGGATCGTCTCTCGCTTCAAGCAACAGGCTGTAGGTTTCCAATGAAAAGGGTTGTGGGAATTGCTGTACCACGGGATCGGACATCTTTCAGGTGCCGACTTGGGAAATGACTTTGCCGATTTGCATTTACCCGAATCCTTTTTTCATTGGAAACCTACAGCCACCGAGTAACTCGAGAAAGTTCCGAGTACCCCTGAACAAAAGCATACGGACATAGGACTTTGTGGCTCTGAAGACATGGCGGCTTTGAAATCATGGCGGACGTGGTCAAGTTATTGATTTTGCTCAGTTCATAGAGCGCAATGCCTGCCTCTTGTTCTCCCGAAACCCTCTATCGGAGCCAAAGAAACTTCGACACGCGACATGGATAGTGTTGTCATGTTAGCGATCGAAATTATGTAGTGATTGACGCCCACAATGAGATGGAGATACAGTGAGATGTGCCTGTTTGAGCCTTGTGAATACAAAGCATCGAAACGACCCGAAAGGCCCGAGTACAAGACTCGGAGGGTTTTAGAGGGACTTGTGACCCGAACGATAAGCAAGGAGAAATCATGGGGAATGTTTCCTCAGAAGTGTCGACATATTCGAGAGAACGGGGATAACAGAAAAACCAACAGGACATCAGTTCAACAGTATCAAATTAGTAGAGCGGTATTTCAAGCAACAACCCTGTTTTTTTACTCGGAATCATTTTTTTTTTGACCCGAAAGGACTACTGACATTCCAAGGCCATATTAGAATGAGAAGAAGTCTTCGGGTCAGTGGACAAAAAGTACGAGTAATATAGGATGCGTGTAACCGCTTTTCTTGAAGGTGTCCCAAGGCTTCTATAAAGTGTTTCTTTACAAAGTACACAGATAGAAAAACCGTGTTGCATACAGAAAAAAGGTCTGCCAAAAAGAAAGCCCAATGCGGGGATCGAACCCGCAACCTTTTGATTGACCTTATGGTTATTAAGAGTCAAATGCTCTACCGATTGAGCTAACCAGGCTTTGGTGAAATCTTCTGCAGCTTCTCGTTGATTGTTTTGTAGTGATAATTTCGAATGTACCTAGGTATCGTATCAAGACTGAATAACCGCTGATCTCCTTCAATTCAAAATCCTGTTTTTCTCACACAGTGTCACCGACACTGTTGAGACAATGCTTTATGGTTTTCTCCAATCAGATGAATCTACCAAAAAAAGAGACTGATGCTTTAAATATATATATATGCGAAGCTACTCCCACAGTGGTCAGCGGTATAAAATATGAGAAATGTTTCATGTCTCGTTTCTTCTCTTTTCTTGAAGAAAAATCTCTCGTCTTTCGATCAATATCGTAATGGATTCCCCCGTTACTTTATGACACTCTTACCCGGATACTTCCACTTCAAAAAAAATCTCATGTTCCAATTAAAAGTGTCTTAGGAAACATCGCTACCGATGTCTCTGCAGTCGCCGGCTTGTCTGATATCACCACCAATCCACATGTTTTCACCTCTCTAGTTTCAATACTAGCCTAAGACCTTATTCCCTGATGATAAGATAGTTTAGTTTCTTGGCCTCTTTCCCAAAAAGGCAAAACTATCAAAACCGCTATATACCAAAACCCCGGATAGAAGGCCTTAGACTTCATTCCAGCTGGATACTCCAGCGGCAAAATTTCCCTATTTATTTCTCGAGTATGTGTAAATACTATGATCTGCTGATGGCGGTCCCAAACCCTCAACTCCAAAACAGAAGTTTTATGGGCATCTGCCGTGAAGACAATGGGTCAGGCAGCCACTGTCCATGAACGTCGGTGAGTGTGTATGCACTACTGAAAACACTATTTCTGTATTGAACAGAGGGTATAGTTCCGGTGATACAATAAAGCAAATATTCCGGATCCAAGAAGACGGCCTAAAACATCGGGCCACTACTTCCAGCGCGTGGTCTTGCTCTCACCGGCAATTGAGTCTCAGGTAGACTGTAGGTTACCCGGAAATCGAATTCCATGACACCAGAAATGTTCAATTGAAGTATCAATAGAAACGGGGATTGCGGCTTTCCAAGAACCAGAATATGGCAGGACGCCATGAACTACACCCTGGAATGGGACGCAAAACCAGTGATTTTTTTTCAAGAACACGGTCTAGAACCATCACCTGGTCCTCAATTGCGGTGAGCTATTGTCTTGCCAGAATGCCACATCCTTACTTGTTTGATGGGGTGGCCCACCGCGGTGCTCATAACCACCGATCTGGCTGGGGAAACCGGAGCTTTGAAATCTTGGCTCGTATGACGGAAGTGCAATATTTCAGCAATGGGCTGAGGTTCACGGGACCCCGGCTGAGGTCCCAAATGGGCCGTTTATTCATCTGCTTGCAAGCAAAGTGAGAGGCCCCACCAGTTTCCATGCCGATTGGGAGCTCAGTCCAATACGCTGAGAGGTTTGCAAATATTCAGCATCCAGGCCTATGACATGTCGCAAGAAATGACCGATATGTGGAAGCATAGCAGTGTTTTTCATTCCCAACTGCTGATCCCATATAGCCCGGCCAAAAACAACGGGCTTTTGGACTAATTCACTTACTAAGCACTCCAAAGCAATAACACCTCATAATGGTATATCCGATTGGACATCAACACATCTGCACCGATCAAATGAGGCACTATTCGTGCGTAATTCACTACGTGGAATGCACGTCACGAGGAATCTCGGCCGTGAAGAACCGAAGTGGCGGGCCGCGTTTCGACACTACGTATGAACTTGGGAGCTTGTTTTATATAAAATGATAATCCGTGGTTTTGTCCTCTGGTAAGATGAATGAAAAAAAGAAGAAAAGGGCACACACGAAACTCCTTTGGAACCGTCTCTTGTCAGATGCAGTAAACAAAATAGACAAAAGAAACCATGTCGAGGCCTTTACGTTCTGAGGGCCAGGGCCCAAGATCCCAGTAAACCATAACATGCATTCAGCTGAAAAGAAAAAGACAGGAACACTTGGTTTCTTGACAGTACTGTTTTCTTTCTTCTGGGAGCTGTTTTCAAAATACACGTAATCAGTTGCTCAGGCTGCACAGATGGATTAACGAAATACAGCATTTTTTCGATCTCCGCCAATTTTGAGGTTCCGAACACAAGAATAACGCACATCTATACTTTTGATAAGTATGAAATTTGTACATGTATTCAGACTAATCGATCTTCACTTTTACATCTGAGATGCCATCCTTTATGAATTGAATGAATCTGTCGCCGTACTCATGAGCCGGAACTGCCGATATAGTGCTTCTCGACTGAGTAATCCCCCTCCACGCTGTTTCGAGTTTCTTTTTGAAAGAGTAGTTTGTCAAGCAATCAATGATGCCCAAATAGTAAATTTCGGAAACAGGTTCGTTATTCTCGTTTGTGGCACGGATTCCGCCGTTGTGACCATAGAATATGTATTTCGATCTTCCTGGAAAGACGTCAGACGGTAGATCGTTTTGTCGGTCTATCCCCCTGGGGTTTGTTTTGAAGACTTCTGCTTTCAAATTAGACTTCGGATCAAATACTGTCAATTTAGCAACTGTTTCAGAATTGCCTTTTTTCACATCATGTATTCCAAGAAGCAAGGAATAGTCCATGACATTGATTTTCTTCAAGAGCTTTACATCGGCCTCGAGTTGCTCAAGGAATATTTTTTTTTTCTCAGGACCAAATTTGATGTGGTCCTTTCTTTGAAGCCAGTTGAGATCTTTGAGAGTGTGAGATGAAAGATCCTCATTTGCGGGATTATCTGGAACTTTGGTGTATCTGCCCCATGTAGAACCTTTGAGATCATATTTGACGTGAATATCCCGATGAGGCGGAAAGAGATTATTCATGACTAAAAAGTGAACCCTTTTGATTCCACCCTTTACTTTTAAACGATGCAAGCCATAAAATTGACTCACCATAGTATTGGGATTGTTTTTGACGTGAAGATAATATTCATGTAGTATTCGGCGTAGTTGCTTGTGTTCAGAATGATGAATTGTCTTGATGATGAAACGATAATCTCTGGAGTAGTAAAAGAACGAGCCACTCTTGCCTGAAGAGCCTAGCTCTGAAAGTATGTACTTTCCTGTGATTGACATTAAGTAGTCGGCCGGGTCAATTCCAAATAAAGATCTCAATTCACGAAAAACAGCAGGAGAGTAGTCTTTGAACTTAAAGTCGTATTTTGAGGAAGGTGTAAGCTCAGTTCCGTCCATATCGAAAGAAAGCTTTTTGGTGGCCCGGAAATCAGCATCGTCAAGTTTTCTCATTACTCCTGAGCAACGAGAAACAGCAACTCTGATACCGGTGAGCATATTGTAAGCCATGATAAAGTTTCGGTGGCCCTCGGTGATTTTGTTTCCCACTATATGAGTCATATCATCCAAAACATCTCTCTTTCGTTGAATCTTCTTGGTGACCATCGTGGATTTCATTCTTGTAAGTTCAGACTCAGGCTCCGAGTGTTTGCGACTTTGGTCATGGTCCGCACCAATGGAAGGGTTTCTGTCTTTCGAGCTCGGGCGTAAAATCGTAGACATTTTGCGCAAGCTATAGAATTGAGTAGGTTTTGGGCGATCGGACTGATCCGTAGACTTCCTGGAGGCAGCGATATCGATAGATGCGCGTGGAGCAGACGCATAATCTTGGAGAGAGTGTCTTCTAGAGTCCCATGGCTGTACGGCTTTCGAAGATACGGGTTTGCCGTTCAAGGCCATAGCGGCCAGAACTCCTGAGGATTGCTCTGACTTAGAGCCGGTTCGCGACACAGCCAACGATTCATTTACATCTTTAGACGTCAACTTGGGCTCGTTTCCGGCAGCTTGCGACTTCAGAATTTTGTCGAATTGAGGCTTCTGGGCGGTCTCAGTCACGGTGTTTCTGTCCAGCTCTGAATCTTTGTGTTTCGGGTGATCCATACTGAGAGTTTGTGCGGAAGTATTGGGGTTGTCCTCGGCGATAGAGCTTGGGACCGTCTCGCCGCTAGCAGCCTCGGATGTATCAGAGTAAGCGCCCCTTATTGAATTCGACGTTGGAGTGAGAGGCGTCTCTGCATTCGTATTGGGGCTGGCGGAAATGCTTTTGTGTCCAATGTTTGAGCTGGCGGAGAACAACGGCGGGCTCAAAGGCTCATCGGATTCTTCTAGGTACTCCGGGTGATTTGGACGAGGAGGAGAAGCACCTCTGTCAATCTGGTAGATATCTAGCAAGCTCATTTGGAAACGTGTATCCCTGAAGGAACAAAAAAAAGCCAGCAATAAGGAGCTTGTACAGACGCTTCGGCCGAAGCAGAAATAAAAGTTCCGAGCCGGGCAAGTTGTCTCCACGTGTGGGTACACTGGTATCTTGAATCAGAGCGATTTGAAGTCCGAGTCTTTGATAGTGGCTCGATTTTGGCTGATGATCAGGGGAAGCCAGGTGCTAAGAGCGGGCAAAGGCTTGAACGACAGAACAAGAAAGTTACCCCTTCGAAAAGAACCAGGACAGATCACGGGCGGGGGAGAGAAAAAATAGCCCCTTTCTCGAAATACCTTTCTCTTTGTGGCTAGCGTAGTGTCAACTAGCTTGAATATTGGTGGAGCAAAAGACAAAATCCAAAGAAAGAAACCTTTTTTAGCAGCGGGTGATTTTTTCCGAGCGGCCACAAACTTAGAGAAGGAGTAGTGTTTTGATTGGCAATGCGCGGCAGACGGGAGATGGGAAGAAATGAGGCTGTAGGTTCCTTAAAAAACAGGTGCACTTCTCGTATTCAGAAAAAAGAAAGGACCAGATAGAACAGGTGGATTTACCCATCTAGGTCCATGGATAATCTGCAATGAGCCCGTGTTGGAGCACCAGGGTATAGGATTTTAATTATTGCCGAAGCCGCTGCGCCGCCTCGCTTAGGATGCGTGCAGAACAGGCCAGGTCACGTGACCAACACCACGCCTCACCTTCCTGTCCGGGCCTTGTCCGGGGCGGGCGACAGAACGCCGAGGGCCGGGCGAATGCCGAGAAGAGCCGCCGAGCCTGGCTCCCGCCCGGCAGTACATGTGGGTGGAACCCGCCGTGGCAAAATGCGGATCACGTGACCAGATGTTTGCCCTGCCGCGGCCTTTCGCGTGCGGGTGCAAATTGTGGTCAGGCAGACTGCCAGAGTGACTGTCCCAAGTGGCAGGCATGTGAGAAAAGCGAGGAGTATGTATAAAAGGCCGCCCCCCTTTCTGTCTCCTCTGTTTTTTCTCCATCATGAACTGCCTCTTTTTTCTAGTGGGCCTAGTGTGGCTCTTGGCTCCGGCCTCAGGCGCTAGTCACTCGCAAAACTCGCTTTCTTCAAACTGCGACCTCGTGTCGGTCCGGTCCCTTGACGAGATCACTTCAGACTACCTGGAATTACTCAGTCCAGACTCGGCCCGCTGCGTGCTTTTTCGGATAGAAGACACCCAGACTTTTCTCGCCCGGAAAGGACGGCGGAAATGGGGGCTCGGGACCCCGGTCGAAAGCTTGGCGAAACTCGGCAGTTTGTCCCACCCCGCAACAAGCAAGACTTCGTTGAGACATTTCATTTCCCGAAAGAAATTCCGACGCCAAGACAACACGCAGTGGTTGGAGTTCTACTACACGGACTTCACCAATTCTACTGCCACGGGCCTCACTCCCGTTTCTCTCTGCCACAGTGAGGTTTTGGGCGAGGGCAGTCTCGTGAGTCTCGAGTCAATCTTCACGAGTGCGTACGGCTCCGCAGGTGAGCTTACAGGCGACTTCAATCTCTTTAGATTGTCCGTCTCCGCAGCGGCGGAGGTGTCTCTTGAAAGATCACAAGCCGTTGCCGTCAAAATCCTATGTACCATCGAGCGGGGAGAAATAGGGCAGCTCTTCTTATCCAACACCCAGTACCTCTACTATACGCCATGGTTTCGGAGCAGGGTCTACGACCCCGAAACAAAGCTGTTTAGTGACGGAGAAGAATTCACCGAACGACCGAGGGAGCGCCGGATCATGAAAGGCGGAATCGGGGATTGGGTGTGTGCCACCAGCTCGGTGTTCGATTTACAGTGCCACGGGGTGACGGGCCTAACCTCGTTGTGGAATCCAGGCGCAAACTCCGAACAAAGCGACTGGAGAAAAAATGAAAACTGATTACGGCTTATTCCCGGTGCTGGGTGCCAATCATGCGTGAAGTGGAACAATACGATGGCACTGCCGGAAGCCGCTTTCGTATCTGGGCATGCAGATGTCTGAGCCTGCGCATAAAGCGTAAACGCACCTGCGCTTAATTGGCCCCGTGTTGACTGTGGATTGTTTTTTTTTTTCTTTTTGCGCCGCGGCCGCACGCTCGGCTTTTGGATACTTCGGGCCATTCCCCGACGCCCTTCCGTGCTGGAATGCCGATAGAGTTGATTCGGTGCTTGCTTGAAGCAGCCTCGTCAGCCGCTGGCCAAAGATCTCCCGGATCACCGCCAGACAAATATTCGATATTCATATTCACCTTTGCTTTTCCTTTTGATTCCTGCGGCCCGCTTCGTGCACATTGAGACTATTGCAGATAACCATCTCCCAAGAGCGCATCTCTCAGCCCGATCGTACTGATTCGGCCCTTACGCACCATGGGCTTCACCAGCTTTTTCAAACGCAGCCCTTCCGCTGAACAGCAGATCCAAGACGCTGGCTTCGAAATATCCGAGTGTTCTGAGGAATGCGAGACGTGTACCAGCAGTTTCCCCAAAAGCCTCTCTTTCAAAGACGATGACCATGCTTCGCTTTTGGGCTCCACCTCGCCGTACGGCTTACACGTGGTTGTGCCTACAAATAAGTCTGATTGGGCCCATGACGCCACGGGCGAATCTGGGACCCTCGCTCACACAGTGGCCAAATGGGCCGGCAGTGCCACGTTTGCAGGTTTGGGAGAAAACTCGAAAATCAAGGTCACGGTAAGCTCGCTTTCGTCCTTGAAATTGGAGACTGATTCCGAGTACATGAACCAGAAAAAAGGCGACGTGTTGCTCCTTCCCTTCTTTGTCTGGGTGAAAAACATCTCGCTTGAAACTGCCCCGGCCGTTCTTGACAAGGTTGTTCCCAGCTTGATCGAGTTGCGGCACCAGGAGCTTTCGGATTTTCCGGCTCTATCTTACGCCGAGTTTCCTGACGTGGAAATCCGAGCGGACCCCAGCAAATCGTACGTGTTCCTCTGCTCGCATCGCACAAGAGACAAGAAATGTGGCGTGACAGCGCCTATCATGAAGCGAGAAATGGACATGCATTTGAGAGACGTTGGGATTTATCGTGACACCAATGACGATAGGCCGGGCGGTGTGCATGTGGCTTTTGTGAACCATATCGGTGGGCACAAGTATGCAGCCAACGTGCTTATATACAACAAGAGCTCGGGCAAGAACATCTGGTTGGCCAGGTGCAGACCACAGAATGTGGTGCCAATCATCGACGAGTGTGTGATCGCGGACGGCAAAGTGTGGCCAAACAAGGTCAGACAGGTGCAAAAGTTCAAAGCCATTGAATGGTAAAGCTCTCACCCTGGCATGCCAGATAGATCTTTGCACGTTTACGAATAGGTTAATTTAGAGTCCCCTATTTAGGTACCGCCCTGGTATGACTGCCGGAGTCGTCTGGCCTACCGTTCAAGATACGCTTTCAAGATATTGATCCTTTTTTGCATGTAGTCGCGTGCGCTCCTCTCCAAGTCTCGGGCGTTCTTGGTGACGATTCTCTCTAGTCTGGCAAGCTCCTTGGGAACATAGGCCCCGTCTCCAGATACGACTTTGAGGGCCAACTTAGAATAGTAGGGAAGCATAGAGACGTCGTCTCTAAACCAAAGGTCTTCTGCTTGCACTAAACTGTCTTTGCCAAACTGCAGAAGACTTTCTTTCAAAGTCTCTATCTCACCAAGAATAGTGCCTTTCGAATCTTCTGAAATAGACCGAATTGCCTCATCAAGTTGTTGGATCCTGCCTGCTTGGCTTGTGAGTTCTCCACTCTCGTTTCTGCATAAACCAGTAATCCCATTGATATATTCAACCATATCCTCCAAGCTTCGTTCGCCATTGTATGGTATAGGTCTCCTGAGACCATCATCGTCAGTTTTACTGGGGTCAAAGAGGAGGATCGTTGGCAACAGCGAAACACCAAATTGGCCCACGATTTTGGACACACGCGCCTTGTTTTCTTCGGCGAGATCGACCTCGGCGAACTTTATCGTCTCTCCGTCTTCTGTATATATTTGATTGGCCAACTTGGCCAATACCGGCCTGAAATTTTGGGAAAATTGGCACCATGGAGCTGTGAAAGCAACCACTGTCTTGTGACTTGCCTGAAGAACTTCCTGCTGAAACGACTCATCATTAATCTCAACGATCTTGGAGGGGCCTTCGTATTCCGCCGATTCTTCCTCTTCAGATTTGCCGAGCCTAATTCCAGAGACCTGCTGTACAAAGTTACTGATGGAGTCCAATTCTCTCATACCTTCAAATTCAACAGGCTCATCTTCGCCATGAAACATGAGAAGACTCGGGAATCCGGGGATCTTGTACTTCCTTGTCATTTTGCGCCCGTCTGCATCCCCGTTAATTTTGACGATTTGAATCTCCGGAACGTCAGCATATAATTCGGCTAGTTGTTCAATGGTGGGCATGAGCTTCATGCAATGGCGACACCAATCGGCATAGAAATCAACCAACGTGAATTTTCCCGAGAGAAGCACCACGTCTTTGAAGTTTTTGTCACTGACACGTCCCAAAGACGAGGCGGTGACGAACACGAAAAGGAAAACTAACGATAGTTTCATGTTTGAGTTTACTGTCACTTTTGGTATGATTAGTAAGAGCAAAGTATCGCAGCTGTACTGGAGAGCACGTGACCAGAATAATATGCCGGGCATGGAGTAAACATGCCATTTGTGGGAGAATAAGACGTGTTAGCCAATCTGGCTTTCGGTCGGAAAATCCTTTGAGTCTGCTGACACAGTTCTTTCTTCTCAGAAAAAGATTTTTGAGACCTTATCTTGCATTCGCCCATCTTCCCCATCTTCCTCACAGTTGGAAAAATGGGTATCTGCTCTGGAGTTTTGTTAATGGGATCCGGTGAAAGATATAGAATTTTTAAATCATAAATTCTGTTATCACTTAACGCACGAACTTGGAGGAAACGACGGGAACCCATTAATATGGCCTCGGGTGCTGAGACTACTGTCCTGAATATAGCCAGATCTCACCAAGACCGGCCTTCGGGTTTCCATAATGTTATGTTCGAAAGCCACACTTAGAATGAACCCCACCTCTATCAGATTACTCTCTTCGAGCCAAATTTTGCGCCAAGTTTCACTCACTTTCTTCACTAAAGACACATGTCTGCTTTGCAAGAATGCTTCTGTCATTTTGCATCAGACTTTGCAAGCCAAAGAATTCAAGGACGTGAGATTAACAACAGTCGACATCATGAAACCCGAGAACTCATCTGCGTTTGATAAGTACTGTTATGATGTGCCAGTTTTGCATGTGGATAAGCCAGGCCAGAAAAACCCTGTTAAGTTCATGCACTACTTCGACGAGGAGAAGCTTGTGGCTGAATTCAAGAAAGACTGATGTGCGAGAGTTTAGATTCATCGTTGTCACTTATGTAGATTTGAACATGGCTTTGGGCACGCTTGATGTTTTGTTTTGGGAATTCTTACAATGCACTTCCATGTTTGGCATGGTTCCAGTGACGAGTCCCTTATAGAATTCCAAATTCAAGGCACTCAGGTGTCCTTTTCTTTTGATGAAGATGTTCTAGTTCCCACGGAGAGTTGGTGATATACTGAGTAAAGGCCGATGGCATTTGTTTTTGACGACGCATCACAAAGCTATTTTTCAGGAAGAAATGCCGAGACATATTTTCAAGGTTGTAACACGGCTAGTTATTGAACTCAAGGCTGGAATAGGCGAAGTCGCATAACTGCATTGATCCTTCCAAACAAAGGGATGAAAAGTGTAGGTCACCGATCACAACAATCAAATTGAATAAAGTTAAGCCTTCCTGGGCTTTTTCCTTGGTTGTCGTCTGTCATCCCAAGCACAATCTTGGACTCTTTTTTCCAATCTCTCGATCTGAATAGACATTTCATTACGCTCTCCCTCAAGAACCAAAATATTGGCCGTCTGCTTGTCGAAGTCGCTTTTCAAAATCCCGAAAGCGTTCTTACTGAAATCGGCCGAATCCTCAAGATCATTTCCCTTGTACGTCTTGACCCATTTACCACCCTTGAACTGCATGATTGTGGGATCCTCGTTTCTAAGAGCCTTGTCGTTTCGTGATGTCTCGTATAACAGCCGCAAAACATTTACACATTCTTTCGACTCTGTAACCAAAACTTGCAAACAGCGAAAAAGCTCTGCTAGGGTCTCCTTGACGTCACAATCCCAAATGTGCACATCTTGGAGTGACTTATCTTCTTGTGAATCGATGCAAAAGTTTCTAGCTGCGATCACGATTTCCCGCTGGAGCCGAGTCTTGAATCGTTCTAGTGAGCTTACAAAACATGTCCCATTCAAAATATAATCCTCAGACTCGATATCTGAGGTGTTTCTCGCAGCCAATAGCATATACTCCTGTAGTTCAAATCTGCATATTTCGATCTGCTGGAGCCAGCGCCAGAGATCATCAAGGAGAAAATC
The DNA here is from genome assembly GCA_019285895.1 of Metschnikowia australis. Taxonomy (NCBI): domain Eukaryota; kingdom Fungi; phylum Ascomycota; class Pichiomycetes; order Serinales; family Metschnikowiaceae; genus Metschnikowia; species Metschnikowia australis. The sequence goes on along the minus strand of JAGSXI010000003.1, from coordinate 851,737 downwards.
TGGGAGGTTGCCTTTAAGTCCCATTAGGTGAGAGACAATTGGCTTATTTGTGTTTGTATTTTGAGACCAAAACGATTTGATATGCTGATAGTGGGAAAAGGCTTAGTTTCTGACTTGATAGTAAAAGTGTGGAAGTAGATAAACGTGCGCTTTTTGCAGCTTATACACGCGCCTAATACTAGAATAAGCGCCTCACCCTCAACACACCAAGTCTGGAAACACCCCAAGGATTAAGGTAAGAAGTTGTTTGTTTTAGAAGATAATTACAGCGTCATGGAAACTGTAAATGTGCCTTGATTTCCCGACCGTTCAAAGACAAATTTGACCTGCGCTTGTGCCTTGCCCTAAGAAACGGTGAGTCTGTTCTCTTCACACTTGAATTGCCAGGTTTTGAGCTGTTAGAACACAAAAACTCTCATAGAGCCTCAGCGACATCTTCACCTTCAAAGACGTGACCTTCGAATTCTATATCGGATTCCGGGGTTTGACTGCATTCCCTTTTTCATCTCTCCAGTAGGAGGGGATTTGAATCTGGTGGAACTTAGAGGGTATGATCGATCTAACTTGAGCGGTGTGATCTCATGGAAGCCATTCTGGAACAAAACATTTGCCTTTCGAGTTGGTATGGGCCCACATGAAGTCTGACTTTGCGTTCAAGATTCTGGACCACGTGCAATGAAAAGGATACTAGCCATCAAAGATATTCGGTCGTATAGATGATCAAAACACTGGAACAACACCATAAGCATTTTCGAAAGCGAAAATTTCCCCAGAAGAAAGAATGTCGCGGGATCCGCTGGGGCTCAGTGAAACACAATAATACGAGACACCACTTTTGGGTGTGTCACAAAAAGTTGGATTTATTTTGCTAATAATTACACTACTCTCACGCCAGAACAGTCAACGCTGATGCCGAGAACAATGAAAAACCTTATAAAATGAAAACGGATTTAGTGGCAGGTTCATCTGACATATGGCCAAGGACCAGAATTCTTTGTCAAATACATCTGATTAGTGGAACAAAACTATAAAATAGTATTTGAGATGGTTCAAACAGCTCGCGAAAACCTACCCTTCACAAGACTCATTTGATGAAAGGTCGAATTTATTTTTGTTTTTTAAAGAAACATCATCAAAAGTATGAAACAACAATTTATATAAAATCTCAAACCAGCTCCCAAATTCGTACAGAGTTATGTTTGAGAGAAACATTTTACAGCCCTTTGCCGGAAAGATGAAAAAGCCCCACCCCTAACGAAAAACCATAAAGAGAAACCTATACTAGATCGCAACATTGGCTCAGGTGAGAATGCGCGAGCACCAATTTCCAAAATCTCCCCAAAACGATTTTTTAAAAAGTGTTTCTTTGCATACACACGAATAGAAATGTAGCGCGGCTTAATTGATATTTAAAGCTGGGTGTTTGGAACAAAATATTGCTTGACATCGACGAGAGCTTTGACTGCTTCAATCTTCCTGCTATGGTTGGTGTCGGAATCTTAGTAATTGGTTAGATAGATGCGGGCGGGTTCACGATATTGACCTGATATATTGAACTCGACTAAATAACCGCTGATCTCTCATATCTATGAGTGAGCCTTTTCCGAAGTTTTCCATACCGTGCGTAAATGGGGACTACATATTTGTTGCTACGGTCGTTTCCAGCATCTGTAATAGATGAGGCCTTTGTGAAAGCATCTACCTGTGTAATTTCCGGTTGCGGCCATACCACTGAGAAAACACTGTTTCCCGTCCGATCAACGATTGTTAAGCTCAGTAGGGCCACACTGAGTAGTGTAGTGGGAGACCATATGCGAAATTGTGGTGTTGCAATCTTTTTCCAAACAAGAATCATTTCCATAAGCTGTTTGTCGCCAAGCCGGTCTCCTAACGAATAAAAGGTCGGTGTGATTAGCTTCATACCAGTGGCTGAGAAGGAACTCAGGGGACAAGGAACATATTGACTTAGTAAATTTGATATGTATTGGATTAATGAGGAATCTGGCGGACCCGATAATGGTTTCCAATTACAATAATGATGCTGGTAGTCGTAGTATGTTGGCTGGTCTTCGTTAAGGTGTTCTCATCTTTCGATAGCGTCAGAACCCCAAATTCTCTATAGCACGTATAATTTCGGCTTGTGAATTCCTGGAAATATTGCTGGATTTTGAAGTCGTGTTTGTTGAGTTCTCTTTTTTTCTTTTTTTTTGATAGATTCATCTGATTTGAAGGTCATTCCTTGAATTGAATCGCTGGACACGGTTTTGGGAGTGACAAAGATATTCGTCTCTAGTACTCGGCGTAGCAAGTCGAAGCTCCGGGTCATAGATGAGATGTTGACTGTGGATTTTGGCCAATTCAGCCCTATTAGCGTGATCTCCAAATAAGTCAAGAAATCTCATCCCGGGAAAACAAGATAGTCTTCAAAATTTTCGCAGCCTCGATGGGAGCCGAGAAGTTCAGATCTTTCCTAGCTTGTTCGGCTATTGCTCACTCGTCCGAACGATGTGAATGTGTACGCTTCTATTTTACTGTCTAGAGATTGTTGAGATGTATAAGCACGTGTTCTGCAAACGAATGATGCTTCTTGGTTTGTAATTCGCGTTTCTGATGGCATAGTTTGACACCTGCAATCAGGTTGAAATAGACCAGGAGAGGTTCTAGGGCCAAAATAACAAGAAGAGGTGATCGGGGCTCCTCTGTCTTGTCCCAAGCAGCAGTGAAAAAAGAGGTCCTTCCAGCTATTCCTAAAGAATTGACCCATCGAACAGTCTAAGGGCCGGTATCCGAGTCATATTTCACGAGGGATTTTTGCAGATATTCAGGAGGTATGCGCTAAGAGACTCAAGTGAGGTCTGGCATTGAAACCGCCGGGAATCGTGAGCGTTTCTGTTCGCTTCCATCAGCTGGGAATATGAGTTTAGCGAGACGAATTACATAGTGTTTTGGGTGATCTGTCGGTCTTGCATGAATCCTCACTGGTAGCTGATGAGTTTTGGAAGAGCTTTTGTGAGTCTGGAACCCCCTGCTTTATGACTAATTTCGAAGGCTGTGCTGGAGAAATGAGTAGGTTGTTGGTTTCACATAAGCTGAGTCCGACGAAACTCTCTTTGGAATATGGGACATCCCGAATTGGCCAAATTTTCAGGTAGAACGCGAGTAACTATTTTGTTGTTGGGAGGATGTGCTAGAATCAGTCCAGCCCTCGACCTTTTCTTTGGTGAGCTCATCTGATTGAAGGAATAGAACTATGAAATAGTATATAAACAACCTTTAAACAGCCCCTACGTACCTCGAAGTACGAGTATTTTCTAATTTTTTGAAGAAATATCATATTATAGGGTGTCACCGAAGGAATGTGAAACCCCACCACTGACGGAAAACTATTAGGAAAAAACCTGTAATAGATCGCAACTTTGGCCCAGGTGAGAAGGCACGAGCACCAATTCACGAAATCTCTCAAAGAGGATGTGACTCCCCCCAAAAAGACGTCTGCCCATAACCAATGTCAACCAATTAAGGTTTCTTTGATTGTCAAAGTAAGTATTTTTTTGATAGATTCATCTGATCAAAGGAGCATATATATAAAAACCTTTCCCAGCTACGCGCCAAGTGTCGAAACTCGGCCCGTCTCCTTGAAGAGCTAGCGTCTCCCTTCATCAAGATCGAAAATCAGCCGTAAATATCAAATTTCATGCCTTTCTCCAGAAGAAATTGCGGAGCTTGAGATGTCAGATCTCTTAATTGTATAAATTGTTGAATAGTACAAATCAATGCATGTTTCTTTCAGAAAATCCGAAATAGTGTAATGGCTATCACACGACGCTCTCACCGTCGAGATCGGGGTTCGATTCCCCGTTTTGGAGGTTTTCATTTTTAGTTTATAACTAGTTTTGAATTTGAGAGGCTACAACAATTGTCGGTTTACCGCAAATTCAAAGACTCATGACTTTCTTGAGGTTCCACTATCCACTACGTAAACAGATACGGGCCAAGAGGACCGTCCAGGCCGTGAATACGGAAGGGGACCGGGCGAGCTTCGGCACGTGGCACCTAGCTGGGAGCTGCTTGAAGGTTTATATATATATCGGTTCTTTAGTTTTGCTCCTTTAATCAGATGAATCTACCAAAAAATACCAAGACGGTGCAGCTTTACTGACGCTCACTTTCACTGTATATAACGTTTGGTGACCATGATGATCCCTTATTGACGTGATGAATTCAGAAAACTGGAAGCTGTCCGCTGTTTTGTCAGAACCATAATCGAACTCGACGAGCCAAAAGAAACGAAACCAGCGTTTCAATAGCATAGACTCCAAAGCTCTTGCAGACTACGGTCATGAAGCGAAGTATGCAGTACGTGATGTATCGCCCACCATGTACCTCTACAGGCTGCGAGACTACATCCGGAAAAGCCTGGATTTACATGATATTGATGGTTTTGGCACAGCTTGCTGTTTGATTTTCCAGTCTTCGAAAATCCAGGAAACGCCTCTCATATCGAGACAGGGCTTTGGTGCAGAACAAGGATGCAAGGGGCTCATGGTAGATGGAACCGGGGCCATCTTGAGAAATGTGCAATTTGACTCAAAACAGAAACAACACACCAACCTCGTTCCCAAAATTGCACGGGTCACGGAGCCTTTGCCCTGGCCAGGCCAAACCCCACGCCGGCAACATTGTGACGTATCAAGAAACGAAGTGAGTTATCAGTTCTGCATCCAGGAGCGTGGCAAGGGCGGAATTCCATAGGCACCACCAAGTTTCTGCATCCCGATATTTGTTCACATCGTGTATCGTCTGGTACAAGTCCGGAACGACTGGCTCGTGGGTCAACTCTAGCTTTTATACATCCGGCCCATGCTTGTATGCAGGAAAGCAGCCGTTTATGATGCTCTCGTCATGCTAACCAGTCACCATATGGCTATGAGATCAGGGTGAATACAGAGTAGCTGCCAAAATAGTTTGAGTTGAAATGAGAGGCTAGAAACACGCAGCTTCATGTTATAAAAAGGGGTGGAGAAAACACAGTGGGTTGGCTTTGAAGCTGCCGCAATATACTTGGGTGCAAATTGAGCTAAACTCACGGCAGCTGTTCACGACAAGAGCCCACAGCATCACGTGGCGAATCCGGCAATCTTGGAGCTGCAGTCATCTAGAAACGGTCTTTTGCATTTTATCTGTAACGGTATTTTTTCTAGTTTCTTTAGCTGTCTTTCCAGTATCTCTCACTGTCTTCTCTCTAGTTCTTTGATTTCTCTCACCGTCTTTCTAATTTCTTCAACTTTTCCAGTACCTCAAACTATCTTTCTAGTTCTTTGATTTCTCTCACCGTCTTTCTAATTTCTTCAACTTTTCCAGTATCTCAAACTATCTTTCTAGTATCTCTAACTATCTTTCTAATTTCTTTAACTTTTCCAGTATCTCTAACTATCTTTCTAGTACCTCAAACTATCTTTCTAGTATCTCTAACTATCTTTCTAATTTCTTCAACTTTTCCAGTATCTCAAACTATCTTTCTAGTACCTCAAACTGTCTTTCTAGTTTCTTTGATTTCTCTCACCGTCTTTCTAATTTCTTCAACTTTTCCAGTATCTCAAACTATCTTTCTAGTATCTCTAACTATCTTTCTAATTTCTTTAACTTTTCCAGTATCTCTAACTATCTTTCTAGTACCTCAAACTATCTTTCTAGTATCTCTAACTATCTTTCTAATTTCTTCAACTTTTCCAGTATCTCAAACTATCTTTCTAGTACCTCAAACTGTCTTTCTAGTTTCTTTGATTTCTCTCACCGTCTTTCTAATTTCTTCAACTTTTCCAGTATCTCAAACTATCTTTCTAGTATCTCTAACTATCTTTCTAATTTCTTTAACTTTTCCAGTATCTCTA
>JAGSXI010000003.1:600000-845739 GCA_019285895.1 Metschnikowia australis | reverse complement strand
CAACTTTTCCAGTATCTCAAACTATCTTTCTAGTATCTCTAACTATCTTTCTAATTTCTTTAACTTTTCCAGTATCTCTAACTATCTTTCTAGTACCTCAAACTATCTTTCTAGTTCTTTGATTTCTCTCACCGTCTTTCTAATTTCTTCAACTTTTCCAGTATCTCTAACTATCTTTCTAGTACCTCAAACTATCTTTCTAGTTCTTTGATTTCTCTCACCGTCTTTCTAATTTCTTCAACTTTTCCAGTATCTCTAACTATCTTTCTAGTACCTCAAACTATCTTTCTAGTTCTTTGATTTCTCTCACCGTCTTTCTAATTTCTTCAACTTTTCCAGTATCTCAAACTATCTTTCTAGTACCTCAAACTGTCTTTCTAGTTTCTTTGATTTCTCTCACCGTCTTTCTAATTTCTTCAACTTTTCCAGTATCTCAAACTATCTTTCTAGTATCTCTAACTATCTTTCTAATTTCTTTAACTTTTCCAGTATCTCTAACTATCTTTCTAGTACCTCAAACTATCTTTCTAGTTCTTTGATTTCTCTCACCGTCTTTCTAATTTCTTCAATTTTCCAGTATCTCTAACTATCCTTCTAGTATCTTCCTCGAACTCACCCCACAAAATCTCTCCTACGTCAACACTCCCACAATATCCGTATGCCCGACACTAAAAGACTTGGCCAGCTCCAGCACCAAAACTTGGAACAAGCGCAAGCCAGTAACTAAAACAAGCTGATTGTTTTTCCAGACGTGAGGGCCCAGAGCATCTGCTGTGGTGCATGCATGTCGATGGTTCATACCCCAGCCTCCAGCCCAAAATACGAATGGTTCCCACAGTTAAAACTACCACTACCAGCTGCCGTCATTGAAGAATATCAATCCTTGTGGTGGGGCTGGTGGAGGCTGATGAAGATACCTAGAAGACCAAAATATGCAACAGGATTGAGAATGGTGGTCCCACCAGTGTCTTTGGCAAGGGTATAAAACGGTGCAGAGAGAGTTTCCTCAGGAAACGTCACAGCTACTTTTCGTGCTGGTATGGTACTCGAAATGAGCAAGCTTTCACTCCGTTACCAGTGCAAAGTTCTGTTTCCCGATGCCCGAGATATTGCACTCTCATGTCGCAGCATCTTTATTGCGTGCTGGCCCGACTTTATTCTTGACTTTGATACTTTTCGGCACTCTAGAACCGATTGTGGCAGCGGTCGGTGAAGATTGGGCTCTTTGGCGCTGTTTGCCAAGGCATTGTGCGCAGAAGTGTACCCGTTTTCGAGAGGCTAAATAGGGGTTTCGCTCGAAGCAGACGGATTTCTTGCCACCAAAGAAAAAACAAGGAACGACAGATAAAATATTCGACTAAGCGCTGAGCGGCACACCTGGTGCCCACGGCTTTCCGATAGAGATGCCTTTGTCGATTTTTGCGGAGGCGGCACCTTTCACAGTGCTGGCTTGCCTTCCTCTGGCGAGACGTTTTCGTGTGCCCCATTTCATTTCAGATGGGCGTCCTGTCGTTGAGTGGGTCCGTTTGGATTCGAGAATAAGGGTCTTGAACATGTCGAGATTCGGCAGCAACAGGGAAACTGGGTCTTCGTCGGAGATTTCCGTCATCAAAAAGGGCACTGGTGAGGCTTTGACCAAATGTGACAGCGATGTCAAACTTCTATATTCAAGCGTTTTGAGAAGGCGTTTCCTTGACAGAACATGGCGTAATTTTTGATCAGAGAAACACCTTCAAGTTGAAAATCAAACATGGCGGAAGTAAAGTCATCTGACCTGAACTTCTGTGACTGATATGGGGTGTTTGCGTCGAGAAAAGTTCTGAATTTGACTGTCAGAGCCCAATCAAGTGACCGAGTCTGATTATATCCAGCAAAGTCTCTGATTTTGCCGTTTAAAAATATTTGAAAGTCTATAAAAAAGTAAAGGGGGTTGGACGCCGAATACCCCAATGGTTATGACATGTTCTAAAGTACTTCGCTTTTCGCTTGTGCTGGGCCGACCCTAAATTTAACAATTAAATAGGATTTCAGGTTTACCAATTAAATAGTGACAATGTCTATTCATTTACAGTGAAAAAAAAAAGGGGTGACTCGCATTTCCAAACTTATATAATAAGTGTACTTAATTTTGCTCATGTGTCTAAAGAATCACAAGGCAAACAAAACAACTATAAAAGTATCAGATAAAAAGCAGCAATTTATAATAAAAGGCATGAACAGAATGATACTAAAATAAAACGCGGGACTCTTGGTATACAAATTCTATTAAAAGAGTCAAGTAATAAGAATACGATAACTCGACAAAAAGGAAATAAATGCAATCTAGAAGTAAACTGTCGTTATTGAAAAAGTGTAAAACTATGGGATTTTTATAGCATAGTAACACAAAATTAAATAGTAGGATAGCTTAGGTTATATACAAATAGACAAATGTGTACTATAACATAACTTAACCCTATAAACGCCCCAGGGATATCCCGGCTTCCAGACTGACGGTATGTCTGATATCGCAAAGCGTAGCTCCGGGAATAAAAATATCATATAGTGGATAATAAGGCATTCTTAGTTACACAGGATATGCAATAGTGATATAAAGAGTATACTAATACCCTTGTGTTCATATAGATTACCCCAGGACATAGAAAGAACGCATTTGTCAGCTCGGCACTCAGCTCTTTCCACCATCCAAGAAATGGTTCAAAAAAATAAGAAAGGTTTGACACTAGTCAAACAGATCGAGAAGCGTTTAGTTGGACAACTCCGATGGCATGTTTTCTTGCAGCAAATCACTGATGTTTTTGAGCCCATTGAAAAAGTACAGAGATGCCGTCTGCGATGAAAGCTGAGAGATGGAACAGGATTTTATGATGAACAATACCATCACCTGTAAGTAGAAAAAAGTGGAATCAGTGCACACTGTCTATCGTGCCTTCAATATGGAGCTTTACTTGATCCCGGCGCTTCAAATGACTATACTTTTGATTCGGGCACATTTGTACATTTGGTGACGGCTTTTTATTACATATCTCGAAGTCCGTGTCAGATCGACATAACGACAAATCCAGTATTCCCCGACAAATTAGATGGAGATGGTCACGTGACACTCAGTCTGCGACAGCAACTGCCCCCATATTCTCCACAATTCAACACACCCACACCATCCCTCAAGCGAGTCTGCAATAATAACACTCGATTTAGTCATGACGCGTCAAAAAGTGGCTCTTGTCACTGGCGCCTCCTCAGGCATTGGTTTTGCCACCGCAAGAGAGTTTTCCAAACGGGGATACAAAACTTATGCATGTGCCCGCCGCCTAGAGCCCATGGAACCCCTAAAAACGGAAGGGATCATCACGGTCACGTGCGACGTCACGCTGGGTGAAAGCGTAGCTTTGTTACGTGACCGCATAGCCCAAGAAAATGACGGTTTCCTCGATGTGTTGTTCAACAATGCCGGCCAATCTTGCTCGTTTCCTGCCATCGATGTCTCCGACGATAACGTCGCCCAGTGCTTCCAGGTCAATGTTTTTGCGCCGGTCAGATTGACCCGCGAATTCGCTGCCTTGCTCATCAAAGCCAAGGGTACAGTTGGGTTTACAGGCAGCGTAGCAGGCTTGGTTGCATTCCCGTTTTCTAGTATATATGCGGCATCCAAGGCAGCTATCCACCAGTACGTGGCCACGCTTCGCCTAGAGTTGAAGCCATTTGGTGTCAAGGTCTTGAATTTCGTCACGGGCGGAGTCAGCACCAACATTGCCGACACACGTGACTTGCCCGAGGACTCGTGGTATCAGGTGCCAGGAATCCAGGTGGCGTTCAACGAGCGCAGAGAAATGGCTAAACGGAACCATCCTATGTCTGTGGAGAAGTATGCATTCCAAGTGGTGAACGATTTCGAGAGACAGACTTTGGGTGGAAGACTCAATTTGTACCGGGGCCTGATGGCCGTGTTGTTGGGTGGGATTTTGCCCTGGTTTCCGCGCTTTATTGTCGAGAAGATTTTCGTGACGAAGTTCCGGTTGGCCGGTGTCTTCAATTTCATTACGGAGAAGTATGCTAAGACAAAGCTCTCCTAGTTTCGCTGCTTACAGTGGATTGCATGGTATGTCCGACTCCATGTTTATGAGATTCCAATAAACTATTTTTGAGATGAGTCAGTGCTTTTTCGGGGCATGTCGGGCATAGGAATCACATGAGAGATATGGTTTCGCGCATGAATGGACTGGGTCATGTGTATTTGAGTAAAGTACCATGAGCTAATAAGAATTGGTTGCCAAAAAAGAGTCAAAATACATCGACGTATTGGCATAAGATTCGAATAAGGGCAAGCAGCTGCCTCTCAAACGTCCATCGTTGGAATTTGATGAATGTTTCATTTTGGACAGGTGCATATCAAAGCAGCAACTACTTTACCCTTTGGCAACAATATTCCAGTTATTTTTGAGCCAAATTGAGCAATATTTCGCCCTGAGATTCAAAAGCTCCCCAAAATCACGATTTAAACGTAACGCAAGTGTCTGCTTTCCAGCATTTTTGAACTCATCGAGATACAACAAGCACTGTAGGTTCAAGTTCTGGAGAGATCAAGTGGTGCTCAACGCTTTGCGTGAATCTGCCAATGCGACCATAGCTTACATCTCTTTCTTTTGCTAGCTAAGTCTTGCTATCAGTTTCATGAATAACGCAGAAAGGCAAACAATCTCCTTTAAGAAAGAGCAAGCTTGAAAATTATCAATCCATGTATGAAATACTTCTGGAGCATGTAATTTTCAGCAGGCAGTTCGGAATTCTATAATCTCTGATCCCAACTACTCTTATCTTTGATGCAAATGAAACTTTATTGCAGAAATTACAGGACCTAAATAAGAAACAATAAATTGAAAAAAATTAAAAACCTCTATGGCACGGGCCTCCTGAACATCTTACTATACATGCGTGGAGTCTCATCACCGAGAACTTTATCAAGACGAATTGTGCTACTTCTTGTCATCAAAGACCAATAATGCTGATCTTGAAATTATACGGCTCTTGCTTTTTGGGCTCAAAAGTTTTTTGTAGTTGTACGAGGAGTGCCAGCGCAAAGTGAATCATATTACAGTGATGTGTCTACTGGCGCCATTGGCTGGACCAACAGGTTGTATCTTTCGCTCAAAATTTTGACACAATGACCCTGGATTCGAACGACAATTTGATGACTCACAAGCAGGTCAAATATCAGCGGACTAAAAACAAATTAAGCGGTCAGCAATTGAGTCATAATCTCAGTTCCGAAGATTCACTCTCGCTCGGGGATCCTTCAGAACCAAAAGCACTCTACCTCAGGTAAAAAAAGGCTGGTGATAAGATTCATGTCCCTGTAATTCAGCTCGTAATTCTTCTGCGGTTTGAATAGTTTGCGGCATTCTCTGTTCGATGCTCCTGGTGACAGCCTCAATACAAAGCATGGATTGCAAGGCATCGTATCCGGAGCATTTGATATCGGTTTCGGCTCCAGTAATCAAACTGACAAAATGCCGCAACTGGAGATCAAACGGCTTAGGCAATTCCAGTGTGGCTGTCCCGAAATTAGTCACTTTCTCTTCAAAAGATGAAGGCGGAGTTATGGCAGAAAATCCGTCCTCGTGCATGCAGTCGTTTTCCTGACGAAGACCTCCCAAACACTCAGACTGTAAGGGCATCCACCACGAGTGCCCTGTTTTGTGAAGGTTATCTTGGTGGTATAACACCAAGTCTGGCACCGAAAGAGTGCCCCTGCTTCCAAAAATACGATAGAACCCTGCTAGATCCGGATGCGTTGGAATCAACGGGTTCTCGCCCGTGCCTGCTTCGAAGCTGAAAGGCGAGGTCACGTTATCAGAACACAAAAATGTGCCGCAGCAGCCATTGGCAAAACGGAGTGTGAGTACTGCCCCCTCATCCACGTGATCGTCTTCTCTCTCCGCTTGTCTCTGGCGTGGCATGAGCTCTGCATAGACACGTGACACCGGGCCAAGGAGATACTGCAATAGATCCAAATCATGGATCAAGTTGATCATTATGGCTCCTCCACCCAGAAAGCGGGACCGGCGCCAGGCCTTCTCGTCAAAGTATGTCTGGTGTTTTTTCAAAGCCCATACACCCTGGACTGCAACCGGAGTCCCTATTCGATGCATGTGGGTTCTGGTTGCAGCAATATATGGATTAAATCTCCGATGATGGCCGACCAAGAGCTTCACGTTGTTTTTTTCGCAGATATCAATCATTTTGATACAGTCTGCGGCCGAAGATGCCATTGGCTTTTCCACGAGTACATGTATCCCCTTGTCAGCCAAAACAACCGTGATTTCTGCATGCGAGTCGTTGGGTGTACAGACGATAGCGGCGTCTGGATATTCGGCGTCGTGATTGTCGCAAAATCTGAGCATGTCGTAGACGCTTTGGAAATGCAAAGTGCCGCATGACCTGGCTACAGAGGGGCCCTTGGTAGAACGGTCGACTACTGCAAAAAGGGAACAGTCGCTGTTCTTCATTACCAGTTCTGCGTGCCGCGGACCTATAAGCCCGGCGCCTATAACCACCACAGAAATTTGAATCATGGGCAAATTCCAAATTTTCTTCGGCTTTATTTTGTATCTGGGCAGACTGTCAATACTTGGGGTGTCGAAAACCCTGTAGTGTAGGAACAAGGTAGGGGTTTTCTCTCAAATCCCAAACAAAATGCACCGGTTAGTATTTTGAAAGCACAGACTCTGTATTTTGAATTTCTTTAATACAATGTTCGCCTGCCTTTTTGAACTCTGATAATCGGGCAGATTCAACACGGCCTCGAGCTCAGATACACACCAAAGAATTCGTATAATTGATTAGATTTCCTGTTTTTTTTCTCAAAAGGCCGGAATTTCTCTTTATAGCTGATACTGATATCGAACCTCTTCAAGTGATCGAAATACGTGAGATATCAAAGATGTTGCGTCCTGATCTGTATGAGCAGCACGATTGGGGCGGGAAGTCGGGATGGTTGGTCGCAGTAATGCACTGTGGAAGAAAACAAAGTGGTGGGAACGCAAAAAATAGGAGAGCCGAGATCACACATGTGTGGCGGTGACGCAGCATCGATATCTACCCGTGCAATTTATTCTGTGGGTGTCTTATCGCATATTGTGAGGTTATGAGCGCGCGTCGAAATCATTTCAACGCGTTTTCTAATCTCCCAGCTCACGTGGGAGATCACGCTCAAGGGGCCGCTTGGAATGAGAACAGCTAATAAAGAAAACAAGTGGGGGCTTGCCGTGATAAGTTCAACATTCTTTCCTCCCCGTTTCTTCAGAGTGATACTTATCCTCTAAAAAAGATTGAAGTAGCGCGTCGGCATCTCCAAACCAGATCGTGGGTCCCTCGTTCTCAGGCTCTGTTCAAAGATGTGCCACGAGAAACAGATACTCAAGGAGTAGTGTACTCAGAAAAGAAGTCTCAGCCGCCATGACTAGATGAGTAGTCACATTTGAGGTTCACGCGTTGTATATATGTTCCGTTCCCTTTTCTTCTCCTGGTTCAGGTGCTTCGATTAGTAGGCTTCACGAGAAGTCAACACAGCTACCTCGATCCCCGGAAACCATCCATGACTATGATGTGATTTTTCTGGATGAAGGAAAATGATTTCACAACTGCACCTTCCAAATTCCAGGCATACCAACTCAGAACCGCGCAGCAACTTTTTCGCCGCCGAAAATCTCTTGTCGTAGATGCTCAATCACACCCCAGCCATAGCCGTTGGCAAAGCGCCGCCGCACAACAATATTGTTATGAGCATCTGGCGGAAGATACACTAATACCTTCCTCCAACTGAGGTTAGGCGAGTGGTACTTGCGAGCAATTTTGACCTGCTTGTCCATGCGCCAGTCGTAATACCGAAAGAATTTGCTGATAGTGCCCGTGTGGCTCTCGCTTGCAGGGACTTTCTCAAAGTGGTAGAATTTATCGTGAAAGATCACCGGGGTCCGGGTATCAGGGTCGTCGATGTACTCTCGCGAGGGAATCGGGCAGATAAGTGAGTTGAATGCAGACTCAACGGCGGACGCTTTAGGAGGGATGTTGAGCGAGTTTACTTCGTTCTCAGCTTCGTTGCCTTCGTCTTCGTTGTCTCTGTCTTCGGCCGTGTCTGTTTGCGTCTGTACACTTTCGGAGATGTCGCTGCTTTTTGCACTGATCCGGGCATACTGCTTGATGCGTTTTTTGATACGCTTGGGTCGCCTTCCCTTTTTAAGCGACGGCGTTTCTGCATTGATGTTGAAAATCAGCGAGAGGAATGCGGTATGCTTTTTCAGAAGGTTGATCGCAGCGTCGCTTGGTATCTGGCCCACGTTGCTGGCGGCCGTGTTGGCCTGTTTATTCGTGCTTTTTCCCTGGGGGTCGGCAGCGACTTTGTGGGAATTAACAGTGACTTTCTGGGGGGTTGCAGCAGCCTCGAAAGACGAAGGGCTATGTGTGATCTTGCTATTCTGCTCCCCGGGTTTTATGCTCTGTTCATCTGGCGGTGTGCTTGGTTTCACACTCCCTGAGTCCTCGCCCTCAGCATCAATGGTGCTTCCGACAGAGCACCCCGACAACTCACTAGTGTCTTCGTCCGCCATAAGTTTCAGGCGGTCTTTCAATTCACGCACGTCGCCAAGCGCCTCCCAGTCCAAGTAGAGCAACGCACTGGTTCGCAACGGCACAATGCCATCGTTCACAGCATTGGCGTACACAACGCGCTGGTCGAACTGCTTCAAAGCCAGCTGTACAGGCTCATCTGGAAGCGTCTCCAACACGGGCCGCACCATGCCGAAGCGCGAACCCGCACGCCGCTTGATGTTGGGGAGCTTCTTCAGAAGTGTCAAGTCGCGACCCGTCTTGCCCAATGTTCCCAAGTCCAAGAACCATGAGATCCACAAGCTGATCTCGCTGATCACGCCGAGCATCGGGCTGGCCAAGCACACAAAGTTGGCAAGCAGGATGTGCTGGCGCTCAAAGTAGTCCGTGCCCTGAGTGCTCAATATGTGCTTGAGCGCAAACAACTGCACGGGTCCGCCTAGCGAGTGGCCCACAAACGAGATCCTCGCCACGCAGTGGCCCTCGGCCCGGAGCTCGGCAATGCGGCCCACCACGTAGTGCGCCACCGCAGCTCCTAGCCTATGAATGCCCCTGTCGGAATGGCCGGCATTTCCACGGTACCCGTCCACCAAGTAGTTATCCAGGCGGATGCTCAGAAGCATATCGCGAAGGTACAACATGTCCGCCGTCAAGTTCAGGAAAATACCGTGGGTCACAATCACCAAGTGCACGGGCTGACCCACTAGCCTCGGCTGGCGAGGCCAGAGGTCTTCAGTGCCCGCACGCAGCACTTCGAGCCCTGCTTGGGCCAGAACGCCCCACTCGGAATCCGTGGGGTCGTCGTCGTGGGCGGAAAACACAAAGTCGCCCTTGCTCAAGTTGGTCAACGCCGAGCGTGAGGCCCGGCGCATCTCGGGGAGGTTTTCACCCACCATCACCACAAACAGGAGCTGTGCCCGGCGGTTCAAGACGATCTGGCACATGACGTCACATGTCCACGCGTATGTGGCCAGCCCGTCTGCGTTGTGCAGATCGAGGCTATTCCCGTTGAGGCAGAGCGGCACGTTGAAAGTCTGCCCCGGCTTGAGCGCGTTGCGGAAACACACCTCGTTGTTGGCCGGCGACTCGGGCACAAACCGCACGTGCGGGTCGTAGTTGCACGGAACCACATGGCAGTACACGATGAAGGGGCCGTTGACCAAGTGGAATGCTCGGAGCCCGGCATTTTCGATGTTTTTCGCCCGGAAGTAAATGTGGGTACGCAGGGAGTCTCTGTTGGTGAATCGAATCTGGTAGCGGCAGACGTCTCCCAACCGGAAAGTCTGCTTGTCTTTGTACCAGACTGTCGGCGGCAACGGCATGTAGAGTAGTAGTAAACAGCACTGGAAGAGCAGCGCTGAATGCTTGCCGGAAATACCGGATGCTAGAGCACTTGTGCTGTTCTTCTGGTATGGATCGATATACCCGCCCCGTGTCGTCAGCTATGAACAGCACTGCTCTTATCTGACCAGTGCTGTCTGCTATTGATGTGCTTTGCTGCGATGCGGATCAGCTGGAGAATACCACCAAAGACCAACACCTGCTCAAGCACTTTAAGTAGTACACACCTCCACTAGAAATATGGGACGTAAACCGAAAATACTCAGGCACTATATGAGCACTGGAGAGGGAGTCACAAACCGTCCAGCACACTGTTGCCAATTCTCTAACGTCCAATACAAGTCCGCTGGTATAGTAGTATACTATTTTGAAGTCGCCTTTGTGTTTGCTGCTTTCCGGAATGTCGCTGCTGCTGCTGGGCATCGGACGTCCGGCTTTTCCGGGGTAGGTGGCCATGTGCCTGAATGAGTAGACAGGCGAGATCTGCCAAGCGGTGCGGTCACGTGTCTTGTCCGGGAATCTGGTCCGAAAGCAATGTGGTTGTTTGGCTGGAGAGCAGCGGGCATGCACTAGAGGAGGCAACACGTGAAATACGGGGCTATCTGACTGGGCTCACAAAACAATTGCTGAAAGCCACGTGCAAGTGACTCCAGAATCGGATCTCATATTTGGTTGAACCGCCGATGCGCACTTGGCCCCAATGCCATGGAGCCGCGACTGCAAAATATAGCCATGCGATTCTAACAAAATGTGGAGCTCACGTTTTGCATCCAGCATGCCCCAGCATTTAATTGCCCCTGCCGTGACGTTTCCGATGGGGTGAAAGAAAACAACGTTTTTCTCAATTCTTTTGGAAACGTGGTTGTGGAACGTTCCCCATGGCTTGTTCCACCATGCAATTTCTGACATGTATAGCGAAGATCGAGTCTCCCAAAAGTATATACAGTCCCTTTGGCTGTTCGTGTTTTGAACATTTTGACTTCATATGAAACTCTCTGCCTCCACAACACTCAATACTGTGCAGAGTAGCGAGTGAAGTCCAACTGCCTCGATATCAAAAAAGGAGCGCATCTTGAATGTGCTTCTGATTCTGAAAACCTCAAACGCTCAAATAAAACATAGACCAATTTATAGGCTCTCTCCAGCTCCAAACATCGCTTAACTCCCTTTCCTTGAGGTCTCTACACTTTTGTCAACGTCATCACACACGTTTCACGACAATAACTCAAAGCTTGCTTTCATATTACGCCCATGGCCGTTTCACAAGATAAATACAAATACATCCCCGGCTGCCCGATGTCTAATCAAGGCAAAGCACAAAGCAAGCCTCCAATCATGTGGAATGTACCTCTCTAGAAGAAATACATATCAGGCCCGAATTCAAGCCCACTTGCCCGGCTCGAATCTGAAGTAAGCTTTAAGCAGCTTGTCGAGGTTTTCTGCGTCCCAATACTATGGTACTTTATTCGAGACAACGCCAGGCTGGGGGAGCTTAATAAGCTCCTGACGAAGCCTTTTTTCTTCTTCACATACGGTGTCTGAGTCTTTTCTCCTAGAAGATCCACCGTATCCCTTCTAGAAATTCCCATATGCGACATCTTTCTATAGCTGGAAGATGTATGGCCGCATGCTCTAGAAGAGAACTTTGTAATCACTTGGCGGAAAGGCTCATTTTGCTCCTCTTTGATCCTTATTGTATGGGACAAAGTTTCGTGATTTTCAGGCTCCATGGTTCCAATAATCGGTGAAGATACTCTATCATTGTTTGCAATGCGCTTGTTACTTCTAATGGGCGAGCTGACAATCACCGCAAACGAGCCTCTCTTTTTATTATAGAGGTTCTTTTTATTATCAGGTTCCATTAAAAATGGTTCGGACGCCTTTTGAGACATGTCATTCAAATCCAAGCCTTCTATTTTCTTCTTTTTCTCCTTTTGCATATGACATCCTTCTGAGGGCTCATGGCCCAGGGCACTAGAGGGTCTAACTCTGGAATCCAGACATCGAGAAGAGCTAGGGGAACGACAAGAAGTGCTAGCTTTATTTTTCATCCACTCAAACTCACTGTGAAAACAGAAATTATGGCCTCCAATGAAACTAGAAGGAGTCAAGCACTCGCTATCAATCGACTGCTCGCTCAAGAAATGTGACGTCACTTTCGAATGATCCCTGGGATCATTACTATCAAGATTAAAGTCCATTGTGGAATCTGTGAAAACTTTTAATGCTTTCGACTTGCTCAATTTTGCTCCTCTTTTCATATTATTGGTGAATGAGTAAAGAAAGCACTGGAGACTTGAGATTTTGGGTGCAAAAACTCACCGCCCTGGGATCGGTGTACGGGTTTATGTATACATTGCCCCTGACCAATGTAGAACAAAGAATTCTCGAGCCTTTTTTCTCTTGTACCGCGTGACCGTTTTTTAATGCATACAGCGTTGAATGCTTCAGAATTTTGGATTAGATTCAGAGATTTCTACATCTTCGAGTCTCACATCAAGTTTATATTCAGGTATTCGAGTCTAATCTCTCATATTGTGAGGCGATCTGTAGGCTTCTGGAGTGTCTATTTAATTCTCTTGGAACACTTCCTTCAAGAAACTCTCCTCCTCAGCAGTATGCATGGACTTAGAACCAGCTGCGACGGATGCAGAAGGATCTCTTCCGGCGTAACGCAACGTAAGGTCCTTGTAATTTTCGGTCTCAGCCAAAGTAGTGGCGATACGTGGAGCGACGAACGAGTATGAACCCATGTTCAATGGCTCCTCTTGACACCAGACCAAATCCTTGATGCTAGGGTACGTGTTCAAAGCGTCACGGATTTGGGCGAATGGGAATGGGTGTATTTGCTCAACCTTGATGAAAGCAGTGCTCTTGTCCTCGATCGTAGCACGCTTCTTGTGCAATGCAGTGAAGACTTGACCACTGCAGAATACCACGCGCTCAATGCCCTCCTTGTTGTGGATGGACTTGCCTAGCTCTTGGTCCTCGATGATCCACTGGAAGTGGGACTCACCGGTGAAGTCATCCAATTCGGATCTTGCCAATGGGTGTCTCAACAACTGCTTGGAGAAAAAGAGAGCCAAAGGCTTTCTGAACTGTCTGTGCATTTGGCGACGCAACAAGTGAAATAAGTTAGCAGGAGTAGTTGGGTAAGCAACTTGCATATTGCAGTCCTGGTGTTGTCTCTCAAGTCTCTCTGCGGATGGGAAGAAACGTTGGTCTTCATTACACATCTGCAAGTATCTCTCGATTCTTCCAGAAGAGTGCTCTGGACCTTGTCCGTCATAACCGTGAGGCAAGGACAAGACCATACCAGATCTCTGCTTCCACTTAGACTCAGCGGCAGAGAGGAATTGATCCACAATGACTTGAGCAGTGTTGGCAAAGTCACCGAATTGGGCCTCCCATTGCACCAACGCGTCTGGGGAAAACAAGGAGTAGCCATATTCGAAACCCATAACACCATACTCAGATAAGGAAGAGTTCGAGATGTCAAAAGCACCTTGCTCTTCAGACAAGTGCTTCAAAGGAGTGTGAATTCTCTCCGAGTTTTGGTCATGCAAAACAGAGTGACGTTGGGAGAAGGTACCTCTCTCGACATCTTGACCAGAAACCCTGACGTGATATCCCTCTAACAAAAGAGAACCAAAAGCCAAAGCCTCACCAGTGGCCCAGTCAATACCTTCACCACCGTCAACAGTCTTCTTTCTGTTGTTCAAGATACGCTTCAAGTTTCTGTGAACCTCGAAACCCTTGGGTGCTTGAGAAATCTCAGTTCCAATCTTCTTCAAGATTTCAGAATCGACAGCAGTTGCAAGGTGTGGCAAGACTTCAGTAGCCAACTCCTTAGGGGACTTGAAGTCTTCCCAAGGGGTGGTCAACCATTCTCTCGAGGTTGGCTCGTATTCCTTGGACTTCTTGAAAGAGTCCTCCAAGATATTCCAGACCCACTTTCTGTGCTCCTCGATATCTTCCTTGGTGAAGGATTTCTCGTCAAGCAATTGCTTGTGGTAGTACTCAAGAACGGATTTCTTTTCGGCGATCTTCTTGTACATCTCTGGCTGGGTGAATGAAGGTTGATCAGTTTCATTATGACCGTACTTTCTGTAACCAACAACATCAATGATGACATCGGAGTGGAAAGTAGCTCTCCAGTCAGCAGCTAAGTTGAAGACGAAGTTGACGGCTTCAATGTCATCAGCATTCACGTGGAAGATTGGCGCATTGATTGACTTAGCAATGTCCGAAGGATATAAGGTAGATCTAGCGGAACGTGGATCAGTGGTGAAACCAATCTGGTTGTTGATGATAACATGAACAGTACCACCAGTAGAGTATGCTGGCAAATTGGCAAATCCCATGGTTTCGTAGACAACACCCTGGGCGGCAAAAGCAGCGTCACCGTGCAACAAGATCGGCATGGCCTTCTGGTACTCACCAATGTCATTCTTGTATTGTTGGATGGCTCTGGTCTTACCCAAGACAACACCGTCCTCGGCCTCCAAATGCGAAGGGTTGGCCACAAGAGACAAGTTGACATGCTTTCCGGAGGTTGTCGGTCTCTTGTAGTTCATACCCAAGTGATACTTGACATCACCACTTCCTTCGTCGAACTCCTTGGAGCCAGTGAACTCGGAGAAGATAGACTCGTTAGGTTTACGTACAACATTGGACAACATGTTCAATCTACCTCTGTGAGGCATACCGATGACGACGTCCTCGACACCGTTCTCGACAGAAGTGTCGATCAAGGCCTTCATACCAGGAATGATAGCCTCAGCACCCTCGAGCCCAAAACGCTTGTCGTTAGGGAATTTGGTGGCTAAGAAGGACTCGAACGAGCAGGACCAGATCAAGCGGTCCAAGATCTGGCGCTTCTGGTCGACAGAATACTTGAATGGCTGTGGGATCTCGATTCTCTGACGCAACCAGTCGCATTGCTTCTTGGAAGGAATGTGGATGTACTCGATACCATAGGACGAGCAGTACAACCTCTCGCAGGCGGCGATGATATCTTTCAAGGACATGGCCTTTTTGCCCTCCTCAGCGAAGCGGGGCAAGATACCAGGACCGAGAGTGATTTGCTTTTCCAAGTCGGCTTCCGAGAAGCCGTAGTGCTCCAAGGTCAACTCAACAGGAATGTGACCCAGGGTGCCGAAACTAAGACCCAAGGGGTCGATCTGCGCCTTCTGGTGGCCACGCACCTGGTACGCACGCACAAGGAGCTGTACCTTCAAATGAGTCACAACATCCTCGCTGTGAGGCTGGGCTCCAGGGTTGAACCCGACACCAGCACCGCCGGTGGGGACGGGAACAAGGGTTGGAGGAGCAGTAAAAGCGGCAGAGGGAGCGGCGCCACTGTCCAAGTTTTTGAAATAAGCGTTCCACGACACGTGCACGCTGCTGGGGTCCTGGCGCCAGGCCTCGTACATCTGCTCGACGTAGTTACTGGAGTTCAGTTGGAGAAACGAGTCCGTGGCCAAGAAACGGGCAGAGGTCAAACGTTGCGTTTGTGCCAACGCCAACGCCCGGTGTGCCCGGGCCCGGGGAATTGTTGTTCTGAATGCTCTAAGCATGGCCCAAAACTATATGTGAGTGATGGGTGTGATGGTTTCCAGTTGTGTGGAGGAAGAAAACTGTGGAGTTTTTTCCTTTATGAGGGAGAGTCGGGGTAGATATTTTTTTGAGACAATGCTTTTTTCCTGTGCCGGGATTGGCGAGACCCGCGGCAATTTCACTGGCCGCGACATTTCCGGCACTCCCGGCCAGCCCCGGGTCTGGTGCCGGGGACCCGGGTCGACTTCCGCTTAAGATCTGGAAGACATTTACTGAATATCTCACAACAGGGTCAGGCACGAATAATTTTTTGCCATTGGGTTGGGTTTTGTAGCTGGGGTGTGTGCCGGCGGCTGGGGTCAGGGATCGTTATTGCTGTGATGTGGTGCACGGGTGCATCGCGGGCTCCGGCTCCGAGATTTCTCCGACACATCTTTTGCCCCATCGTCCTCATGTCGCGGGCGGCTATTGAAGGGGCAATTAGGAGCGGCAAAATGTCCCATGAATATAGGCTGATTTTTGAACACGCTCCCTCTTTTGGTCTTTCCTCTTTTTTAAGGTGGATGTAGATTTTGGATGGCGTCTGGATGTTTGGTTGAGAAGAAGATTCTAGAGCTCAGGCTGGTTATTTACAACCTCGGGAATCGCGTGGAAGGTCGTTGACTTCTTTGTTTGATTTGAACTCTCGCCCATAAAGATAAGATGTGTATGATTGCTGGGTAGAATGTGGATCCGTGCGTTCTTGACTCGGGATATGGTGCCATCTTTGTGGCTGAAAGGACATTTACCCCATCTGTTTTTTTATTGTCCGTTCGCCCCTTGTTTGCCTGAAATGACAGATCTCGATCCATGCATGTCGCGCTTCAATAGACTGTTCCACAAGCCAGCTCACGTGATGCCTTCCCCACAAGTCATTTACTGGGGCAATCGTCCAATGGCCGTGCACATTATGTGTTAACATGGATCAAACCGGTTGCGAAAGGAGATTTGAAACTTGTTTGAAGAACACCCTGGACACTCTTTTATGAGGCTATGTCTTTGATTTCCGGTGCAGCCACGAGCGGCAATATGCTATCATATAAGATGGATAGCTTTGTTCGTGTATGACCAGACGGTCGCAGTAGCCCCATCCTGCTTGAATTACGCTAGGTGATATCACAGCGGCCTGTATATCTTAGTCGGCTTTTCCTAAAATTTGCACCTCCAGTCATGGCATTAGTCGGAGTGAAATACTACTGCTGATTCAAAAAACCAAACAGAGACTATAAAGTGACTTGGATAGCCTTGCAACGCCCATGGTGCGTTTCCAAGACCACGGCTTGAATTGAACAGAATTTTTTGAGACCCAAGTTTTTGAACCAGTCTTTTTTTCAGAGTTGGAGATAGTTTTGCAACGTTTATGATCGTCTCTGGCCCGGTTACACTTTTCAGAATATAAAGATCGTACTGAAGACTCATATTCGCCGACAAATTGTTTGGCGTGCTGGATTTCCATTTGAAAAATCAATGTTGTGTTTTGGCTTTTCTGGCTTCCGACGTGCCCTAAACACTCATTTGACAAGACCAGGAAGAACGCATGTTTTGCATAGGACCTCCTTGGCTCTTTGATTTGCATTCAGAAACTACTTTTCTCATAAAAATTGTTGTGAGTTCGGCAGGTCATTTCTGCACTACTTTTTATTACCGTCGCTCTATTATTTGGGTAGTATTGGGGGCTATTGAGTATAATAAGAGGTGATTGGTCTTTCAGAAAGTATTCTTCCGTGGAGTTTACAACTAGTATGGAAATTTATCAGATTGGGTTTCAACCATCCTCAACAGATCCAACTATGTCAACTGTAATTCTACCAGTGACAAATTCATGTGTCAGCTCTATTTCCGAAAGAGGTATCTCTGAGGACCGTTCTATTGAATTTCAATATCTCCCTGATACTAGAATCTGATCTATCTTTGACTTGCCCAAAAAGTTCGCCCTTAGTCAAAAAGAATGTGTCGAATATCCACTCGAAATTTTAGAAAGCTAGAATGAAGCCACGAGAGCCTTTGACTTCAAGAAAAGGTAAACCGGTATGTTTCTTATGGAAGCTATGATCGCAGTTCCAAGAATATAGCTGCCCATTCATTTAAATATTTCACCAATGGCGTGCGTCCAAAATGCCAGCAAAGTATATGGGAATTTTGAATATTACCGTTATCGATTAATTTCTCAAAAACATTACTTGTGGATCTGACGATGAGGTCTGAAGAGCCTTGCGGCTGCTCACAAAACATCCTTTTAGAAATCTGATGTACTACCTCAATTTTCATAGAATTCATTTCTTGGGTAGCAGCGAAGTTTTACACTCTAGACCCTAAATCATGATAATCAAAACAACCTCAATCTAACTAGACTTATTATGTTTTAAATCTGACTTATGAGTAATCGTAGTTCAGATTGCAGATCCAAGTTACATGCTCTTATCAAAAGTGACTGAGACAAATGAGGTACTTTGATACCCACAGAAACACCATCAATCTAGAAACTCAATGCACTAAGAACTGACAGCATAAACTTTACTTGGAATTCATTCCATTTCAACACAACACAAAAGCCCGGTGAGTTTGACGTTTACACTCAAAATCCAGACCGCACACTTGACCGTTTACCAGAAACAACAATATTACAAGAAGGACTTAGCAAATATAAGGGAACTTATATACCGTACATGAAAGTCGGTCCACAAACGAACATTGGTTTGCGGCCATCGGTTTCTGAAGTTTTCATCACTTGCTCTATGTACATGGAATCAAAGAAATTCCTGAGTCTTTCTTCTGAAGGCGTTGCAGTCTCTCAACCACTGCTTGTAGTTATCCGAGGAGTAGATTCTCTCTCCGTAGTAATCGGGCACCGGGTTGGAAAACGATTGCGACGATGGGTCCACTCTGTTTCTTTGCACTCTTTGCAAGAAGTTTTGCTCCTTGACCATGAATTCAGGCAAGTTCTTACTGTTCTTCATGTTGAACACACGCACGCCAATAGATGGGCCTGCAAGATACCCGGCCACGCCACCAATAATAACCACTCCGCCCATCACCATGAATGGATCGATTCCCATAATCGGTTTCTCCACGTCAATCTCCACATTTCCTAAGTACGTCAACGTGGCAAATGCGCCCGCCACACACGTCAAAGAAGAGGCCACAATACTAATTCTCTTGCTCTCTTTGCGCAACTTGAAAAAGTCAACCCAGTTCATGTGGTGGGCGTGGCCCGTCGAATTCAACCGCACGGACCTTTTGAGAGGGCTCGTCAGTGCAAGCCTTCCGTAAATTCCTAAAGTTCTGAACATTGTTATGTGAATATATGAGTCGGTAGAAGGGGTGGAACTGGATGGTGTGAGAATTGGCACTGAAAACCACTCAGTGCTTGTTCCCGGTCACGTGACGCGGGCCGATGACGCTGCTTTGTTTGCTTATTCACAGACCGAGACTTCCGAAATAAATTGACCTTATTTGGGCTTAGATTTGCTGCTTGCTTTTATGGCTTTTTCCATTACTGCTGAGAATAATCAGTGGCATAAATCTGACATTCGATCGGAATAAGCGCCGGTCTAGGCGAGAAAACAAACGAGATCCCAGAATCCGCCGTGATCACCAATCTTTTCTTCGAATTCGTAGGTCAATGTGCCACAGAACAATGTGTTCCATCCCCGCCGCCCACAAACTTGTACGACTATACAGTTGCAGTACTAATTCTTACTCATGTTCTCCGAGCTGGTCTCATATTTTCGTGCGGGTTGAGACTCAAATGTTGCTGAATTTTCTGAATTACTTCTTTCGGTTGGGAGCGCCCTTTTGAAAACTAGGGGGTTGAACTTGTTCCGATCAGCAGTGTTCTTTGAAAGAAGACATTGCAAAAGACCTCACATTGCTATTAACTAGACTGGGGGATAAGTTTGGAATTAGCAGTGAGAAAGATCTTCAGTTTGGCATCTTTAATTAAAGCATAAGGTCACATAAAACAGTAAGCGGGTCATATTGTGCATGATATAGTTCCGCCTAAGCTTTCGAAATACCGAGTGCCGAAAAGCAGAGCTGTTTTCACGCAGAAAGTTTCGTTCTCCATAAGCCTCACATTTAACATTCGTAAGCTCGTGCTTGGCATTCGTATTTTTGGCTGGTGCATCTTTTATCCTCGTACGGTGGTACTCTGATTCAATCTTTTCTTCACTTTGTTATAAGACCATTCCGTTAATTGAGCACGACGATGCCCACTATTAATGAAATATTCAGATTCGTTTTTCATGCCTCAAATCCATCTTGTGGCCTCTTCATCAGACTAGTTACAATTCGCTCTTCACTTTTTTCCATAGTATGATATACCTCTGTATAGAGACGGCTCGCAAACTTTCCAAAAGATATGTCTGAATCTTTTCCCTTGAAAAAAGTCTGCTGTCTCAGGCAATGGATTTCAGTCTTGAAGCGCATGACTGTTTTCTCCCTCAAAGCCCCCAATGATCTGTGTTTGATGTGAGATATTGATGGGTACTTGTAGTTTGTGCCATCCTTGATTTGGAATCTTGACCATTATTACCAAGGGGGCCAATTCGTTTTTCAAACCGTAAAGTACATTTAGAATATGTGTTGGGCTCCCGAATAGTAAAGAATCTTCATGGCTGAGATACGTCGATTAGACCAGCGGGACAATTACCGCTTTATACAAGACTCATATAAAGTCTGCGAAGGTTATAATATGAATCCCTTGAAAGATTTGTGCGCTTCGATTAATTTCATGTTGGATTGTAAGCCAACTAAGGAGTTTGTGGTTGGCTCCGAATATCTCTATCCACATGCTTGCTCGATGCAAGTATCAGAATACTTCCAAACGCAAGATACACTTGCCTCCCCTTTTACCATAATTGAGGTGCAAACAGTGCTTCATCACTTTTCCGTATGTTTTATACCAACAAACAGACCAGAATGCCGATGTTAAAGGTTCCATATTTGCGGTGCATGCATGGTTTGGAGTCCTAAGCGTCAAACAAGCTGTAATTGGGTCGAAGTCTCCATTTAAAATACTCTTCAGACTGGAGTTTTCCCCGGTGGTCCACTCCACATGGATAAGCCCGGTCTCGCCCGAAGAGATCCTGGGAGTCCACGAGAATGATTATGTCCGTAAGCAATTTCGCCACGACCGCGTGCTATCCTGCCGCAGCAAGCCATTCGAACACAAACAAAAACATATAAATACCATCTGGGACTGCTCAGCTCCCACATCATCTTTTTGTTTTCTCTCACGAAAAGTGTACATTTCTCTGCAGATCGCCCGGCATCATAGCGGCTGGCTTCTTGTCGAGACATTTGGGTCGGGTGAAGCGGTCCATTGAAATCAGATGCCGCCTCAAACCGATACCAGAAAACATGCACTATCGATTTCGGCCAAGTGGATGTTTGAGGAAAACGGCACGTATGTTTATTTCTGCTACCATCCACCGGCTGCCGCTGGAATCCGGACCAGCCGTTTGCAGCCGTATTGAGCCAAACAAATGTCGCGTTCGCGCGCGTAAACAAACGGTGCCACTATTTGTTCGTATATGCATTATTTGTGAGGAGACGTGCTATGCTTATTGAAACTGGCCGGTACAGAATGAATCATGTGCTAATCTTCAGAGATAAAAGTCGCCAAGGAGGGGGAAATTCGGCGCTGGCCGCCGGTGACCAGGCGGTCGCACCTGCATACATCTGCCAAATGCCTGTCTAAACGGCGCGACCAATGTCGTGCTGAACTCAGAACGCGGACGCTCGCCTCGAAAACAAGACCCACAAAATTTCATCCGTTCCGTCGATAAGCAAACCAGCAAAAAAGACCGCTGATAGAACACCAGGCGAGCTCCGGGAAAAAATCTCTAGACAGGCAAAAAAAAAACAACACGTTCACTTTTTCTGGATCCCGCGCGTCGACCCGCAAAAAAAAAAACAACTAGACAGCCCCCTCGTTTGACACAGGCACCTTTTCGATACACCGTGCCGCCTGTTTTTCCATTTGCTTAGACTCCGCCGAACTTCCTTCTCCTACACAGGGCAGAATAGCTGCGAGCAAATTTGCTCTTTTTCCCCTCGAAACCGGCCCCAAATAAGTGGCCAATTCGGGATATCAGTGAGCTACCCGCCGAGCTTTCAGGGATCCTCCCCAGCAACACGCTTCGCCAAACCCGAGCAAACTGCCCGGAAAATCTACCCACCTGTCCCTGTACTCAAGACGGCTCCATGAACGGCGTTGCCATGTACCCCGAGCCTACCGGGTTTGCCGTCGCTGCGGCCACAAACGGCCCGGCTGACGACGGCACAGCCGCTGACATGCACCTATCGACTGCCGTGCACATGCCAGTATCCCCACCGCCGGTGTTCCCGGGAATCCCCGACCCCAGCACAAAGCGCGAGCTTGATGAGCTTGTTTTGCGCTACCAGCACTTGCTCCGCTCCACCAAGGACGCTAGGGACAGCCACGACGCGTACGCACGGCTCGCAGGCTCAGCGCCTTCGTTCGACGTGCCTGCTACCGCTCCTGCGGAATTTGTGGACACGTACTTGCCCGAGAAAGAGGCATTGGAGAAGGTGTTGACCCGCGCCAGCGCCAAATACGAGGAGTACATCGCCGAAGAAGATGCCTTGTACGCAGACATCCTCGGGGCCTTAGATGCCAGCAGCACCAGTGCATTTGACGTGGCGCTCTTCGAAAAGCACATCGCGGGCTTGCAGTTGTTGTCGCGAGACATCGACTTGCCCGAGTCCTTGCTAGTGGACTACGGCCTGGTCTACCACAAGGCGCATGGCACAAGTGATTCCGCGCACGCCGCAGTAGTGGACCACATCATCGCCGAGTACTTTCCCCAGAAATCCCCCGGGTCCTTCCTAGCACGGGCCAAGTCCGTAGGCATCGACTCGTCCAAGGCGGCGCTGGCCAATGGGCAGCTCTCCACATCCTTGGGCAATTACTACACTGAGCAGATCATCGCGGGCAAGATATCTGCGCGAATCCAAGAGTTGGAGAACGTGCCCGCCAACCAAGGAACGTTCGATGCCAGCGTCGCCGACCCGCTGGCCTCTTTGGCGAGTGACCACAAGATCAACGCGCTAATAGAATTGAAGTCGCTCCAGGTGCTCGCCTTCCAGAAATACTTGAAAAACAACTTTATCCGAAAGGTGGCTCTCTCGGCGCAGTACGAGCTGAGTGAGTTGAGCTCCAACCCGTTGTCTTTGCAAGGCAGGCGTGGCTTGTACATCAGAGACAAGATCGACCAGCCCAACCCTCATCTTCTAGCACAGCAGTTGGAGGACAAGTTCAAGTTGGAGGCTGAGGCCCGTAAACACAGATTGCACGTCAAGAAAATCGAGCACATCTTAGACAACTCCCGACAAATCCTGGAGGCTCGACTGGGCCGCTTCAACAAGCGGATCGCCTTGTCCAAGTTCGTCGTAAACTTCCACGTCACAACCGAGAAGGAAGAATCGAAGAAATTGGAGAAAACGGCCAAACAGCGTTTGCAAGCTTTGAAGGCCAACGATGAAGAGGCCTACATCAAGTTGTTGGATCAAACAAAGGACCACAGAATCACGCATTTGTTGAAACAAACCAACACCTATCTTGATTCGTTGTCGAAAGCAATGAGAGAGCAACAGGCCGAGCATGACGAATTACCCACCGAAGAGCCCGAAGACACCCCCGAGGAGCTCAGGGAAAAGATTGATTACTATCAAGTTGCGCACAGGGTCACAGAAGAAATCACGGAGCAGCCTTCCCTTTTGGTAGGTGGTAAATTAAAGGAATACCAGGTCAAGGGTTTGCAGTGGATGGTTTCATTGTACAACAACAAGTTGAATGGTATCTTAGCAGATGAGATGGGCTTGGGTAAGACTATACAATCCATTTCCTTGGTGACCTATTTGATTGAGAAAAAAGGTGAGGATAAATTCTTGGTCATTGTGCCTTTATCCACCATCACCAACTGGACCATGGAATTCGAAAAGTGGGCTCCCTCAGTCAGAATTATTATCTACAAAGGCTCGCCTCAACAGCGTAAAGATTTGCAGTATGAGGTTAGAACAGGTAATTTCCAGGTTCTTTTGACCACTTACGAATATGTGATCAGAGAACGACCTTTGCTTGCAAGATTTAATTGGTCCCATATGATCATTGATGAAGGTCACAGAATGAAAAACGCCAACTCCAAATTGTCCATCACCTTGAAACAATACTACAGGACCAGGAATAGATTGATTTTGACCGGTACGCCATTGCAAAACAATTTGCCAGAGTTGTGGGCTTTGTTGAATTTCGTTCTCCCCAAAATCTTTAACTCGGTAAAGTCTTTTGACGAATGGTTTAACACGCCATTTGCCAACACTGGCTCTCAAGAAAAGATTGAGTTGACTGAGGAAGAAAGTTTGTTGGTCATCAGAAGATTGCATAAGGTCCTCAGACCTTTCTTATTAAGAAGATTGAAGAAGGATGTTGAAAAAGATTTACCGGACAAGGTTGAGAAAGTGTTGAAATGTAACTTGTCTGGTTTACAGCATGTTATGTATCAGCAGATGATCAAACATAACGCGTTGTTTCTTGGTTCTCAAACCTCCGGTGGCATCCAGAAGTCAGGAATTAGAGGTTTGAACAACAAAATCATGCAGTTGAGAAAGATCTGCAATCATCCCTTTGTTTTTGATGAAGTGGAGGACGTTATGAATGAGTCGCGTATGTCAAATGAATTTCTTTGGAGAACGTCAGGCAAGTTTGAGTTGTTGGACCGGATTTTGCCCAAGTTCAAAGCTTCTGGACATAGAGTGTTGATCTTCTTCCAAATGACCTCTGTGATGAATATTTTCGAGGACTTTTTAAGACTTAGAGATATGAAGTACATGAGATTAGATGGTCTGACGAAAGCTGAGGATAGACAAGACATGTTGAAGGGTTTTAATCATCCGGAGTCAGAGTATTTTTGTTTCTTGTTATCGACAAGAGCTGGTGGATTGGGATTAAACTTACAAAGTGCTGACACTGTGATTATATTCGATACCGATTGGAACCCCCACCAAGATTTGCAGGCTCAAGACAGAGCGCACAGAATTGGCCAGAAAAATGAAGTCAGAATTTTACGGTTAATTACAAATGACTCTGTCGAAGAAGTCATTTTAGAAAGAGCGCACCAGAAGTTGGATATCGATGGAAAGGTTATTCAAGCTGGTAAGTTCGATAACAAATCTACAGCCGAAGAGCAAGAGGAGTTTTTGAAGAGGTTGCTAGACGCTGAACAAGGTGATAGAGAAAATGAAGAAAACCAGGCATTGGACGACGATGAGCTTAATGATATATTGGCTCGTTCTGAGGAAGAAAAGATTTTTTTCACCGAAATGGACACCAAGAGAATTATAGAAGAAAAGGTACAAGCGAGACAGGGCGGATATGTGAACAGATTGATCACAAAGGATGAATTGCCTGCAGTCTTCACTGAGGATATATCTCATCACTTCATAAAAGATACGAAGGAGTTGGGAAGAAAGAGAGACAAAAAGTCGATCAAATATGATGATGGATTGACCGAGGAACAATGGCTCATGGCGATGGATGATGATGATGACACCGTTGAAGATGCCATCCGTCGTAAGGAAGAAAGACGGGCCCAGAAGAAAATATCGGGGGAGCTGGACAGTGAGTCAGAAGACGAGCAACCTACAAAACGCCGAAGGCTCTCCACAAAGCGGGAAGAGGATGATGACGGTGAAGTCAATGGTCATCCAATACGAAGTCATCCTATGATTGAGAAAGGAAAGGAAGTTTTAGATGGAATCTTGGAACTTCGGGCAGAAAGCGACGGACACAACATTTCGGACATCTTTCTGAAGTTGCCATCCAAGAAATTGTACCCGGACTACTTCCACGTGATTAAGAAGCCGGTTTCTCTCAACCAGATTCGCAAGCAGCTCAAGCAAGAAAAGTTTGAGACATTTGATGACTTTTTGAATCAAATCCGGTTGATGTGCTTGAATGCAAAGACTTACAATGAAGAAGGCTCCTGGGTTTATGAGGACGCTACAACCATTGAGAACTTTGTGGACGCGTACACTTAACGCAGTGTTGATGTATGTCGAGGTTCTGCTAGCGAGGTATTCGATATGACGGGTACCGATAGACTGCCCCATTTATCTTGGCTTCGAAGCCTTGAGTTTAACGTGTTCCCATACAAATTTGCCGGTGCCTGGGGAACCGTTGATGTAAAATTTCCGAGTGTATTATATCGATCAAAAATACCAATTTGATATGAATCCGACGTTGAAGAACCATCCTGTTCTTGTTTACACGGACTGGCACTATTTGGAAGAAGTACGTGGAGCAGACAGGTATACTTACTCTGCCAATACGAAAGCCCTGAAGGCATCCAGTGAACACACACTGCCAATAGTAATATGTGACCGGTACAATGGGATGGTTTTCCCCCGGCGCACAAGCGAGGACTTGAGCAATTTTCTGATTTCCGAAATACACGGCCTCTTAATTTCGACCTCTATGGACCGGTGAGGGCGAACACAATATGGAGGCGAGCAGTCCGAGAAAGGGCAAGGAAAAGGAAGATACCAATAAAGCCGAGTGACCTCTTCTTGCTTGTCCCACCTTTATTTTGGACAAATGGAAATGTTTTGGAGGTTTGCTTGCACACCGTCAAGGCAGAGCAGGAAGAACAGAATACAGACGTCCGATTTTAAATACCCATAGGATATGATAAACAGAATACCATGAACGTGTTACCGTATAGTGATACCATAAAATAATACCATGTTTGAAACAGACTAAACATAATACCATATGATACTGGAGTAGAATAACACCATAAACACAATACCATAGATTGGGCATACAGATTGGTACCATAAATTAATACCATAGAATAATACCATAGAAAATACTACAAATTAATACCATGACATAATAAACATGAAATAACACAATAGATTGATGTCATAAACATAGTAGCAAGCAATTAAGCCACAGTGACACAATCAAAATTCAAACATGAATACATAAACCATAGAATAATATAATTAAATGACACCATAGATGGATATCATAAAATTACCATAACCCACAAAAGAATTGTTCCTGCACCACGCCGCACCAACCTGCAATAACCACCGCTCCATATTCCAGGGCCGCCCATTCCTGGCGCCATTGAACATATTGATATAGTTGACCTGCATACAGTGCCCGAAAAACCAGTCACGCGCGCGCGCCGATCGCGCGGAACCGTGCACGTGACCACCATCCAGGCGCGCACCCGTCTGTGTGCACACCTTGAAAAAACTTCTCATGGCCTCGTCCTATAAAGCCAAACGACGTTTATCCCCCTACTTCGTCCCATTTTCTTTATCAAGCAGCAATGAAGTACATCCAAACCGACCAAATCTTGGAAATCCCTGAGGGCGTTACCGTCAACATCGATGCCAGAAGCATCAAGGTCACTGGCCCAAGAGGTGTTTTGCACAAGGACTTGAAGCACATTGACGTCACCTTCGCTAAGGTTTCTGACAAGGCTATCAAGATCACTGTCCACAACGGTGACAGAAAGCACGTTGCCGCTTTGAGAACTGTAAAGTCTTTGATTGCTAACTTGATCACTGGTGTCACCAAGGGTTACAAGTACAAGATGAGATACGTCTACGCCCATTTCCCAATCAACGTCAACGTTGTGGACGTTGATGGTGAGGCTTTCGTCGAGATCAGAAACTTCTTGGGTGAGAAGCGTGTCAGACAGATCAAGATCTTCGACGGTGTCACTGTCGAGCAATCTGCCAACCAGAAGGATGAGTTGGTGTTGTCCGGTAACTCCTTGGAGTCTGTTTCCCAGAACGCCGCTGACATCCAGCAAATCTGCAGAGTCAGAAACAAGGATATCCGTAAGTTCTTGGATGGTGTCTACGTTTCCGAGCGCGGCTTGATTGATGAGCAAGCTTAAGGGACAGGAAGTCAACGATAGCCGATTTCCCTGGGAAGCGCGGCTTCTTAATACATTTTCTTCACTTTACAATTTTCGGGGTTCCTTGCTGGTATATATGAATACGGCTTTTTACGGTTTTACCCTGGTCTCCGTGGATGCGTTATAGTGCTCAATACAATAAAAGAGCCACCGACGATCTACTGTAGGAACGAGACTTGAGGTTTGTTGCTAGCACTGTTTTCGGAGGAAAAGTGTGTAAACGTCCTGTCATCGCATCTTATGTTGCAGGTGGCATGGTGTTTGGTGATGATCTCAAGCTCCCAATTAGGCTGAGTACACTTGTCAGTGCGCGACGCAGTTTCCATTCTGTCAAATTTGGTGTGTGGAGGCCGGCGCTTCCCTACACGAAACAGGACATCGTGGAACCTTCTTGCACACGCAAATGTAGCCCAACGAGGATTTCTGTAAGTTTATCGCGAGGCCGTGACGGCAATTCAAGGCTGCGTCGCCGGGAAAAACGACGGTTCCGCGGGTCACGTGACTCGGCCAACATGGTTCGTTTTCTCTCGAAACCCCCAGCACCACCAATCCCTCCCCAAGATGTGGCCACCCGTCAAAGTAGCATTTCTCGGCCCCGAGGGGACGTACACGCACCAGGTATGTGGTTCCATTCAGCACCCGGTTTTCAATTCCAGATGAGGCCCCCTCCATCAGGGCACTAACATTTAGGCGCTCATCCAACAGTTCGGCAGCGACCCCAAAGAGTTCCAGATTTTACCGCAGGTGTCCATCAACGCCTGTTTCGACCAAATCAATGCCAGGCAAGTAGACTATGCTGTGGTGCCTCTCGAAAACTCGACGAATGGCCAGGTTGTGTTCACCTACGATTTGCTAAGAGACTGGTTCATCTCTTGCGGCAGCCAGAAGACCCCCGAGTTTTCCGTGGTGGCAGAGCAGTTTGTGGCTATTCATCACTACCTTTTCTCCAACGCGGAGGACTTGTGCCAGGTCGATAAACTCTATTCCCACCCTCAAGTCTGGGGCCAGGTCAGCGAGTTTCTCCGCACAGAAAAATTCAATGGAAAATGCAGCAGGATCGACACCAGCTCCACGGCACAGGCGGCCGAGAAAGTGTTTGAGGATGCTACGCATACGTCTGCTTGCATCAGCTCAGAAATCAGCGGGAAGTTGTATGGCTTACCCACGAAACAAGCCAAGATCGAAGACATGAAAGGCAACACCACCCGGTTTTTGGTGCTCGGATATGGCCCAATGCTCCAGGGAGAAGCGCCCGTTTGTCTGGGGATGACGGAAGCAAAAGATGTGAGTCAAGATAATCCTACAGGGGATGTGGACCATTGCATCACTTCGCTCATGTTTGTTTTGAATGACAACGATTCGGGTGCACTTTGCGAAGCGTTGAATGCGTTCAAGACCCACCAGGTAAACCTCACGTCCATAGCGTCGCGGCCCTCCAAGGTGACGCCGTGGGAATACGTGTTTTTCGTTGATGCCGAGGGGCATGAGAACACGCCCGAAATGAAGAACAGCGTGGCGCAGTTGCAGGAGCATTGCCAGAGCGTGGCCGTCGTGGGCCTGTTTGTGAGATCCTGGAGATACAAAAAGAACGTGTAATTACAGGCAGACCACAGATGCCAAGGCGAAAAGACTTTGTGGAATGGAACACCGAGGTTGTTGAGCCCACTCATCTTGGCTCATATGGTCAAGTGTTCGGAACCCAGGCCAAGTAGTGGGATCGGACTCTTGTAAATATCCGCTTGTCCGAGCCACCTTGCCCTAACTATCGGTGTGTATGTCCCTGCAGATTCGTGGGCAACCTTGAAGAGACCACGCAGTGGCGTGCCATGTTATGTCCCAGCGTGTCCAGAACAGAGTCTTTTCCTGGGGCGTGTGCCGTTGTCTGTATTCGTGCTATGGACGAAGCAACGCATACCTTCTGCATGTGTCGGAATATGGTGGGCATATAATGTGGGTAGCTTAAAGCTGTATGTATGTGGAGCGTCAGGCTTTTGACTGGAGCATGCCCGAACTAGTTTTTTGGAACCAGCGACATCTGTGATTCAATGCACCTCGAGACCTGGCAACCTGGTCTCGGCACCATGGCACAAATGCTGGATCGAAGCTGTTTGTAGCCCAGCGAGGGCCCAATGGAACCAGCTCTGTCCGTCGCTCATCTACGCGGGTCCACAGAAGAAATATTGATTACCCATATAAAATACCCCGCGGTCGACGCAGCAACTCCCTAAATACGATCTACGCGCCAAACTTCTGGTACGTCCAGTCCTTGTTATCCAAAGGACACACCGGTCTCGATTTGAGCCATCTCTGGATGCAGTGCAGGTGGAACGCATGGTTGCAAGTGCCCCACGCAGCCACGCATTGGTCCGCAGAATTGTTGATGCTATTGGGCTCACACTCGATACAAGGCTCCATCAAGTGGTTGCGGCAGATGGCACACGTATCGACGACAATGTCCCATGACCAGAACGCCACCGCGGTCCATTTCTTGACTTCAAAGCGCTGTTTTTTTTTGGCTGCTACGGGTGCCTCGTCGGCGCGAGCTTCTGTTTGTGTGTCCGCTGGTTCCATGGGATGGTCGTGGTCCAAGCTGTGGATCTGCTGATCGGGGCCGTCGATGTCAATGTGGTCCTCGTCGTTCATGATGTGGTGTGCAGGATATAGGGTATAAGAACTGTCACAGACGCCTGCTTGAATCTGGGGCCTTCTTCTGGTTCTCCGGGTGCTTTGTGTTGCCACAGACTATATCACTTCTGGCTTCGTGGTTGTGAGGCGTACTTACAAATCATGTCCGCACGCAGGTCTGCTTCTGGGGCGTGTATGCAGTGCTGCGGCAACCGCCGCGGTCATGGTGCAGCCTTGACTTCAAGACGATGGAGATACTTGGGAAGTACAGGGTAAAGCTGGTTGCTATATGCATATGTGGAACATGGTGCGATTTAATGTGGGCGCTTGTCTTCTATTTTCGTCAAGTGTGGGCGTTTTTTTTCCCTTGTCGATTTTCAAACGTGCTTGGCTTGCACGCACCGACAGGGAAGTACCACTTGACTTTTTAACAAATAACGTCAATTTGATCGCACTTTCACAAAATGGGAATCGAAAGACCATCTACATATTTGTGTTTGTGGCTGTATACATTCGTAGGGCCACGGAATCAAACAGCCTGCAGCTTCGAAAGAATATCCTGAGCTTGTTCGTTCATGCTGTACCACGAGTCTCCTAATCTCTACTCAAAGCGTGGAACGCGCAGCCGACCAGCCGCGGTTTAATAGACAACAAACAAGAAAACCTTAGAGACACAGAGAGACGGTCGAGGGGACAAAGATCATCAGGCATTTTGCCGGTCGACACCCCTAAGAAACTCGCTTGGTTTAAGCCCGTCTCTTCGGTCGTCATCGGAGGCCGAATACGTCTCGTGGCCTTGGTTCTAAGGATGAACTGGACTCTTACAACAGAACGACATCTGCCATCACGCAGTGATATCCAAACCACCTCACCACACCAATCGTCTCTCTCTCCAGTAGACTCCTTCAGCTCAAGGGATATCGGGAATCACCAGCTATGATGCAGGCCCCAGTCTGAAGTCGTAACCTGGGCACTATTTTCCGCCTCCCAAGACACTGGTGTTATATGCAAGATTCCAAGGACTGGGTGCCGACGATTTCATGGTCATCCCTCTTATTTAACATTCAGACAGGTTCTGGAGCAAAGTGTGCAGCGTTTTCGATGCAATGTGATTCACGAGGGTGTGTTCTTGTCCGTTCCAGCCGTTCCAGCCGTTCCATGCTCCAAGACCAGAAATCAATTTGATATACAGCTCTGTCTGTGGCTCGTTTCTGAAGTTTAGTTCTTTCCTAGACGCCCAAAAGCATATGGCACGGTGGGGACATGCATGGGGAAATCTGAACTGAACAGAACAGAAAGCCCACAATTCAAAAAGGATTCGTGGATACAACTAATAGACATTGGGGCCCATCGCGCGATCGACCTCTGCAACGACCCGTAACAAAGCGTCACACCACTACAAATCAAAAGGCATTGCTTGACCATGAAAACAGAAAGTCCCCAAAAGCATCTTCTCCTGCCAGCATTTCGACTGTAGCCATCAAATGCCTAGTAATCCCAAAATATCCATCACCTTATGTGCTGTCTCTCTCATGCCTGAGGCACGGGTGCACCCGCTCAA
This sequence comes from Metschnikowia australis, assembly GCA_019285895.1. Taxonomy (NCBI): domain Eukaryota; kingdom Fungi; phylum Ascomycota; class Pichiomycetes; order Serinales; family Metschnikowiaceae; genus Metschnikowia; species Metschnikowia australis. The sequence goes on along the minus strand of JAGSXI010000003.1, from coordinate 814,047 downwards.
CTCAAAACGCCTGTCTAGCAAGCTGGATACACTAGACTCGTGCAAATTTCTGGTTCGTAAGTATGGCCGAGGATCTCATCACATCCCTATACCCGCCGCCGCCACCTTACTACAAATACTTCACGCCGGAAAACTTGGCTCAGTATAAGCAATGGTCAAGTTCAAACCAGGACACGCCTCTTCCAGGTGAACTACGGCTCCAAGTGCCGCCAGAAGTGCCTTCTGCAGACCAATACAGAGGATACGGAAGCGTGTGGTCGCTAGAAAACAAACTCCCTTCTTTGAAGGATCTGGGTTGGCGCCAGTTGTACAGGGATGAAGACGAGACCATCACATCCAAGGCGAAGATTGAAGAGCTCCATAAACTCTTGGACTCGCTCTTGCTCAATTTCTTGGAGCTAGTGGCGTCTGTGTCAGTAGAGCCGGCAAAGTTCTACGTGAAAATTGAGCATCTTAAGCTCATTTTGATCAACATGAACCATCTTCTAAACACGTACAGACCGCACCAGACCAGGGAAAGCTTAATCATGCTTCTACAGAGCCAGATCGACAGCAAGAAGGCGGAAATTGCCGAGATGGATCTGGTTACACGAGAGATCAAGCAAAAAATCGCCGACTTGGTGCTGAGCGAACCGACAGACGCAGACGGCATGTCGCCAGAGACTGAACCGCCACACAAGGCGGATCCGGTTCAGGATTCCGAGAGGAGTCGTAAGATGGACGTGTTGAAAAAGCTCATGGCGGAGAGCTCGTCCGACTGAGGATTCTGGGGATCCTCCGTATGTATACTTTTAATGGAACGCCATGTATGACTTTGAAGAATGCAAACTATCTCATGATTCAGACGCGAGGCAAGGATGCACTACGGGTCTCAAGCGGCGGGCCATGCCGCCGATGAACCATTTATGTGGGCGGGCCTGAAGCGCACATTGTAGCGCATTAAGACATCCGCCGCAGACCGCGATGTGGTCTCAGTGTCGAGATCTCGAGGCGACTTGTTTCTGGGAGCCCGGATTTACATCCCCTTAAATAAGCCTTAAATAAGGTCTAAAAGATTGCCTCCAGCTGAAGAGGGACCGCTTTGCGTGGGGTTCCCAGGACTGCTTGAACCAAGATTCAAGTTCGCAACACCACTTGTGATGTTTGTGGAATTGGCTGGGGGAGCGAGGTCAAAGAGGCTCATGATATCGTTGGTTGAGGAACGGACGGCGGCGGGACGCTCGCCCAGAGAGGCCGCGGGGATGGCAAACAAGTCGTTCAAGTCGTCCAAAGCCGATGGGGGCGCGTTGCCCGTGAGGTCGGACGTTTCCTCGTCATCGAAATCAAGCAAGTTTTCGTTTCTCGCGTTGTTGACAATTTCCTGCTTGGCCAAGGCGGCCAAGTCGTCGATGCCTGTGTTGGCGGCCGTGGCGGCCAGCAGGTGGGCCTTTTTGTAGGCGTCGGGGTCGATAAACGTGGCCGCGGGCTTGTGGTATACGGAAGACAAGGTGGCCAACTCGTTGACGAGTGCGTCCAAGACCACGGGGTTAAACGAGGAGATGATGGTTTTGATTGGAGGAAGGCGTGAGGCAATGATGGACTTCTGCACGTTCGAAGACGAGGACGACAACAAGCGCCAGTAGATGAAGGCCTTGTCGCGTACATCGGGCGACGCGCACTCTTGGGTGGCCTTGTCCAAAACGGCCTGCAAGAAGGGGGCGTATGTGGCGGAGGCCGTGGCAAGGCTGAGCTTGACCACTGCAGTGAGCAAGGCGAGCTGGAGCGCGGCGTCGTGGTCGAGGAAGCCGTCGACCAACGGCTGCAACTTGGCCGGCACCGTGGAGAAGTACGTCGGGTACTCACCGAGCAAGAACACGTAGGCGCAGAGCGCGTTTGTGTCGGAGAGCTGTGCGATGTGGTTGGAGACCACGGGCACGATCAAGGTAATCAAGTCGTTCCGGCCCGGGTAGCGGCGCAAGATTTGGGCCAAGCGGGCCACGGCTTCGTTGACGACGAGACCACCGCCGCGCAGGTCGAGCAAGCCAATCAACAAGGAGGCCGCGGGCACCACAGAGGCCGGGAGCTTGATTGCCACGGCCGCAATACAGGCGATGGCGCGTGCCACCAAGACCGGCTCGATCTCCATGGCGTACTCGCGCAACTCACCTAAGAGCAACGCGCTGTTGGCGTCGCAGGCCAAGCGCACCACGATCTCCAACTTCTCGAGCTTTAAGTAGAGCGGGTCTGAGTACTTGATAAAGAACACGCGGAGCTCCTTGGTCAACACCTGCGGGTACTTCTCCAAGAGGATGCGGATATTTTTCAAGCCCACATACTGGGCCTCCGGGATGGCCTGCGACACCAAGGATACCATGGGTGCGGCGAGCTTCTTCAAGAACGCCAGCCGCTGCGCCTCGTTAAGCACGTCGAGGTGGTGCACGATGACCTTGAGGGCCGCCAACACCACGGCGGCGTTGACGTGCTGGAGCTGTGGCACCGCCCGCTCAACGATGTGGAGCGCCTCCGCCGTGTCCTGGGTGCGGTAGTCGGCCAAGCAGCCCAAGATAGAGATGCGGCCCCACTCCGTGCACTCATTGAGGCAGGCCAAGAACACGCGCACCTGCGGCGCATCCACCTCCAGTGAGGCCAGCGCTGTGTCACGGTCCATGTCCCTGATCTCGTGCAACGCGCTGAGAGCGTTGGCCACCACCATGGGGTTGGAGTCGTGCACGAGTGTCTTCAACACGTCCACGAACCCGTACTCCACGCACATGACCGGGTTCAAGTCAAACAACTTGGCCACGCACACTGCTGCGGTTTTGCGCACGTAGGGGTTGTCGTCACGCAACGTGCGCCGGAGCGGGATCTCCATGTAGTCCACTATCCGGTCCACGCGGATGCACCCCATGGTGCGGATGGCAAGCGCCCGCACAAGCGGGTTGACATCCTCCGTGTCCTGGACAAACGTGTTGACGGCCAAGATACAGAGCTCGGGGTTGGTCTTGGCGTAGTTCATCAAGTACAAGTACACCAATTTCTTCTGCTCCAAGTCGTGCGTGGCGATGTTCTTCAACACATCGGGAAACAACGCCAGCACGTCCTTGCCCACGGTCATGGCCTGGATGGTGCGTTCGATGGCGTCTTTGCGCTCGAATTTGTACTGGGACACAAGCCCGGCACGCAACTCATGAGCCTCGCCTTTTTTGGGGCCCTTGATGAAGTTGATGATTTTCTTCTCGAGGGACATGGTGGTGTTGGAGCACACGCTGGGGTGCGTGGAGAAGCGAGCTTGGGGTCCGCGGCACGTGCGCGCAGTCACGTGAAGTGGTGGGGGGTGGTGATCTGGTGATAAAACAAGCCTCAGGTATTGGCCCGGGCCAGCCGCCTGGTTCTTGTTCCCTGAAAACAAACAGTGTATAACACACATACAACACTCAAGCCTGAGAGCAAACAATTCTTGATTTCGCTTAGTTCCACGCCATTTTCCAAATCTGTATGTTCCATGTTGGTTTTGCTTTTTTCCCTGGCTCCATTTCCCTGGCTCAACAACAAACAAGATGGCACTGAAACTCATATGATATAGGGACACGCTGAAATCATACCGAGTCATGGCCTTGAGATATAGTGTCTGTTATTTAATATCCTGGGCTGAATAGAAGTCCTCTTGACATGGCTCTCTTTAATGGGTTCACCGGACGCTCGGCAAAATCAGAGGGTTTTACATAGCTATGGTGGATTTCAATGAAAAGCATAGAAATCTATTCGCCAAGAAGCAAACTTATTTTCGGAGACAATCAGGACAAGGAGTTCGGCAAATCGCTTTCAAACGGAAGGACGTTAAAACATGGTCCGCAACTTGTTCGCTTGAATACACTGCTTCTCATCAGCCTTGGAGTCGTGTGTCTTGGTTTTGGCAAAGAACAGAAATACCAAAGTTGATCCTGAAGTACAATCCCTCTATTTATTGTCGTCTTGCTCATGACGACAATTCCTTGCTTTCGATGGAGCTGAGCTGATCCACGCGGAGCAGGGCAGAGAAACCTACTCAGATAATAGACTGTTCTCACTTGCTTGAATAAGTTTGTATGAATGCTGTCCATTCTTCCAAAACTAGTGAATTCCCCTTCACTTAATGAGAGCTTGTTTGAATCACAGTCTGCATCGCATTACAAGGGGAGTATGAATGCTGTTCCAGAACCACCTGTGAACAGGGCCCGTGTTTTTTTTTTGTTCGAATTGACTAAGAATGTTCGAACCGGGATAATAACCGGAAAAACGGTTTTCTTGTCATGTGAAAGTTCGAGAAAGCGGGGAAAATGAGCTCGCTAATGGTCAGCAGACAGCACGGACACGTTTCAATCGACTGGGCATGCGTACAAAGACAATTCAGGGATGGACACAGTATAACAGAGGGGCCTAGAGACAGCCCTTGCATGAATCATCAAACGATCATTTCTCTAATAGACGTTTACCGATCATAAGATCTGTTCTGGGAAATATGTGGATCACAAAGTGCTTATTGCCACATGAATATTAGACTGGCCCCTTCCCGAGAGCCACAACGGAAAATATTCATAATCAACTAGGTTTTCTAGAGCCTTGCACGGAAAAACTCTTAGTATTGTCCCACGATTTGTTCTCTCGTTTTCTGTATATCGAAACGAAAATTGAAACGTTTTATGGTGATACTTGCGCACCTAAGGCTTTCTCCTTGAAGTTCCACAAATCTCCTCAAGCCTTAAAACATCATTGATTCGGAATCCTGTGGTGAAAATTCTGAGACTGTCTTGATGGCCTCACTGAAGCCGGAAGCGGAAAAGGGGGCTGTCTTTGTGGAGGCAGATCCGGGACACACATAGTGGGCCTGGGAACAGGCAGGCAAATGAACCACACGATCAAAAACCATGTAGTTGAGCTATATATTGACATCTATCGAGAAAACCAGCTGTCTGTCAATATGTGGCCTAATAAGGCAGAATGAAGAGAAAACAGGTATACATGAGGCGGATCTGGATAATGGGGTACGTATACGCCAGGAAGATGGATGAGAAACATTCGAACTTGGCCGGAGCATGAGTGAATACCAGAAAAAGATATCTGAATTGAGAAACAGAAGAACAGAGGAGGCTTGATTGCACACAAAAGTTTAGACAAAGACAGAATCACGGAATCTGTATTTAAAAGAGATTGGGCTCGACGATCTGGAATTTGCTGGGCTCAAAGTCTGTTGTCTTCGACCATGGGAACTATGCAAACTGGATACTATCTGAAATAGAAAGATGGGCCTAAAAATGTCTCCAACCAGCAAGCATTACTTCGCTTTTAAATTATGAAGTGTTGAAAGTTTTACCATGTAGAAAGTGGCCACAGGACTTGTTTGTCAGCTACATTGAGAAATTCTCAGAAGCTCGACATGGAGATCAGAAACTCGGGAATAATTATTTTTAACTTTTCAAAAGGATTAGGACTGGATATGCTTTGGAACCAAAGATAACTTGAATTGTTGAATCAACAACGGGGTTTGTTTGACTGAGAAATGGAATGAGAGAGGTTTGGAACTCAAAATTTCGTTCATGGTTGCGTCAGCTGAATACTCTACGGTTTTTATTTCGAAAATCCTTCTATCTTGTACATACTTTCGTAGGTACCCCACACACAATTCAAAAACGACTCAAATTTCTCAGATATGCCGCGTAAACACGATACATGTTTTCTGGGGAAAAGCACTAAACTAAAGATATGATAGATGAGCTTTCCAAATACAATTGTGCGCTTCGGGGATAGTAGAAGATAGACATGAATGCGCCGCATAGAGGTATATATCTTATACACGAACGGATAGCCCCATGTGGATTCCCGAGTAACAGTAACGAAAGTAGTGCAAGAAACCTGATAAATGAGGAAAATACAGACACGATTAGAATCTGTTGCAAAAGGTGAAGGTCTTGCATTTTCGGAGACTAGCAAAAGCATGTTCCAGGTCGTTTTCATGGATCAAGAGTAAAGGGGAGGGGAGAGGTCTGATCCCTGGTAGTGCTAAACATTTTTCATAGTAATTTCTTGCTTTTTATTGCCTCATACAATGCCGGGGTTGTGGCTTGAGGTGGCAAAAAACCCAATGTTTATATAGGAAAGCCTCAACAAGAAGACATCATTATATGTTGACTCATCTGCACTGCAAATATCCGGCCCTATCTACCTCCGAGTATCATGTGTAACCACAGCACTTATAGAGCACCAATCTATGCATGTCAAACTTCCAATTTTCACACCGACAGCTCCCATGGTCAATCTTCACACTCTCGCTCAAGCTCTGTGAACCGAGGACTGGTTTGATTCAGGACATACAGGCCAATGCTTACACGTTGTTAATTGCACTGCAATTCAAAATGTCAATGCGCATACTTGACAGAAATAAACATGTCCCTAAAATTACTCCGAGTACAAGACCGTAAAAACTCGTTTTTTGGAAGCACTCAGCTCTATGAGACATTGGCGGGAGCAGGTATAGAACTGTTCACCTGAAGAGCTGTCATAAAAGAAAGGTCAACCCCAAGTCTTGTGAAGTTTGGCTCAATTCTTCAGGGAGCCAAGGAAGCTAAATGTTCAAGTTAAAAATCCCAATTGGACCTAATTGAACAAGCCCCACTCACAAATCTTGAATGTGGAAGCAGCGCTTTTAACCACATTGTACGCCAGACCCAACACTGGCTCAGTGCCACTGAGAGCGTTCCGAGCCATTTGAAAAAACGCGTCATGACTAACTTCTCCACTCTCATGAGGCACTGTCATAGTTATGAGGATGTCGGACTGCGCTTTAACAACCTGCAATAGGGCGATGTACATGAAAAGTTTGGTCGTTTCTGTCTCCTGCTTCGAGGGAGCAGGCTTGACTAAGAATGTGTGCACATGCGCCTGAACATCGTCATTGAAAAACGTCTCGAGAGGAGCCAAATACGAAGGAGCTTCGTCTAAGATGTCGTCTAAATGCACATATATGATTTCTGGAAGCGTGGGTGCTTCTACGGTTTCGAGTAAATCCACAATAAGGGCCTGGTCTAATTTGTTGGTCTGCTCAAGCAAAAACACCTCCTGGGTGTCCGGCACTTCCCGGATATCGGACACATCAATTGCACCCGCTGGGAACATTGAAGAAATTGCTCCCCCATATAAAGATACCTTTTGAAATCCCATTTTTGTCAATCCTATGGTGTTTGGATAGCTCGAGGCGGCTGAATCAGTGAGACTGGCCTTCCAAGCGTGCATGGCTCATAAAGATTCGCACATTCAGAAGCCTCATAATCAAGGGCTTGAACATGCATTCAATATGATTTGATGCAATATTTGATTTTGTTTCTCAAATTCAGAAGGAGTTTGTCCTTCAGCTGGTTTCATCGTCGTAATACTTGTCACAAGTTTGAACCAACAACAAAAAGATTGCAGCACCACAATTTCGCATATGGTCTCCCACTACACTACTCAGTGTGGCCCTACTGAGCTTAACAATCGTTGATCGGACGGGAAACAGTGTTTTCTCAGTGGTATGGCCGCAACCGAAATTTGGTGATTTCATACAATATATATGGTTGGTGTTGACACATATCGTATAAATATGAGATTACTTGCGTCAATATGCCTGGGCTCATCCTCAGTTTTCCTTACTTATAATTATGTAGAGTCAAGAGGGGTTTACGAAAACATGTCCTATGGGACGATGATATTTCAATATTATTTAATGGGTTGACACTGGTTGTGGGCAAAAATTCTTTTGAGGAATATCACATCTTTTCTGGGAGATTTCGTGAATTGGTGCTTGCGCCTTCTTACCTGAGCCAATGTTGCGATATATTATAGGTTTTTTCTTTATGGTTTCTCGTCAGTGGTGAGGTTTTACATCCCTCCAGTGACACCCTGTAATATGATGTTTCTTTTAGAATATATATGTATATATTGTATTTTTGTTCATTTGATCATATGAATCTACCAAAAAAAAGCCCATGGATCTAAGAGAATCAGTTATTACCAGTTCCAGCTGGAGAATATGGGTCTCTTTGTATAATCTCATTGCTGTTCATTCTTTCTTGTTGGTCTGTCAATATCTTGGAGATTTCTCGTAACACATCTTTCAGTAGAAAATTAAACTGAATCTTTACACGAATGGCAGGCCTTGCTGCTGCACAATCGTGTCCACAATTCTTAGCAACCAGACTCAGACTCACATTTATTTCTTTCACAGTTTTGGGAACAAAGTTGAAATAGCGTTTCTCAAACTAACACAAAGCTGGCTGCTCGTACCTCCACCTGGCTCCGTATTTTGACTCTCTTTCTGAGGAAATTATAGCAGTAACGGAAGCAAGTCTTGGTAAAATTCAAATTCCTGAAGTACTAAAACAATCCTCAATTGTTTCAGAAATCGAGTAATATTTTGAGCTCATACTTTCCCGATTTTATCCCCCGAATCACTTCTTGATCATGATTAGATTTGTGATTGAGTGCCCAGTTGAATCGATTACTCTTCTTGAACGAGATTTATTCCTAAAGGATCTGTCTTTTGATTGCACAGACAACATCCAATATTTTCGCAGGCAAACAATGTTCGATATAAATCGAGTTCATGATCATCTGCCAAGCGCCAGAAAAATGTAGTGTCTCATTTTTCAGCGTTCACATACAAAGTTTCAATATCTCCAAACATTGCTTTGTCAGTGCATTTAATAAAGGATGTAGACCGTCAATATTTCTTTTTCATTCAGCAAAGTCACCCTTCAATATTTTTTCTTGGAAGCCTCTTAATTTGATTTGCAAATCTATTCAAAAAGAGCCCAAGGTCAGTTTTCAAATATTTCTTAATGGTTATGGCAGTCCGGACTTTTTCGGGGACATCTGAGCTTTATTTTTGTTCAAATACATTTTCTTCGACTGTTTGAACATAGTCTTCGGTTTTTTTCGGTGATAATCGTCAGGTAAACCGAAACCCTTTGCACTTAATTTGCTCGGCCTTGCTTGCCTATGATTGTCTTTCGCCGTCTTGAAGATCCCAAAACATTTCTGTAATACTTCGAAGGCGTACTTGAAAAACAGATTAATCATCGGGTACACAATACTTTTTTCTGACGCAGGGAGTTCGGCGCCGGAGCAAAGGGCGGGTTTGATACATCCCAGCATCGATTTACCATCAACTGCAAAATCGGTGTGATCCAAGTCCGTGTGGTTAGATACATAAAACACGTGGCGGGATATCTGGTATGAGTGAGATCTCCGTGTACCGGGTTCCCATTGATGGTTACAAGCAACAACACAGAATAGGAACTGAAGAGCAGTTTTTATGTGCTTAAAAAGACTTTTAACTTGGGTGCACTTAGTGCCATAAATTGGAGCGAGGATTGGCTCTTAGGTTGACATTTCCAATTGAACCTTCGGACACCCTATACTGCCCATATAGGCTATAGTTCCAAGGGTTGTTTCTGCTATGGCCGCTGTTAGAAGTTTTTTTCAGTCCGTCAGCTCATACGCTTTGGCTCATTGTTTTCAGGTATAGGACTGCGGCGTTTCCGACCTCTTTCGTGTGGGCTCATCATTTCTTTAGAAGAATATGGTACAAGCCATCTTTCCATCTTCCCCATCTATGTTCTTCTCATCACCATATGAGACACTATCTTCAATACTCAAGTTGACGCTCTGGTTGATATGCCAGAGCCAATGCCTTGTCTTACAACACATTACAAGGAAACACGGAAACAACGCCCTGGATATGTATAGATGCATATGTTAGCACCAACATCCCAGACAAATCAATATTGATTCTTCATCAGTGTGCACGAGGGCGGGCGTGCAAGACGACTCACGCCATCAACGCCGGGCAGGAACAAGGCCCTGTGGCCCGGTCCAACACACTATTACTACCTGATGAGAGTTTGAGGCATGAACAAGGAAAGGTACAAACCGAACAGGGTCTTTTCCACGAGTGCTCGGAATTATAAGACGGTCAGTCTGATTTCGTCAGAAAGCACAAGGGTCTGTTATCAGATACCCTGGCCGTCTCCATCCAGATGTGCTATCAAAAGCCCAAATACGAAGCGACCGTGAGCTGAAATCGATCCAGCCAAACGAAACGAAACGAAGCAATCTCATGATTGCTGAAGCTGTAGGAACAAATAGGCCTGTGAAAATGAGCGAAAAAGCTGGATAACTCAAACCCGCGACTTCTGATCGCGAATCAGTTGGGGTAGTCTGCAAAAACCCGACCAGCACTCCCGCTCTTTTTAGGTCACATTCCTGATTGGTACACCCGCTCAGTCATCATTATCCTATAAATCTTGTTATAGGCCGGAAAGCAGAATGTTTTTTGTGCTTGCGCTTATTGAAGGCAGTGTTTTCAGAGCGTGTCTAAACCCAAGAATAGTCTCTATCGAGCATTGGAAGTGAAATGGACTGATATCTCATATCGATCAAGTTTCTTAAGTCTGTTGAAGGCTTTGAGAACAATATCTTGACTCCAAGGATGGTTCCCCAAAACGGCCTGCAAATCCGCCAAACAAGGTGGGATGTAGCCGCCAGATGCCGCGAAATCCTCACAAATACATCTCGAGGCATCAGATTCTACAGCAACAAGGAATTAAAAAAGAAATCAAGGGCCCAAGGAGTCGATGCCGATCTTGAACCCCCCGACTCCTGGTCAAGCCCTCTTTTCGACGCCGCATTTACGCGCCCCATGTGTCCAGAATAATGGAAACACCGCGCTCCAGAGCTTTATAAACAGGCATCGGCCTGTTCTTCGCGCACCACCGTCTCATCATACAGCATCCTAGCTCCACACACCCAACGCACGTGGCCGGTTCCAACAATCACTTCGATGAAGACCAACAGAATGACGAGCCGCCGCAAGTACATCGGCATCACAATCGCACTTTTGGTGTCGCTTGCGGGTCTTCTCAGGTGGTCGACTGCCAGAAGTAAGGACGCGTTGGCGGCAGACAACTTCAATGGCCTCTACCTGCTTGTGTTCTCTGAGAACGACAAGAAGCAGGAGGAATTTCTCCGCCGGATCGAGAAAATGCACACGAAGTTCTTTGCGCTGCAAGAGAAGCGCTTGGAATACTTGGAGCAGCAGAACGACCGTCTCTTGACGCAGATCGAGACCTTGAAAATACCGCCTGCCACCATGTCGGTGCGCGAGAAATTGATCTACATGGTGCCGTATGTGGTCCGCTCGCGATTCCCTGCGTACATCTGGCAGACGTGGAAACACGGCCTCAACGACGATCAGTTTGACTCCAATTTCAAGGAGGGCCAGGCGCAGTGGGCGTTCCGCAACCCGGGCTTCGTGCACGAGTTGTTCAACGACGATACCGGTCTTGCAACAATCAAGAGCCTCTACAGCCATGTGCCGGAGGTTGTGGAGGCCTACGAATCCATGCCCGAGGTCGTCCTCCGCATGGACTTCTTCCGGTACTTGATTCTCTTTGCCCGCGGCGGGGTGTACGCCGACATCGACACTATGCCCTTGCAGCCCGTGCCCAACTGGATCCCCGAGAACGTCCAGGCCACGGAGTTGGGCATGATAATCTGCGTGGGTAACGAGGCCACGAGCAAGAACTGGCGCGCCGAGGCGCACCGCCGGCTCGAGTTCGGCCAGTTCATCATCCAGAGCAAGCCGGGCCACCCGGTTTTGCGTGAGATTATTGGGCAGATCACCGAGGCTACTTTGGCCAAGAAGCGAGCGTTGCGTGACGGCAAGCTGATGCGCACGAGCGACTCCCCCAACCAGAAGCTCTTGGACATCTCGAAGTGGACGGGCTCTGGTGTATGGACTGACGTGGTGTTCGAGTACCTCAATGACTACGTGCGCGCGGCGATCTATCAGCTGGTGACATGGCAGGACTTCCATGCGTTGCAGGGACCAAAACTCGTGTCGGACATTTTGGTCTTGCCCACCAAGTCGTTTGCGTCTGAGCTTGAGGTACCCAAGGACGGCAAGATTGCGGATCCGATCGCTTTTGCCAAGCACTGGTCAGCAAAGATCTGGAAGACCACGTAAACAGGAAATTCACACGCGTCTTTTGACACAATGTTTTATTCTACATGGTACGGAGGTAGATTTCCCTAGGGCTCACGCGTTCCATGCGCCGGGTTGTCTTCAAGGGCGTGATTTTCTGCACGGCTGATACGAGGTGCTAGTGGAGGGCTGGTACACATGAATAACAAGCGCGTATATGGCTGCTCGTGTTTGCCAGACAGTGGAGCAAACGGCTATGTCGACTTGGAAAGGGACATTAGCGTTCAGCTGAAAAATGTACGGAGATACTTATTCGGTCGCCGTCAAAGATATATATCCATAATGGATCGAGTATCCTGAACAATAAATCTGCATGGGCGTAGTGTCTCCCGGTAGTTAGTCGGTATTGGGGAGGGGGAACCCGAGCGACTAGTTGCGAGGTTACCAATGAATGGGTTTGTTTGATAAGTCAATGAGATCGATGGATATATCCTGAATATCATCACTCAGCGGGCGAGTCTAGCTTGGAATATTACGAGAGGGTTAAGCCAGGATCAAAAGTATGGCAGTTGGATCTAAAGGATTTTTATGTTTCCTGGGAATCCTGTTTATGAAGGGGCTGAAATTGGACTCTCGGCACTTGTCTTATTGTCTAGACCGTGTTGGCTACTTGGTGGTTTGTTATGGTTCTGGTCTAAATTGCGCATTGTGGATCAGAGGTTTGTGTGAAGTTTTGTCTCTTTTGACTAAGAGAGATGGTGGGAATGAACAATTCGAAAGGCCTACGCTCCGTGGTTTTGGACGGAAAAGCGCAAGTTCTGACTGCGCTGAATACTGCGGGAATCCCAGTTTCAGGCCTGGAGCACTGGATCTTCGGAACATGGGGAGGTGTCAGGTCTGGCATGGGCATGTGCAGTATTGGTTGACATAGTAGCGGTTTCTTGAAAAGTCATTTTTGTTCAGAATACACATTTCGTTGCGTCGGGCACCAATCCACTCCAGGTGCACTGAACCAAACGGAAACAAAATACCCAAAAAAAATGCAGAACGGAAACGAAACAGATGCATAACGAAAACAAAAAAAAAACCATACCCGGCCTTCAGCTGTAGTGCGCAGCGGACCCAACCAGGCGCAATTGAACCACACATACTCGAGCGGCCCCAAACCACTCACCAGCCTCACCACAGGCAACGAGACAGAATCCAAGTAACAGCATATGATCCGGACGACCCAAGCAGAAATTTAATGATTAGAATAAATGGAAAAATCTGGATGGATGAAAGATTGATATATGAGAAGAACGGGGGGAAGGAATAGAATTTACCTTTGAACAAGCGAAAGAACAAGAAGAGGGTAGGTGTGAGAAGAAAACGAAGAGAGCAAGTATAAAGTTAAATGAATAGAACAAGTGAGGAAATAGAAAAATAGTACTAGCATAAGAAATAGAAAATAAAACTAGCATAAGAAATAGAAAAGAACAAGAGAACGAATAGAAAAATAAAACATGTCTAATAAAATGAAGAGAGCACAGTATATAATAAAATGAAAAGAGCACAGTAAGAAATAGAATAAAGAAACATTTTTATAAATAAACATAATAAGAAATAAAATAAAGAAACATAATAAGAAATAAAATAAAGAAACATAATAAGAAATGAAATGAAAGCAACATAATAAGAAATAAAAAGAAAGCAACACAATGAGAAATAAACCAGTATCATTCTCCAACCCTCAGGCCCGGAGCCCCAGCCCCAGCCAAGATCTAGCAAAGGTAGAAACCAAGCTAGCACCGGCTGAGACTAGGGCAGATCCGGCCGTAGGGCGCGCACTGGGATGGGCAAAAACAGGGCTGTGTGCAGGCTATCATAGCCCCGGCTCCATCAAAACGCCTGTCTCTCACCGTGAGTCATAAGCGCACGGCCGGTCCGCTACATAATCGGCCGGTCCGCTCCTCCACATAGAGCCTTGGAGATTGCATTGGCTGCCGGGATTTCATCTGGCCGTTTATAAGGCCCCGTCTCCCGCACCTGCCTGCTTTTTCCCCAAATTTGCGTTCCTATATTTCTGCAAAATGGTCAAACAAGTGCTTTTGTTAGGCTCCGGCTTTGTGGCCAAGCCCACCGTGGACATCCTTGCCGCCAACGCCAACGTCGAGATCACCGTCGCGTGCAGAACTTTGGCGAAAGCACAGCAATTGGCCGGGTCCGTGGCCGGCGCCATCTCGCTCGACGTGAACGATGAACAGGCCTTGGACGCCGCCGTCGCCAAGGTGGACTTGGTCATTTCCCTCATTCCGTACATCTACCACGAGTTGGTGGTGAAGAGCGCCATCCGCAATAAAAAGCACGTGGTGACCACATCGTACATCAACCCCAAGTTGCAGGCCTTGGAGCAGCAGATCCAGGACGCCGGTATCACGGTCATGAACGAGATCGGCTTGGACCCCGGTATCGACCACTTGTACGCGGTCAAGACCATTGAGGAGGTGCACGCGCAGGGCGGCAAGATCAAGTCGTTCTTGTCTTACTGCGGTGGCTTGCCTGCGCCCGAGAACTCCGACAACCCTTTAGGTTATAAGTTTTCTTGGTCGTCGCGGGGCGTGTTGTTGGCCTTGACCAACCAGGCCTCGTACTGGAAGGAAGGTGAGATGGTGAACGTCAAGTCCGAGGACTTGATGGCCACTGCGCAGCCCTACTTTATCTACCCCGGCTTTGCCTTTGTGTGCTACCCTAACAGAGACTCCACCACGTACAAGAAGTTGTACAACATCCCCGAGGCCGAGACTGTCATCAGAGGCACGTTGAGGTTCCAGGGCTTCCCGGAGTTCATCAAGGTGTTGGTAGACTTGGGCTTCTTGAAGGAGTCTGAGCACCCGGCGTTCCAGGCCGAGTCTGCATGGAAGGACGCCTTAGCGCTGCTTATCGGCGCCGTGTCCAGCTCCGAGAAGGACCTTGTGGCCAAGATCGACCTGTTGGCCACCTTCAAAGACGAGGCTGACAGAGAGAGAATCATTGCTGGTTTGAAGTGGTTGGGCTTGTTTTCCGCCAACAAGACCACTGCCAGAGGCAACCCCTTGGACACCTTGTGTGCCACCTTGGAGGCCTTGATGCAGTACGAGGAGGGTGAGAGAGACTTGGTGTGCTTGCAGCACAAGTTCGGCATCGAGTGGGCCGACGGCAGCAAGGAGACCAGAACCTCCACATTGGTGGACTACGGCAATCCCGAGGGCTACTCTTCCATGGCCAAGTTGGTGGGTGTTCCATGCGCCGTTGCAGTGGAGCAGATTTTGGACGGCACCTTGTCCAAGAAGGGCTTGTTGGCGCCCATGTCGTCTGAGATCAACGATCCTATCATGAAGACTTTGAAGGACAAGTATGGTATTTTCTTGGTCGAGAAGACAGTGGCCTAGGTATTTGAATGCGATGATTGCATCTTGCATTGAGTACATGTGGAAACGAGTGATTGCATATATGATGAGAGTAGATGAATTCAAATGAGTTGTATTTGAACCAAGTACATGTGTATACGATTGAGTGTATTTAAACAAGAATAATTGAATCTTGTACTGGCTGTTGTGGCTTGTGGCCGGAGGGGCTGGTGTGAGCTAATGTGAAGCATGCTAAATGGATGGCCGGGTTTTTGGTACTCTATTTTCTGAAGATGATATCCAATAAGAACTCATGTTCACAAACAAACTAAAGAGTGTTTTCACTATGTCAGCTCCTATAAAGCCAACAAGCCCAAAAGCCACCGGGAGCCTTTGCCCAGCTCTGCCTTGCAGTTGATATTGAAAAGCCACTGCCATTGTTATTGTTGATGACGTCGCTTCACTCTAAGAACCACTATCGACGTAGCTCTACTAGTAGCTGGGTTTTGGAGAAGAGCCTAGACTCTGCCGTGTTGTGAATGGCCTGCAACAACTGAAATATCGCAGGGGATTTGTGAGCGGACGTACTATCCAAATGCGATCAGCACAGGGAAAAGTTAGAAGACGTACACTGCCTGCTGTTTTGCGTATCCAGCTTAATCAGACTACTCCATCGAACCACCCATTAAGCCACGTTATCAAATCACTTCACGTAGCTGGCTCAGAATCAAACCCGCCATCGTGTTCTTGCGCAGTAGAGAGTCCCCTGAACATTCACAATCATGAGCCATTTAGTCGTCGTAATCCGACTCGTCAGAGTAGCCCGCACCATATTCCTCCATAAGCGAGGATAGACTCTCAATGATCTCGGCCTTATCCCCCAAAATGTCAACTTGTCGCTGGCTACGGACCCCTTCCACCACTTTTCTGTACTGCTTCAAGAGCGGCTTCAACGCTGCAGTCAGCGAAAACTCTGCCAGAAATTGGTCGTTTTCCACAACCAGAGGGAAACTGTCGATCCTTGTTGTTTCATTGATGTATGGATTCACGTATGTGTCAGTTTTCAAATCTGAGACACCCAGCTCCGGCTGGTACTTGCAAATCACACCCTTTCCATAAAGATGGTCACGGGACCCCGAATTCAAGCCTAGTTCCAAAACTTTGTTTTTGTCTTTCAATCCTAGGGCGGATTCCGGCTGGGTTTGCCCTGCGTTGAGATACATATCCATGATACTAGCATCGCTAACAATTCCAAAATTCGTTTCGAGTTCGGACGCAACGTCCGGCTTTAAGCAGATTTCGTTCACAATGTTTCGGTGAGAGTTGCCTCGCAAGAGATTGTTCTCGATCGTGGCCATCGAAACCGGCTTTTCTGCCTGGCAATTGAGACCCCAGATCGCATTCACAAACATGCTCCGCACGGCACCCGTGTGCCATAATTGAGTGGAATCATAGCTGGGCGAGAGGAAAGATTCCGGAATTTGTGGAGCAGAAAGTGGGAAGAATAGCGTGGAGTTCGATGCGAACTCCGTTACAGCCCGTATTCTCGTGAGTAGCGTGTCAATTTTTGGCTGGCTATTCCCAGGACTCATCAACCCGTAGGTCCAGAGATTGTACTTGCTGCTGACGCCGTTTCCAAAGTACTCATCACGTAGGAAAACCATCATTTCATTGGTAAAGCCCGCCCATGCCGTGTCGCATTCGCTAAAAAAGCTGACCCCTTGGATCTGGTCCAGCTGCTCCAAATTCTTGCGAAAGAAATCGTCGATTTCGTTGCTCAGCACTTTGAACTCCTCCTCGCCGATATTGAACGCGTCGAATTTGAGCCGTGGGAAGTTTTTGTGAGTCCCGCCAGGATGGCTGAATCCAGGCAAGGAAACGAGCGATTCAGGTCTATAGAGGAGCTTGTTGTAGTCCGTCCAGAAAGTCGTGTTTTCAGTGGAAAGCAACGAGGAGTGTGTGGGCTTCCCGGCGTCCAAATTCGCCTGGAATTCGTTTTTGGCATGCCGCTCCTGCTTCTTTACAATCACATTGTCATACAGTTCTGGGGAAATTTCGGTTTCCTGATACGCGTGCTTACCAAGGTACCCATATCCACCTTGAAATTCGACAGCGATGCTCCGGGGGTAGTAATTGGTTTTGCCTTTGACTTTGTTGGGTACGAGAAACACATCGTTAGCGTGAGTTAGTGTTTTGTTTCTAGTATAAGGGAGATGTGATTCTTGCACGTTGTAGAGCAGTGTGATGAGATGGCCCGATGCTTGCGAGCATGAAAAGTTAATGACCTCGTGCATGTCCAAGGCAACAGACGAATAGCGAGTGGAAGGTTTGCTCGGACTTCCCAAAGCAAGCTGGCAAAAGAGAAGAAAGGTTCGAAAACGAAAAAAATAAACGCGTTGATTTCGCCCAGGATCGAACTGGGGACGTACTGCGTGTTAAGCAGGTGCCATAACCAACTAGACCACGAAACCTTCCGTTTGATTTTTGGGGGACATGATTTGATAATAGAAACAAAACATCGCAAATAGGAAAACGTCACTTCTTCCCCTCAGTTTGCTGTAAGAAGCTTTTCTTTCACATTTCGACCTGATTGAAGGTATTGAACTCTGTTTTTCTTAAAAAAAAACAGTCTGGACGCCATCATCTTGGACCGTGTTTAGGCTCTAGGTTAGAACTAAAAAGCTATATAATTATTTATTCGACAGTTTGGTTCCTCCATTAAGATGAATATAGCAAGAAAATGGGTGACCGCTACGTGGAAAATTCTTAAAACAATCATCAAGACATCGGGTCTTGTTCGTGTTTGTCCCTGTTTGTTTCACATTAATATGCATCCCCTGATGATTGTTTTCCTGCCACCCAATGAGTTCACAAGGAACATTGTTCGTCAGTACAGATGTCATGTGTGTAGATTATAGGGATGTCATGTTTTGTCGGCTTTCAACTGGGAAGCGGTATAAGAATAGAACTGAGGCAGGTCCAAAGGAGAAGGTATGTGAACGCCATATAGTCAGCAAACACCTTTCGATCAAGTTCATTGGTCCCGTGAGAGCATGTGCTCATAAAAGATATGCAGCCCCAAACACAATGTAGGCCAGTTGTCATTGTATTTCCCCCCTCTTCAGTGAACCAAGTCATTTCGAAACATACTGAGAAACTGCGCACGTGTTTGCTACATTTCGTGTCCGAGTGTTCCTTTGTTTCCGTTTAAAATAGTCTTGGGTGTTGAATTGTCCTGTGAAGCAAACACGGATTCACTGCTTTGGGAAAAGTGGCTTTTATGGCGCTGAAACATTGCACTATGAGCAAACTGCAGTCGGAGCTCGGAAGCTCTGTCTGGTATACCCATGGAATAATCTTGCAAAACGTGCCGTGCCAAAGCGCTCATTTATGTACGCAAATACTTTTGAAACTGGCAGGAACACTGATTCGAGACTGGTCACTTTTTTGTTTGTGTGCTCAATGGATTTGAATATCGGAGTCGCCAGATATTTGGGAACTAATGGACAACGACAGCAGACAGGTTATTCGCGTGGGTAACGTCGA
This sequence comes from Metschnikowia australis, assembly GCA_019285895.1. NCBI lineage: Eukaryota > Fungi > Ascomycota > Pichiomycetes > Serinales > Metschnikowiaceae > Metschnikowia > Metschnikowia australis. Next base: position 795,159 of record JAGSXI010000003.1, on the reverse strand, counting down.
ATCGATAAAGCCAAAACATGTTAATCGGAAGCGTTGTGTTTTCCAGCCTTTTCCTTCTTCGATTTCGGCGTACCTCGGTTTTACTGCTTCTCCGGTGCAAGGTTTGCTCGGGGTTCAAATGAGACAAATGTGTGGACCGTCCAAGGTATCAGCTTAGGCCGCGTCACTGGCCATTCGCATTGTTAGGCAGCACAATGGGCAATTTGGGGGCGCGTGGATTCTCAAAACAACACAGCCAAAATAAAAAAAAAAGACCACGTGAGCTTCCCAGGTCTTTTGTAGACCACCCAGCTTCTTCATTCACGCAAAAACGTCTCGGGTGCTCTGCTTCACATGGGTGCAAACAACACGAGGCCAGAACAGCGTGGTCACGTGACCCGCGGCGCGCGGCCTGCTAGAGTACACGTCAACATTTTGCAGTCTGTCTATTGACCACCTACTCCTTCGTTTTCACCCACAGTTGCACCGCTCAAAAACGCACCATGATTCCCGTGCGACTCATATCCTTGGCGTGTTTCTTCGTGTGTCTCGTGGCCGCTGGTTTGGATCCCTACCAAGTTCTCGGCGTGCCCCGCGACGCAGACGACCGAACCATCAAATCGCAGTACAGACAGTTGTCCAAGCAGTACCATCCGGACAAAAACCCCGATCCGGAGGCGCACGAGCGGTTCCTTCAGGTTGGCGAAGCGTACGGGATCCTCGACGACCCGCAGAAACGGGAGAATTATGACAAGTACGGCGACCCCGACGGCGGCGCCGGCCAACAGGGCGGGTTCAACGACGTTTTCAACCAGTTTTTTAACGGCGGCAACGCTGGCTTTGGTGGCCAGCGGCAGCAAAGGCAGCAACGCGGCGGCGACACACAAGTGGTGGTGCGCCTCTCGCTTCAGGATTTCTACGTGGGCAAGGACTTAGATTTCGGCGTTCAAATGCTGAACATTTGCGCCTCGTGCTCCGGCACCGGCAGCGCGGACTCGAAGCGGAAGAAGTGCGGCAAGTGCAGCGGCTCGGGCATGTTCACGCAGACGGTGCAGTTTGGCCCGATGATCCAGCGTGTGCAGACGCAGTGTGACCTGTGCCAGGGCTCTGGCAGCACGATTGCCAACAAGTGCCAGGCGTGTGGCGGTGCCCGCGTGCAGAAGGCGCCAAGAAACTACAGCGTGTTTGTGGCCCCAGGTACGCCGAAGGGCCACACGCACGTGCTCGAGGGTGAGGGTGAACAGAGCCCAGACTGGGTGCCGGGCAACTTGAACATTCGGCTTTTGGAAGCCGAGCACGAAAACTGGGGCTTCAGGCGCGTGGGCGATAATCTCTACCGTACAGAGGTGCTCACGGCGCAGGAGGCCAGTGCGGGCGGGTGGCAGCGCGAGATCCGGATGTTTGACGACGAGCTCGTGACGCTCAGGCGCGACAAGGGCCACGCCGTGATGGATGGCCAGGTGGACATCGTCAAGGGGCATGGCATGCCGCACGTGCAGGACCACGACGAGTATGGCCACTTGTATGTGGACTACAAGGTCTTGCCCCGGGGGGCTGCTGCCTTGGAGAAGGATGAGTTGTAGGGGAGGGTGTGTGTTGTGGTCCCATTTGAGGCATCTATATGAAAGAAAGGGACCTGTGTAGTGATGATTACAGCATCGCCTCTCGCTTGGCGATGCAACACAATCGATTGGCTTGCACCGCATAATGTGAAACTTGCGCGGTACAACATAATACATTGTAATACACCGCAATGCATCGCAATCCAGCGTCTCTAGTCTTCCTTCTTTGTAATGGACACGTGGGGCATCGCCACGTCCCCTTTCTGAAGCCGTTTAGGACACTGGCACAGATACAGGTCCTGACTTTGTTTCTCACATGCGCATTCTGACAGGCTCCATTTCTGGTACACCTTTAGCAAGACCCATATGAACCCAAGCATCAACGCCGCCACCGTGACAAGGTTCACCGTGGCCCTGTTGCCACAGGCATTGGGAATACGCACATTCGAGGTACCGCGGTCCAGAAGGTGGTAGAATACCGTGTCATTGGTGAAGAACTTCTCGAATGAGCCGCCAATCTCGCGCCTCGTGTCAAACGGCGAGTTGTGCAAGAGAAACGCGTCGCTGGTGACGTCACACGCGTAGAAAAGCACTGGTTTGTCCACAGACACGTTGGTGTGGGTTTGGCTGGTATTGGGAAGCTGGTACCGGGAATGAAGCGTGAGCTCTATATCCCCGGCCCCGGCGTCCATCTCCACCAATACCTCGTTTCCCCACTGCAGAACAGAATACTCGGGAAGCTCTAAATTGCGCACGCCGTAATTGGCCAAGACTTCGAGCAGACTGGGCATCTGGTAAGGGTCCAAAAACACAGACTTCTCGAGCGTGAGATAGCCGTACAATTTACAATCCAGCACGTCGGCGTCTCGCGGCGGGCCGGGAAACCCGCCCATTTTCATGACCGGATGCAACCCGTTGTCGCGCATCTCGAAGGAGGCCTGCTTGTCCAAGTGCCGGTGGCGTGGCTTGATGTGGAAGAGAGTCTGATGCACCGGTTTGGCCAGGGAAACAGGGTCGCGGGAGTCCATCACCACACGGGCCCCGGAAAGAACCAAGTCGTCACGTGAGGACTGTGCCAGCATCTCGAACACCCCGACCTCTGTGTACTCACAGTCGTCATCGGCAGCCACAGACAAGGCCTGCAGGTCTGGGTCGAGAGTGGACATGGTCAATTTGGACCCCGAGTAGTAGTAGTCCAACGCGCGCCAGGACGCTGGAAACCGAGGGACCTGGTCGACCCGTGGCTCCGGAATCTGCAGCGTGTGGAAGTAGAAGGAGTTGAGCGAAAGCACCCACTTCTCCGGCGCCACGGAGATGCCCAAGACCAGCCCGAGAATGACATTGAGCTGGGCGTAGAACTCCGCCTGATCGCGCGGCCCCACCGTTTCAAGAGGCACGGCATACACGTGCAAGCCCGCCTGGAAATCATAGGCAAACACATCGGTGTTTTGTGCCGCTTGGGGGTGTTTTTGCGGGGCGCCGGGCGCCTTGGAGATCTGGATGCGCACGGCCTTGACGTGAGAATACGGCTCCACGTCAACCGTGTACCGGTCCTCGCGGGCCACAGGGACATCTGGCGCAAGCTGCACTAGAGTGCCATTTGCTGTTTTGATGGGAGCCGCGTGTGCGGCTGAGTGTACGTACGAAACTCTGTGTCTCATGGTGGGAGGAAAAACGGGTGTGTTGAGGGTTGCGCCTTCCTGTGCGGCCCAATGCGAGAGTGCGAAACGCGGCCGGGCCTCTTGGTAGAAATACGGATGTGACGTGCTTGGGCCTTTGGGGATGGGTTTTGTTTTGCGGTATGTTATGGCGGCACTTTAGGCCCGATGTGTTTCGTCCTTTTTTGCAATTGATATTTTGGCTTGTGTGCTGGTTGGATGTGCTGGTTGGATGTTCTTGCTCGGTCTTTAATACTATGCGCGGTTTGATGGCACGGCTCTAAGGAAACCAGAAGTTCGTATGTTTTGAGGCACGGCTTGATGGCCCCGTGGCCGTGTTTTGAGACGTGTAAGTCCGGGACTCACGGCTTTTTGGCGTTCGGGAAGCCGGCCCAACCTGTCGCCTATTGTAGATATTCGAGATCTCAGAGCATACTAGGAAGTTTCCAACGATCAGTTGGTTGGCTATTTCTTGGTTCCAGGCTTCATGAAAGACCCAAGCCGGAAGTGCAGTCAAACGCTCGTGTGTGAGTCCCGCCTAGTTTGGGCATGGCACGGGGGTTCTTGAGGGCCCGAGCAAACGAGCCTGACGAAAATACCACTCTTTCCAAGGCTGCGTAAACCACGCGATAAGCGCTGAAGATGACAGGCGATTAACACGTGCTGTGTTTGTGGATCTAGCTGGTGTTTTCTTTCGGTTTCCGGGTCAGTCTGTTCTGGTTCCCGGCGTTCGTTTGAAGGCGTGTGTTGTCAAACCATCAACTGTCACATTGAACGCAAGAGCCTCGGAAAAGTGAAGCAAGAGCCCCGGAAAAGTGTAGCAAGAGCCTCAGAAAACCATATCAATAATCTCAGAAAACCATAACAAGAAGCTTGGAAACCCAGGACAAGAACGTCGGAAACCCATGACAGTGACATCGAAAACTGTGAAATCGAAAGTGGCATCACTTGATATCTCACCTCCTTCCAAAATGCTGCTCTGCGATATTTTCATAGGTTATTCTTGCCACTGGCGCGAGCCACCGCTGATACTGAACTGCTTCCTCTGCTGATATTACGTCTTGTGGAACTTTCAATTCCCAAATACCAGCGAATTTGAAATGCCGTCGATAGGTGGCAATTCAAAGTAACCAAAATCACGACTCACAAGTCAGGCCATACTGGTAATCCAAGCTTCAAAATATTTATTAACCCCTACTGAAGATAAGCCTTCACTGCCGCAGATCGTGATGGCGCGGTGATTGATACCATGCCATATGTTGGGAGTCACGTGACGCGAACACGGGGCGAGAATCACATGCGTTCCACGCGAACTATGCGTATATTACATCGCGCCTTGGTCACTCCGCTTTTCCTTCACAACTAACGTCTTCTCTTAAAAGTATGTATCCGCTAGTTTGGACATGGCAGCAATTGATTCCAAAAAGCTTCATGGAATGGAACGTGCTAGAAAAATAGTCTGGCTTTGAACAATTGACTTTTTGTTTTAGAGCAATCCAGGACCAGTGACTAGCATTCTCACATGACTACGAGCTAGGATACCTTCCCAAAGAAAGCAAGTATTTGTTGAGAGTCTGCTTCAGTTGATTTCGAAAACGCGTTCCAGATCGCGGTGGATAGAACCGCTTGTTGCTATCGTTGGTTGCAGAACTATAATACTAACCCTGAAGATGAACCAAGAACAGCTTTTACACTTATTGCACAATCACCAGGACTACGTGAAAAACACGCCTGAGCTCAGATTTGCGCTTGCAACCATTGTTTTCAACCCTGTGTTCTGGAACATTGTTGCTAGGCTCCAGCACAAGACCCACTTCTTATCCAAGGCCGTGGGCGGTGCATACAGAGGATGCTACCTCTTGGCAATCACCATCTTCTCCTTGGGTATCTACCGTGATCACGTGTACCACAGTGCATTGATGCAACAGCCCACATACGCACCATTGGTGGAATCTCTGGTGGTCAAGGCCTTGGCCGTGGCTACGTTTGCGTTCGGTAACGTGCTTGTGATTTCTTCCATGTGGGCTTTGGGAGTCACGGGCACCTACTTAGGCGACTATTTTGGGATTTTGATGAAGGACAGAGTCATGTCGTTTCCCTTCAACATTAACGACAACCCGATGTATAACGGCCTGACGCTCTGTTTCTTGGGCACTGCCTTGTGGTACGGCAAGCCAACAGGAATCTTGGTTTCCGGGTTTGTTTACGTCATGTACCGCGTAGCCTTGCTCTTTGAGGAGCCATATACGGCCAGGATCTACGCCCAAAGAGACTTAAAGGCGTGAGTTCGACGCTGGACTCGAGTGCAAGCTTTGTACCGAGAAGCTTAGTGCTGGGTCCACCGCTGAGCTAATGTATATAGACAAATGCACGCATGTCTGACCTGCAAAAACCTCCGAGTATCTGTGTTTTGGCATCAGATACCCTCCCCCGAGAAAGTCTTTGGAACCAGGGATTATTCCGGAGCACAAGACCGATCACTCAAACATCGAAGACAAATCGCAATCATATGTACAAATAAACCTAAATAATACCCAAACAGAGACGCCCCACGGTGCCCTGTGATCCAAAAGATGAAATGAACAAATCCGCACGAGTGTGGATTCTGTAACTAAAACCCGCAAGCTCACGCGAATTCAAAAGTACTTGCCTGGCCTCTGTTTTGCACGTACAGCAAGGAAAGTGACTGAAACTTTTCACTTTGAGTGTAGAAATAAAGCCCGCTCATGGTCCCCGGAGGAATGACAGGACCTAGCCGCGTCTCGTCGGTGGCCCTATTCCCCGAGCCCATGTTGAGCACCACATAGTAGAAGCCCTCAAAAGACGCACCGGTCAACAGTTTCACGCGTGAGTCAGGCAACAAAAACTCTTCCTTCCAGCGCATGTATATGTACAGGGAGTCCTGGTCACCTGCCTGGATGCGCAGGAGTCGCAAGCGTAAATCAGCTTCAGAACATTGGCTGTCGCAGCCCGTGAGTTTCTTCCAGTGCTCGAGGTCGTTTTTCGGAAACGACAGCCAGTTGGTTTCCTCAGTGACAAAGGAGTACCGCTTAGGGGCCACCGGGGCACTGCCCCAGCGCATCCTGTGGAGCGGGTTGTTGATGATCTCACCCTTGAAACATGTGGTGATCAAGGGATGTTCCTCGGTTAGGCCGCTGATTTGGAAGAAGCCCGTCACCACGGAACTGATGAGGTCGACCGTCTTGATTTCTACCTGGATGTCGTAACGCAGTGCACCGCTTTGCTGGCCGCCGACAAACCGGGCATTGGGCCGTAAATACTCGTTTGCTAGATAAGGGATTTCGGCCGTGCCTAGGCTTGCCCTCGAGCCCACGAAAAACGCCGCGTAGGCGTCTGTGTATGCGTAGGGCGACAGCGAAAAGTGGTTTGGAGGGCCCCTAGTCTCATGCTTTGCTTTTTCCTTGGGGCTGTTCAATGTGTGGGCGGCTAATTCACCCTGCTGCTTTTGCAGCGAGGGAACGGTAACATGGAAGCCTGGCGCGTATAGTTTTATGGAACGGTCTGCCGACTTCTGTGTTCTTTTCTCGGGCTCGGCGAGTGATTTCAACTCCTGTCTTGGCTGAGTCACAGGCATGTTTGGAGAATGGGCTGCTGGGTTCTGGTGCGTAAAAAAGCAGTGTAAGCAATGGTGTTGCAGCCAAGTCAGAAAAGGGCTGCTTTTTGGTCTCCCGGACTACAAGGAGGAAGTTGGGTGTTTTTGGGGTACCCAGGGGTTGGTATACTAACAAAGATCAGGTTGGAACTCTTGCAACTGATGCTTTGTTGGTGTAGTTTCTTCTTTCACAAATGTAAGAGTATGGGTCCAGGGATCGCAGGGAGCGTGTTTCAAATGCGGCGGTGCCAGTATGGGCGAGATTTGAAGGGCGGTGTGAAGGAGCCGGGTGGAAGAGAGGTGAAACTGCGAGAAAACACGGGTGGAACAGAGGTGAAACACGGGTGAAACGAGAGGGAGAAAGCAACTGGTGGACTTTTCGGTGGGAAAAAGTGTTGCCGCTGCTGCCTGAATTGTACAGACGCCCGATAAGCACCAGACGTCACTATTATGCGCGGAGCAGGATGGGCTCGGAGATATCGGTGGTTATGGAAACCGGGGCATAAATCCGGTTCAGGGTCTGGCCCGCGTCTCATGTTAATTGCTCCAGACCAGAAAAATCGCCAGAGGCGGTTTGAAGTAAAAGCGTCACAAACGCATTTCCGCTCTTTTAGGTTCTGATTTCCCGATCAATTGAATATATCTCAGGAGCGGGATTGTACTGCCTGCCATATTTGAGTACGCGGGCCAATTTCACGAGACAGGAATCCCGTGTGGAGATGCGTGGCAAATTCACAGGATGCACGGATGTGTGGGATCACGTGACACGACCGGCCCGGTCGAGTTGGATGTGGTTCGATCCGTTGAGGTTGAAGCCTGTGCCTGCCGTTTGTGTCTTTTTTTCAAGCGTCTACTTCAGGAGACCCATCTAGAAACCGATGATGTCATCCTGGCACTCAAACTGATTCCTTGAGAACTGCCCGGCCGTGAATACCAAAAGGCCCCGTTTCGACACTCGGGACTTATTTGAAACTTATAGGTTTATGTATCCTTTTTATGCTCCTGTCCCTTTGAACAGATCCGCCTGCCGACAGAAGCCACTCGGTATGAACAGCCATATGTCACGCAAACAAAACCTTCCATGATCGTTTTTGTCCAAGGAAGGTTTCAGAGCTGCTCTAAAACAAGACCCGATTTAATTGCAACCAGCTCACGCTTTCTGTATCATCCTGAACTTTTTCTTGCCTGAAAAGGGAATAAGCGCAAGCAGCGTAGATAGGTTGTTGAGGGCTCATATGTCTATAGACATGCAGAGAAGTGATGAACTTTACCTTGGGCTTGCAATCCAGAGTCAAAGGCATCAGTTGCAGGAGTATCAGAAACCTCAACATAAGTCTCAATGTTTCTAGAGCACAAAACTGGATTCTGGGTTGAGACATTGGCAGAGTTTTGAATGGAGAATTGGGCAGAGGCTTGAGCAGTGTCCCATGGGATCTTCCCACCACCACGGACACTGGAATGTTTTGCAGTCGCTGGCATAAAGCCCCTAGTGGCCCGGCTCGGTCAGCGGCAAAACCACCACTTTTTATTCTCCAAGTGGCTATCCGTAGGGAGCAAATAGCTGCGCCGCCATAAGATGCCCGGAAACCGCCAGCAGCGGGGTATAACTTGAAAAAGCCACCGAGCCATGTCTTCAATGTTTTTACTAATTTCTGGCAGCAGCCAGTCACGTCTGTACTCACAATATAGTTGAGTTGATGGTAGAGGCTGTTCCAAATACTATCAACAGACATGTCTTTAGGGATGCTTGGCAAAAGGAACAAAAAAGAAAAATAAGACCTGATCCCAGCGAGTTTTCCACGTATCCAACAATAGATGTCAGCAAGAGAAAATAACTTTCCTGCGTGCACGACATGATCAACTCACCCGCAGTTCCCCAGAAATCAATCTCGACTGATGTAGCCATAACAGTAGTTTCGGGACAACACGACTTTCTTTTACTGGCTCAAGTTGTGTTGAATTCCGCCGGCATCCCTGTTTCTGAACTGCAAGCTTCCGCTAGACTGTCGCCCAATAATGGAAGCACCCCCTACCCCGGATCACGTGCAGCCCGACGAGGAAGTGTATATTCCCAGTGGCCCCATTTCAGTAGATTTGGACCTCAACCCGGATTTGGAAGAGGAGGACGAGAATATAGAGAGCCCGGCTATACGAAACACGTCGATATCCTGCGTTGAAAGGACCCCTAGCTTCACACCACAGCCCATCAGCAGAGCGCTTTCGGGAAACGAGGATACGGCAAACCAAGCCCTGCTTTTTTCAACCGCCAGAATATCGATATCTCTGTGGACATTGCCCTTCGAAGAAGCATACCAACAGTTAAGAAAACAATTCGAGAAAGGCCCAAGGCGCCAGCCGATAACGCTTTCGCAACAGAGCAACTTCGTCAATTACGTCGACACACAGCTTCTTCAGATACAGCGGAAGTTCATCAAAAACCAGGCAGAGTCGGCTGTGACTTACACGCCCACTCAACTAATCGACGACCTCTCGCTGGTGGTGGATGTTCTATGGATCCTGCTTTTGAGCCACGATTCCTTGTTTGGTCAAGAAGAGTACTACATAAGGATTTTGGGTGACTTGGATGACTGGGTTGCCTACTATACATTTCCTTCACTAGCGACACGGCTGGCTTCCGATACTAATTTTTTTGTCAAATTCTTCGACTTTTCTCAAAAGGTCGATACTCAGGTTTCCTTCTTAATCGATGGCTACGATGCAAATAACAGGATTTCCAAGATGAGCGCGACAGAGATAGTGAGGCTCTCGACCATAATAATGAGATTACGATTGACAATTGTTCAGAAATTCGAACGTTCGAGGGTTGTTTTGGATGCGGCCAGAAATATCCCTGCTAACGATGAGGCCTTGAATGTTCTAGATGTTGAAATAGGCAGGCTCTTCGAGGGAATTATTGAAAGAATCTAATATGCACCGCGGGTCTTCGTCACCGTTTATTATCTATAACTAGAAGAGCATGAATCAAGTGTTCGATTATTGTTTCTGTCGTCTCTGACCATTGAACGCACGTACTCAACGCACCTGCAACCCGTGCACCTCTTTGCAGAAAGATGCTTCACGCGGGTGCGAGAAATCCTGACAAGTGAAAAAGTTGATCCACCACTCCGATCCGTCTTAATGTGGCCATTTACTTCTGGGGACAAGAGCTCTGACGTACTTGACAAAGAACTCCCCGAAAACCTCAAGGACTTCTTTAGAGAAGCCGACCCTTCGAGCAGACTCAACAATCTCAATGAAGACCCCAGAGAATCCCTAGTCCAAGAAGTGCTAGCGAGTCAGAGCACGGAATATAATGGTGAGTTTGACCAATATAAACATAGCGAAACGACGCGAAAAGCCGCCACTATAAATTGTGCAGAGCTTCAGCAAGCAGTGATCACCTGCTATCAAGGATGGCTGTTTCTAGGCAATGATTGTTCTGAACAGATTGCTCGCACAAAAGTCTGTATGGAAATTCAACAGGAAGCTTTTAATAAGTTGAGATACCAGGACTGCTACAGTAAAAGGCACTGCTCCATAATAAAAGCTTTTACGGATAAGCTCTTTACTGCACATTTCGGGCAGTACGGAGAGAAGGTGAACGATGAAACTAGAGCTAAATTTGATGTGGCACTCAACGAAGCTTTCGCTGTGGTGTGGAAGAAAGATTCTAAATAAAAAGTAGATGATATCGCCTTTGGAAAAGCTTTTTCGGAATTTTCAGTTTGAAATGATCGACATCAACAAAAAATATCCTCTCATTTTGCTGCATGTGAAACCAATATAGACATTTAAGAGATATTTTGCAGGAGTACATTTCTGGTTGTACTTTTGAGTGCTCAGCCATAACCTGCTGCCATGTTAAAAAATCAGTTTATCCATGTAAACTCAGGTTGAGTATCCATACTATTCGAACGGGGCGATTATATTCGTTCTTTGTAATGATAACCTATCCCCCTGAGGTCTGAACTAGTCATTATAGATACGAGTTTTATATCAGCCAGGGGCTCCGGATTCCCGGCTCTCATGACCACGGAGGATCCAAAATATGGCTCAAGTGACGAGCTGGAAAGCGATATACAACATTAGATCATGAATCATTGCGGGAAAATCTTCATGGCCAGAAAATTCCAGCCCCAAAATAAGCATATTATGACTGGTAAGAAAACGAGCTCAACAAGATTGACGCCTGATCTTGAGAGGTGATGCCTTTAGCGTCTCCGAACAACAAATCCTAACATATCCAAAATTGGCAATTCTATCCACTCCCAGATCCCGGGGTCTTTCGCATATCACTGGCAAGTTTTCGCCATAATTCTAGCTTTTGAAGGTATTTCATCAGTGCAACCAAACCAGAGGTGCTTGGAAATACATAAAGCTCGGGCCGATGCTGAAAAAATGAATGGAATCTCAGCATTACGAGAAGATCTTTCTGGAGACCCCAAGAAAAATTCTGCGCATTCAATCGATATTTGGGCACAAGGTATTTGCAAATAACCTCCCAAATCCCTTTCCCAACGATTACTAGAAACGGGGCTTGTGTCATTCCAAACTCCCTTAGCAATCTTGGCACGTTTTGTGCCTTCTCGTGCAGAGAAAGTTCCAGGGCTTGTTTTGTGCATCGAAGTACCAAATCAGTAAAGCCAACGCCAAAATCTAAAAGCTTGTAGTCATGATCTGCTCGTGCTTGACATTTCCCATCCGAGTATATTTCGCTGAGGAGCTCGCTCTGGGCCAGAACAGAGACATTGCGAATATCTAGAACCACAGATAGAATCGCCAGAGCATTAAATAACTTCCAAAATAAATTAGTCGGGTGGGCATAGTGGTGCTGTTGCTTCGAAGACTCAAGTCCCGGATTGAACCCCACAAAAACAAGCGTGACGCCTGGTTTCACAGAAGGAGGCAAGTCTTTGAGAGCGTGGTCTTGATTCGTACAGTGACTGCTTATTCTGGCATTGCAATTTTTTCTGACGGTGCACGGCTTTGATATTTTACTTTTGGTTTTAGACCGCACTGTTTTTTCTTCCTCGTTCAGGGTGCATTTGTACGAGTGGATGACATCTCGAAGTTTAGACATGAAAGCAAAAGACGAGCGGGGAACCAAATGTTGAGATGTGCGGCTTGCCTGGCCCAGCGCTACTCAAAACGCACCTACGTGCATTGGCAAGATGTTTTTGTGCGTGCGCAGAAGCGAAGACTAGACATGCATGTTCCTCAAAAAATCAAATCTTGATTGCACCAACAGGGGCACAACCCAATAAACTTAGAGCACCACAAGACCCCCATTCCGTGTCGTATTGCTTAGCATGAGCCAAGAATCCATGGCCCTGGCAGACAGCCTCGTCAATCACATCGTTCTACCCAGTGAGCTAGAAACGTCTACGCCTATAAATTCACAGCGGCATGGCAAAAGTATGGGAGCGGACCTGTTATTCGAATCAGTCCCGGAATGCCCTCTGAATGCTTTTAAAGATAGCGTCCCCCCACACTCGATTCTCAAGAATAAGACGCCGTTCAACGAGTCTCTGCTATCGAACAAAGGCAACGAGATTCCACGAGATGCGGCAGAGCTCAATTCGTCGTATTATTCTGCAGCCCCTGATGCCTCGAGTAGCAGTGGTCTTCATCCCGCAGGGGCTCATAGAGTGTTTTTCTCTCCCACAAAAGAAGTCGTGTCATACGGCCAGGCTCCAGACCACGAGTTCCATGTGGATTTAATGCATGTTGATCGGCCGAGCAGAGAAAGGGGAACAGTGGACCAGAATCGGGTCAATACAGCGTCTCTGTTCTGGAACCGCATAATAGTGGACCCCAGAATTCCGTATGTTTTGCTGCTTTACTTGCAATTATTCTTCAACGCGGTGATAGTATCTGTGGTGATCTATCTACTATACACTGTAGTACGCACAGTACGCCAAGACGTGAGACACAAAATCGAGATGTACACGTCTGATGCTATCCAGGAAATCTCGCTTTGTTCAAGGCAATACTACCGAAACCGATGTTCGAATGACGGCACAAACACACGGGCTCCTGCCCTTGAAGAAACGTGCATGGCATTGGAAAAATGCATGAATCGCGATCCGCAGCAGATTGGAAAGTCTCAAATTACTGCCGAGACTTTTGCGGATATCTTGAACGGGTTCATGAACCCAATCAGCTGGAAACTGACAGTCTTGTTCACGGGGCTAATTGTGGGCGGCGTGTTCATCATCAATGTCGCGTTTGGCACATATAGAAGCCAGTCTGGAGTGAGGGAATTCTCTGAAAACACAAATGCTACCGACCCAGCCGCAGAAAGTCGGAACGAAATGAGACTGCACTCTCAGAACGGGCCATTACTAGTGGCCAGCACGCCGCCTAATCCGCCGTTGCCGCAGGACGGGCTTCGAGTGGGTGACGATAGCACTCTCTCGTTCAGTCTGCCGTTGTCGAGCCGGAACGTGAAATAGGGCCTTTAGAAGCACATATCCCAACAAAAAAAACCTATTGTCTTTCGCACTTAAAGTTGCCTATTTCATTGAGGCAGATTCTCCTGTTTAGGCAGTTCCAGTCATTTCTTTGCGCTAGGTACATGAAAGTTCGCGGCGCGTCACATGGCGCACAAGGTGCAATGCGCCTCGAACCTCAATATATATCATCTCGAGACCCTGCCACCACCCCCTAGCGCCGCCAGCATGGAAGACTTGCCCCCGAAACCACCCATCGTGAAAAGGCGATATTCGCGTTGCGGTTGCCGCGAGTGCAAGCGCCGTAAAATCAAGTGTGACGAGGTGCACCCGGCTTGCGGAAACTGCGTCCGGGTCGATAGGGCGTGCGTGTTTCCAGACCCGTCTTCAAAAAACAAACCTCGGCAACGAACTGACAGGTTGAGGAGGCCGACCACTCCAGATTCGGTGCCCAGCCTGCGACTTCTGCAGCAAAACGAGCTCACCCAGGCTCAAGTAGTCACGCCAAAATCCGACATGCCCAGCGATATTGATATGCTCCTATTTGAAAACGTGTTCGACGAGGCGAACTCGTTGGTACATGGTCTAGCAGACTATGAGACTAATATTGTGGCGCCGGCGTACACAGCTATGTCTCCTCTCCTGTCTGAGCGATTTCCGGACTTGAAGCCTTTTCATTCACAGATCATTCTTAACGACAGTCCTAAAAGGAACGTGTTCTTCGACGAGAACGAGCTTGAATCATATCTTCAAAACACAGACGTGGGAAGTAATCCGATGCTAGCTCAGTCCTGGAACACTTTCAGAAACAACTTGCAAGACTCCGCGGCGCAAGACCCCCGCCAGGGCAGCAACGAACAGCTCATGCAATTAGTTATTGACACGTATAAGCTCTCAGACGACGAGCAAACGTACTTCCGAGACATGGTGTTTGGCCAAGGATGTTTCTATTTTTTCCCCTTCATCTCTAACACCACCAACAACGAGGTGATCCACGTGCTTCTCGAGTACCTGATGGTGCTAAAGTTCATGGTGTATGCTATGATGGCGCTCAGCGCATCGTGCCTCTTCACCATAACGAAAGACCCCAAACACGAGCGGAACCAAAAGAAATATACCCACGTATGTATGCGGCTCATTGTGCGGGCATTCACCGACCTCAAAAATAACGAGCTGTCGCTCTGGCACATCGAAGGCCTCATTCTCACGGTGCTAATTATCACGATGCTCTTTGCGGACATATGGTGTGGTGACACGTCTCAAACACCCGTGTCCTGGGTCGTCCACCTTGATAGTGCCCGGTCACTTCTCATAAAGTACAAAAATCTCAAGGCGCAAAGCTCGCTCCACCGACCCGAATCGCTTGGAATTGTCATTGCCAAGCTGTTGTTTTTCTGCTATGACTGGAACATTAATATCTGTCTTCCTATAGACGCAATCAAAAGCGAGCAGTTGGCCGACTTGTGGGCGATCACTGGCAAATTCGACGCGATGATAGACGACCAGGACCACATCATCGCATTGAAAAAACTAGGGCTCATGATTCCAGCGTCAAAATCAAATAGCGCGTTCAACACTTTCAACGCACTTACTCCTGAATTGATAAAGATCATTTACGAGATATTGGACACGATCTGCCACCTAAACATTGGAAGTTCGGACGGAAAACCCCGCCAGGCCTCGCCTGAAGTCATCACCAATATCATGGCACTCATCAATCAAGCCTTGAGACAGAATGTGGTGCCCGGTGTGCTGTCACGGAACCACTACATAATACTGCTGGACAATCCTGCTCATCCTTTGTACCTGGATGTGTCTCATCGGATTGTTTTGCCAGACTGCGCCTATGGAATCGACGCAAATAGCCCGATGCAGACCCATTACTCCTGGTGCGATGTGGTGGTCAAGCTGAATGTTTACTTTCTATACCTTAAAATTCTCACTTCGCGAGGCCTACTACATCTACCTAGGAGTCACCCTCTAATCAAGGCGTTGATTGAGGAGATCATGGGGCTCATGTTTTTTGTGAAGCCAAACGCAGGGGACCTGTTCGATAGGTCTCACGCGTTTCTCACATCTCCTAACTACTATCTATCAAACCAACTATTTGATCATCGGGCAATAATGTTACAGTTCCCGTTCAGGCTTTGCATCGAGCTCACTGATCTGGAGATTGATTTCGAGAAACTTGAACTTTTCTTTGAAGGCTTGATTCTATTGGGTTGTGGCAACTGTTTTTCTGCAGCAGAGAAAGTGAGAGAAAACAAACGAATTTCCCGGAAGAGAGTTCTGAGCAAATTGTCCTCTGAACACCCTGACATGGACTATTCAACGCAAATAATTGACATATACTGAAATGATAGGCTCTTAAAAACTAGTTCCTTTCACTTGTGATGTAGAGTGTTAAAAATCTGTGCGGGGTAAGTACAAAGATGGTAATTAAGTCTCAGGTTTCTTCTGGTGCTGCCACTACGCATATGTACTAGTGCGCTTATCCGATGAGTAGCTTTTACCGTCTTTGGCAGTTTCATCTCTCGCAATATGCACAGAATTTCTGCCGGCCGCTCGCTGATCGATTGTGCGTTCCCAATTCGGCAATTCTCTGCGACTCAAAGCGGAGATGAGCGGCTGCGAAAGCCCCCACTATATAGCGAGACGTTTTCACGTATTTTGGAACACATATCAGCTACAAAAGTATGAATGAAAGCTCGGCTCTACCCGAATCTCAATCATGTATAAAAAAGCCTCGTTTCTCCGGGATCTTCCGCTATGCCAGCCGAGCGGATATCCCGCTCCTTTCGGTGGGGTCGATTTTGATCACATTGTCAGCGGTTGCTTCGCCCATGCAGACCCTTATTTACGGAAAGGTCTTCGATCGGCTTGCACGGTATATGACAGGCGGGTATGAATCTGTCGAGGCATTTTTGGCCGAGTTGCGAGTACTCATCGGAGCTATGATGGCGGTCGCTGGCGGGCGTCTTTTCTTTGCGTGGCTTGGAATTACCGTATGGTTGATCGTGGGAGAGAACACACAAATGAACGCCCGCAAGTCCCTCTTTGAGTCGCTTTTGCACAAAGACATCGAGTGGCTCGGCACCAAGGAAAACCTCATTGGGTCGCTCACAGTGTTTTTCCGGTGTATCGAGGAAATCCGCAGCGGAATCTCGGAGAACTTGGGGCTTTTCGTGCAGACGGTGGCTTCGGTATGCTGTCTTTTCGTCATTGCAATGATTTCCCTGTGGTCGTTGACACTCGTGATTTGCTGCCTGATTCCGCTTTCAGCGCTTTCCAGCGGGGTATTCGGAAACCTCACTTCTAAGTACGCCACGCAGGAAAACCTCCTCAACGCCCGTGCGCTGAAAATCTTGGACTGGTGTTTTGTGTCGGGGGCAACCGTGCGTGTTCTCAACGGCAAGCTTGCTGATCTTGTGGAATTCAGCAGGGTCGTGGACGCGTCTGCAGTGGCATTCACACACATGGCGTTTGCCATCAGCGCCAATACTGCGGTGCTCAAATTGATGAGCAATTTGGTGGTGATTGGCGGGCTTGCTTTCGGACAGCATTTGGTGAGCACCGGCCAGTTAGGACTTGGAAACGTGATCACGGCGTTCAGCGCCTGTGTGCTTTTTGGCACCGAGATTTCGTCAGTGGGCAATATCGTGGCGCTTCTTAATAAAGCGCAGGCCAGTTCCAACACCATCGACACGTTGGACTTTGGCGATCTGCTGGACGTGCCGTCGCCCTTGAATCTGGCGGCCAGCGAGATCTCCTGTTTCAGTCAGAAGACGCCCTGTGCGGACATACAATTGCGCAGCCTCGGTTTCCGGTACCGCCACACCGACACGGATGTGCTTAGAAACGTAAGCGTGGAATTCCTGTCGGCCCAGTTGAACTTTCTCGTGGGGGAGTCTGGCTCGGGGAAGTCGACCGTGGCGCTGCTTCTTGCAGGGTTCTTGGAAAAGACCTGCGGCGATATTTTGGTCGATGGCGTGAGCTACGACTGTTTGGACCACGCCTGGTTTACAGAAAACGTGTGTTTCATCGAGCTGCACCCGCTAGTGTTTGAGCGACTGTTGGCAGAGAACTTGCTTTTGGGCACGGAGCTTGACGCCAGTGCCCCAGGCACCAAGACGCTTCTAGACGACGCGTGTGAGTTTGC
The DNA here is from genome assembly GCA_019285895.1 of Metschnikowia australis. Classification (NCBI taxonomy): domain Eukaryota; kingdom Fungi; phylum Ascomycota; class Pichiomycetes; order Serinales; family Metschnikowiaceae; genus Metschnikowia; species Metschnikowia australis. Next base: position 777,736 of record JAGSXI010000003.1, on the reverse strand, counting down.
AGATTTGCTGGGCTTTGCCGCGCTGCTCCCGCTCAAAATGAATCTGGTTTTGCTCTCCAGCAAACTCTCGGGAGGACAGATCCAGAAAATCGGCTTGGCCCGCGCGTGGCTTGCAAACCGGCCAATCGTGATTTTCGACGAGGCTTTGGGCTCCATCAATTCCAAGGCTAAGCTGGCAATCATGGACCGCATCCGGGACTGGCGCCGCGGCTCGCTCACTATAATCGTCACCCATGATCTCACAGACTTGCAGGGGCACGACGCCGTGTTGGTGTTGGAAAAGGGCCGTGCAAAGTCCAGCGGCCGGGCTGGGGATATGCGGGACGTGCTCCCAAAACTTGAGTGGACACCCGAAGAAAGCTCAGACTCGAAGAGCGAAGATGAAAGCACCGGGCCCGTTCTGGAAGCCCCACAGGAATACCACTACATGAGCAATCCCGCGGTTCTCCGGGATCTTGAGCTTGCGCCGGCCGCCGGTCTCGTCTCCATCCAGCGCACCGAGGCCATGGGCCTCTTTGCCATCGTGCGTTTCTGCTACGAAACCACGGAAAATAAGTTTCTCATCACGTTCGGGCTCGTGTGCGCATTACTAGGCGGCGTGGCCACGCCGGGCCTCTCGTACTGTTTTGCCGAGGTGCTCGCAATCATCATCCAGACTGCCGTGGCGAGCACTTCGGGCACCGGGGAGATGGTCACATGGGCCTTGATCATCGTGGGCGTTTCTGTCGCGGATCTGGCCGTGACGTTCGGCTCGCACATGCTGCTCCAGTATGCACTGGAGAAATGGATCCTCAAGCTCCGCAAGCTGTGTCTCGCCCGCATCAACGACCAAGACATGGCGTTCTTTGGCACCGCCAGCGCCAGCTACTTGAACACGCTCCTCATGAATGACACGCGCGACTTGCGCAACCTCGTATCGCAGTTCTTGCTGGGTCTCTTGCTAGTGGTCTCGCTCACAGGGCTAGGGCTCGTGTGGGCCACAGCCATAGGGTGGAAGTTGGCGCTTGTGGGCGTGGCATTTGTGCCCCTCGTGTTTCTTGTCACCATGACCTACAGCTTCTTGCTCCAGAAGTACGAGACCGCGTACAAGGACCATGTGGCCGACGCGGAGAAGTTCTCGCACGAGGTCGTGGCCGCCATGCGGACCGTGCGGCTGTTTGGCCTTGCGGCCCAGCTCGCCCACGAGCACCAGGCCAAGATGCAGAATTTGTATGCGGCCGGATGCCGACGGGCGGTGTCGGGTGGGTTCGGCATCGCTCTTTCCGAGCTTTGCTCGACGTCGGCCACGGCAACCGTGCTCTACTATGGCATGTACTTGGTGGTGCGTCAGGAGTACACACAGAAGCAGATGGTTCAGGTGTTGACCATGCTCACATTCACAGTGGCCAGCGCCGCGTACCTCATGAAGCTGCTTCCGGAAATCACCCGGGGCCAGCGGGCCGGCACGTTGATTAAACGGCTCTTGGCACTTGGCGAGCTGCCCGTGGAATGTGGCGGGGCCGAGAAACGCGCCGCAAAATCAGCGCCCGTGGTGGCCTTTGACAATGTGTGCTTCGCGTACTCAGATTCGACGAGCCATACGTACAAGGCAGTGCTTCAGAACGCCAGTTTCCAGGTGTTTGCGGGCGAGGCCGTGGTGGTGGCAGGCGAGTGTGGCTCAGGCAAGTCCACCATTGCGCTGATGATTCTGCGGCTCTATGCGCAAGACCGGGGAACCATATACTACCACGGCAAGGACATCCGCACGTACGAGCCTGAATGGTACCGCAGCCACGTGGCGCTAGTGAGCCAGGAACCTGCCTTTTTCGAGGCCTCCATTCTCGAGAATCTCCTATACGGCCTATCCGGCTATGCCCGGACTTCAGCCGCGGCAGTGCTTGAAGACTGCTTGCGGGCAGCCAACGCCTCCGAATTCATCGAGAACCTTCCGGACGGGCTCGCCACAATTTTGGGCCAGGAAACGCTGTTTTCCCTGGGCCAGCTCCAGCGGCTCTCCATCGCACGGGTGTTGCTCCGCCAGCCCAAGGTGATTGTTTTTGACGAGCCCACATCGCGGCTCGATGCAGAAAACTGCGCCTGGGTGTCGTCGTTGATTTTCTCTGAGCTACACCAATATAACCCGCAGCTCACCACGGTTGTCATCAGCCACGACCCCAAGGTCATGGCACAAGCGTCGCGGGTATTGATGGTGCAGAACGGCCATATTGCCGAAGACGGGGGGTTTCATGAGCTTTTAGCCAAAGGCGGTGCCTTCGCGCAGTTCATGAAGTGAGCAGGAAAGTTGTGCCTGCTCGCTCTGTAAATACATATATTCTCAATACACTTCTTCGGCCTGCTTGCTGCGTGCAATACTTATATCTTGATGTTGATGTAGGGCACTTCGACGTCTTCGCCTGTCTTGTCGTCACAGCAGATCTCGAGGATCAAGTTCTTCATGTACGCAGGCACCGGCTTTTTGCTGACGCTCTCAATCAACTCGGTTATTCTCATCTCTAACCTCTCCTTGACCTTCTTTGGCGGGAAGAACGACGCATATAACAACGTCACGCCATGCGACAACATTGATATATCTAAGCCCTCGTCTTTCTCAAACTGCTCAAGCAAGTCCTTCAACTTAATGTCACCATGTACCTCAAATCTGTCCCAGATTTGGTCGAACGTTTTGTCGTTGTACTTACCCTTAGCAGATTTCACTGGTTCGGAGAAGCCGAAGAATGGAAGAGCCAAGTTCACGAACCCGTTCTTGTAAAGCTCCACATCATCGTGTTGAGCGACCACCTTGTACAACTCAAGACATATCAACCCAGTTACCAAAGCCGTGGTGGTGGCAATGGCTGGAATGATCTTACCTGCAATGAACTTGGTCTTTGACGCATCTGCAGTCTCGATACCGTAGTTCAACGCTCTACAGTTAGATGCAGCAGTGATGAACTCAATGTGGTGATTGGACTCATCGTCTTTTTCAAACTCAATCGGCGTCAATCTGTATCCCGCCAATGTAGATGGCTCAGGCATAGTGGCGACGATCTTTTGGATGTCGCTCTCGTCAAAGCCACCGGAAAGTTTCTTGGCTTCCTCTTCAGCCTCGGCATCATTGGCGGCAATCTTGACGCCAGTTTTGGGCACAAATGGCTCGGGAACAAACGCATCCAATACTTTCTTGTACTCTTCAGTTGAGACGTTTTGGTCCTTCAAACCATAGATAAAGGCCAACAAATGAGCACCTCCCACAACATAGTTAAAGTGGTCAGGATTGTTGACATCAAACTCCAAGACTTTAGGTGCTCTCTTTGGTCCAGACCAAAATGGAGCACCGTTGGAAGTTTTAGCATCTTCTGGGAAATTGTACAAGAGCTGCTTGATGTCGTGGTTAAACTTGGTCTCGAACTCCTTCCTAGCCCACCTGATGCAGTCGGCAAAAGAGTATGGCCTGTTGTTTAAGAGGTCTGAGATGTTAACCAAAGTTCCCTTGATGTCTGGGTTCTGTTTCAAAGTCTGCTCGACATAGTTGGGCTGGCTTAAGTATAAGTTGACGGTTTCTGGCGAGTCAGCAAAATAACCCTGGAACAACGACTTTGCCCAGGCAATCGTGTGGTCGATCTTGTTGGGGAAGGATCTCAACGTACATAACGGGATGGACTTCTCAGGAGGGTCCTGAGACGAGGAGTACGACTCGGTCAAGTTAGGAATCACGACTTGAGTGTTACCCTTCGTGCCCAAAGTGCCCGACTCGAGCAAGGCTTTTTTGTAGAAGACACAACGACGATCAACGTAAGTTCTGGCGTCCACATTGTCCAATGCGTTAGTGACGAAGTCCAAGGGATCCCAGAACGCGTCGCCAAAGATGTCCTCAGTTTCAGGCCCGACCTTGTCCAATTTAGGATGAATCTTACCTATCAAGTCTGGGTTCATTGCCTGCACGGCTTTGGCAGCGATTTCGGATTTGTTGCCGCCCACGTCCTTTGGCCGGAACAAGAATTGCCTGTTCAAGTTGGACTTCTCGATGGAGTCGTTATCGGTGACAATGATTCCGCCCTGTGGCCCAGAGCCCAACCCCATCAAGGCCCAGTTTTTGAGCATTTCACAGCCAATGGCGCCCGAGCCCACAAGGAACACCTTCAAGTTGGCAATGGCCCGCTGGTACTCCGCGCCAAACACAGCAATCTGACCATCATAGCGGGAGCCGACTGGGTGCGTGTTTTTTGCGGTTCTAGGATACTTTTCGGCCGAAGGTAAAGATTCCAACGAGTCGAAGTACATGAACTGCTTGACCGGGCTGAATTTGGACGAGCAGCATTTCAAGACTTCCTGGGCCACTAAGCCCCCTAAGAAGGCCGCCATTCCGGGAATATCACCCGTAGCTTGGGATGCCAACTCCGCGAGAAGCTTGCGGTCGAGGTCAGAGCCGCCCAAAACGGCTGGATTCTGTGCAGCGATTTCTTCGGCGCAGTGCAAAATCTCTGCAGCGTCTTCAGTGTGGTGGGGGCGGGGAAGCAGACCTTGGTGGCGAGTTCTGAAAGCATGGAGTGCTTGGAAGCCCACGTGGAGCTGTGGCGGGCGGTCAAACTTGGCAAAGTCCGAGTAGAGGAACTCGGGCTCGCGCAACTGCGCCGCAAGTGGCTGAAACGCGAGTTTTACGGGCATTTTGACCTGTTTGTAGAGCCCGCCCCTGACGTACGACCCGTAGGACGCGTCTATTGCGATTTTGAAAGCGTAGGGTCCCAATACTTCGAGCCGGTGGGGGCTGCCGCTGTTTAATTTGGACATACCCTGGATTTCTGCGAACTGAACGTAGTCGCCGTCTTGCAAGCCGTGTCTACTATCATCCAACATGGTGACGACGCCCTCGGAGTCGATGTCCGACACGATTCCGGTAAACGGCTCCTCGCCGGTCAGGTCGAGCACGGGGAACGCGTCGCCCAAGTCCACAAACAAGCTGGCAAAGAGCCCGCGCGCGTCTGCGGCCACAAACCCAATGTCATTGGCGTGTGTGAACTGGTTGATCTGCACTTGCGTCTCCAACGAGAGGTTAGTGGCCACCACGCACTTGAAGCGGCGCAACGTGGCCTCCGAAATGTCGTTCACTACCAGTACTGGCACGTACAGGTTTAACTCCAGCAACTTCTCCACACACGCGGCGGCTGTGGGCTTACCGATATCAGCCTCCGATAAGAAGAATTGCGACGACAAGTCGTGCATTTCCACGATCAGCGGGTCGTACAAAGCCAAGGACTTGACACCGGCCAACGCCACGTTTTTTGCCACTTCCACGCCGAGGCCCTTGAGCCCAATGACAAGCACATTGGCGTTTTGCATTTTGAGCATGGCCTCTTTGCCCAACACGTAGAGCTGCCTGGAGTACAAACTCTCGTCGATCACGGGCGAGTCAATCTGCATACTGTCCGCCATTGTTGTATAATTTGCGGTTGATTTATGGTCACTTCTGCGGATTAGGATGCAAAAGTGGGTTGTCAGGAAAGGAGTAGCCGGGTTAGTTCGCTGTTGCCGTCGCGGGTCTGGCGGTTGAGGCGTATTGGCACGCGCGCGACCACGTGATCACGTGACCCGCTACCCCAGGCCACTCTCCCGGTGTCAGCTCGGCCCCTAATACGCACGTTTCGGCGGCACCGTGAGTATATGCACGCAGTCGTGCCTTGGCGGGCGGGAAAAAAGGTTCCGGCTGTGTCTCAGGTGTATACAGCCGGTGGTATCACGCATCACGTGTATCAGCGCACGTGACTTGTAGATGGCCTGCGGGCTGCCGACCGCCTCACAAACGCAGACGCAGATTCCATCGATTGGTGTCACGTGATGCGGCATGTTAGGAAGGTTGTTGCTTCTGCTTCATGACTGACGCTAGTGCCGGAAGCTGTCTTCATCCGGGGCTGTACCGCTGTTTAGTCACGTGACCGGCATATTCTAAGTGCCATCTGTGAACCGGCTCATCATTGGTGATGTTTTTAGTATTACTGCTTTCCAATTTATGTTATTGTGTAGAAATCGTATTGATGATGGTCCTCACTTGGTCAAGATTGGTAAGCTGTGGCTCCTAATTTTCTCCGCTCCGATGCACCAAACTTCTTTGAAGGGGTCAATGTTTCTGGGGAGTTGTACGTACTCTGACGCAGTTGTGAAGTGCCCCCTCATATTAGTCACAGTGAATTCCAGCTTTCATATCCGCAAGTGTTTGCTGGGGTTTTTATACGATGAGCTTCTCGAAACCCTGAAAAATGCCGTGACACCTGAATAGCGCCACTTGCTATCAAGCAGAGCCGTGTTGCCGAAGCCCGGAAGATTGACTAGCATGTGCCATCGTTTCATCCACCCAATAACTGACAGCAGCGGCCGAGTTCGTTAAACGTGATGATAATGTAGAGGTCTTCTAGTTGACTATGGTGATCTTCCCCCGCTTATGCTTGAGGAGTGTTTCCTGGCTCAATGGCTTCGAAACCAATCTGGGGTGCTGAAACGTCAACAATGGTCCTATTCTCTTTGGAGTAGCCCATTTTATGCGTTGTCTGTTCAAGTGCCTCTCGTCTTTTAAGAAAAGAGCATACCAAGTCTGGATGCCATATGTGCCCTCAGACAGGTAAAATCAAACGGCATCTTTCGCACCAATACACCACATCAGAAGAATGTAGATAGTATATCATTCCCTCTCCCTTGAGCAATAAGCTCAGGTTAGAACTGAACCATTTCATAGCTATGAAATCAGACGAAATACTGCTCTGGCTTTTTGCAGCTTTGTGGATGTATGTCGCCTATCGAACGGTCCTCGTGGATATAAACCTGCTCCAGAGACAAACGACCAATACTCAAGCCATTCGAGAATCATTATGTTGAAATGGGTCAATGCGAAGAGCGTGAATTGAGCTGACCATAGACTGTGTCTATGTACCACAAAAACAACATACTGCTGCAAGTTCTTGCCGTGGGTTAGTCAATCCGAGAGATAGTTCAAAGGCTTTTCAGCTGATGGAACAGGGATGTAGAACCATTTGAAAAGGACAGATATTAGTCAGAGGACATGTGAGCTCGAGAAAACACAACTATGTTTACCAGTAAGTCAGCCTTTATAGAGCACGATCCGAAAGCAAAGAGTTTCAGAGAGTCAGATGTGATTGCTAGAGAATGTCAATCAGTTGAACCGCACGTGGCTGCTGCAATAAGTCAAACCTTGTACTGACGTAGAAACGAGCTCAGGTGTATATGAGCATAAACAAGGCAAACACCAGAAACATTGCCACTTTTCTAATGCAGAAAGGAATTTAGAAAGACCGCTTTCGGAACAAATGTTATGTGACGCATTGGCCAGCCAAAATTTCATGACACTCGATCAGAGCAAAACGTTATGCGCTTTGTTTTTGCACAAACTAAGCATACCACTAAGCATCAAGCTCAAGCCATTCAACCTGGTCCGACTTTCCTCGTTCTTCTGTTCAAGTTTCCGCCTCACAACATCGAAGAATATGGACACAGCGAATTTCCAGAGCTGCCATGAGATCAATTTGTGGGTCAGAACATCACCAAATGACAAAACTTGTTTCCACTACTGTATATATCTTCCGAAGCGCCATGGAGAAAATGGCCGGGTGCAAGCCGGATTGTCGGGGTATGCGCCTGTAGTGAATCATTGGAGACAAGGATTGGGACGGGTTATAACTTGGAGCAGCCACCCACAAATACGGGCCGGCCAGGTGTTGCTCTGTAAGCTACAGCCGGTTTTGTGGGGAAAATCATCTCGTGTCTCGAGTATCTGTCTGGCTGTGTGAATTCGTCTCAGCATCTTTGTCGTTGATAGGTCAATACCCCTTGCAGAGGTATCCCCTAATAACTGTATTCAGAGGTATCCCCTAATAACTGTGTTCAGGGGTATCCCCTAATAAATGTTTTCAGGGGCATCCCCTAATACCTTTCTCGATGCACGGATGTCTTCGAGTGGCTTTTCGGTGCTGATTGCTACTTTGCAATTTCGGCGCCGGATCAGCATCTGTGAACAATAGTCGTTGCACTTCTAATAATTGGCTCATGTTATAATGCGCATTGCGAATGCTCTCCATACCTTCAATGCCTCGCGCCTGGCCGCATATCTGGTGCCATCCCTTAGCCAACCAGGTAAAAGCTAGAGTCCCAGCAAAATCTGGAATGTCCGTCATTCCATCAGTAAAGATCTGTTTCCGCTTGCTGGAATCCGAACAGGCACCGCCACTGACTGGCGCAGAACACGCTATGGCTGTCACGTGACCGCCCGACCTGAGTGCTGAAAGCAAAGTAGCCCGCACCATAAGAGTCCCAGATCGCCAAATACAGCAGCAAACACTGGCAGTGCACCACAATTCAATGAGGGTCTTCAGTGTGTGTGCGTTAGTAATAGCACTCCAGGCGCTGGGGCGTGTCTGGGCCAGGTCCGAGGACCCGGCGGCTAAAAACAACAAGGTCGCCAAGATCAACGAAAACTCCAACCTCGAGGAAAACTCCGGGACCCCCGCAGGCCAGGCCGAGAAAGAGCAGCAACTCCCGGAAGAGTTGACCCTTGAAACTTTCGACGAGGTGACCGCCCAGGCGCTCACTCTTGTCGAGTTCTACTCGCCTTACTGCTCCCACTGCAAGAAGCTAGCGCCCATATGGAAAGAGGCGTATTTTTTGACCCAGGACGAGCAGCAGAAATCCAACATCCGCATGCGCCAGGTCAACTGCGTGGAAAGCGGTGACTTGTGCAGCCGGGAAAACATCCGCTTTTTCCCGAACTTACGGCTCTATGCGCCCGAGAACAAAAAGGGGCTGGCCCCACTGCAGCACTTTGTAGATCTGTATCCAGACGCTCTTGCCCGGACGCCCGAAAACTTCAGCAAGTACTTGAAAGCCGCGGTGGCGGAATTCGACCAGTCCACGTTGGACATGGTCAGTTTGTCCGAGCAAATGGACATGGATTTGGCTCTCAAGGTGGTGGCCGGCGAAGCCCATGAGCCTTATTTCGTGGCGCTTTTTCTGAGCTCCGATGAGGATTGGGCCGGCTCCAGGTTTCCGGATAACTGTCTCGACTGCGCCAAGCACCGCCAGGCCTGGAACCGAGTATCCAACCTAGTGGCTACCTCGTCACGCACTGCTCATTTAAATTGCCACGCATATCCACTTTTGTGCAAGAAATTGGGGTTCCCGGAGTTGGGCAGTCGTGCCAAACTGCTGGTGCCACGGTACATGATGTTTGTTCCAAAGAGCGCCGGGATGATCCGTTTCGATTACAAGGGCCTGTTGTCGGTTAAAGAAATGAAGGCTTTTGTGACCAAATTGGCCGTCAACTACTTGTACGAGGATATCAGCACGCATGGCTTGGAGTTGATTAACGTTTTGAAGACTGAACTTCCGCAGGAACCGCAGGACTTGTACTACCCGATCTCCAACAAAATGGCGTTGGTGTTTTCGTACGACCTCGAAACTGTGACTCCGGAAGACAAAGCAATCTTGCCGTATTTGTTGGACACCGTAACACAGCTTCCATTAGATATTTCTTTGGCGGTCTGCCACGGTTCGGACATTCAAGAAACACTCGAGAATCAGGCCCAAGGCTTGACCCAGTACACCAATTCCGATGAAACATTCACTGACATTTCCTTTGACCGGCGTTTACACCTCGCCACGAGCTTAAGTGCCAATCCCACGCTCTACATATTCAAGGAGAACTCCTTAATTCCTGCCATCTACCAGAACTTTGCCTTGGAAGACATGCGCAACGCGAAGAAGATCGAGGCTTTTATCCGCAAAAATATGTATCCCTTGTACGGCGAGTTGACGCCACGCTTGTACGACACCTACTTTTTTAAGAAAGGCAAGAGGAACGGCGACAATGACAAGGTGGTGATCACGTTCTTGAACGCGGGAGATGCCACGGCAATCAAGCACACGTTGTTCAACTTGTCAATGATCGCTCACCAGTATGAAGTGGAGAAGAATGGGTATTATTTTGATGATTTGTTGCAGAGTAGAGAGAAGAAGAGCCAGAAGGTAGCGAAAATGAAGGAAGAGGACGCAAAGACCACGGAAATCATCCAGCAGATGCGGCAGCTGGTGCAACATTTGTTTGACCACAACAATGTACTTTTCACGTACGTGGACATGGTGCAGTATCCTGATTTCGCCAGAGACTACGGACTCAATATCGACGGCAAGGAATACCAGACCGGGGATGTCATTGTTGTTTCCAAGGCCCAGAAACTCTACTGGGACCACGATTTCACTGGTGCGCAGCTCACCAGCAATAGACCGGTGTTGCGCGAGGTCTTGAGGTACTTGGTGAGTCCAGAACTTGTACCGAACCAGGCCAAGTTGACGTCGAAGCTTGTGGGTAGCCCCTACCACAGGCGCCTCCGTGGCGCTGATTACGTACATCAGCACGGCGTTTTTGGATATATCTTCTTTGTTTTAATGTCGTTCTTGGCGTTCCTAGTGGTGAAGAAGATGATGCGGAGGCCCGTCAACCGCAGAGGGGGGATAATTGGCAACATATTTGCCAAGAGTGATTAAGTGAAACATACCTGGCTTTCCAGTACAGAACTCAAAGGCGCTCATAAGGCTGCTACTTCAATACATGACGAACTCGAGAGTCGGCCTCAAGCACCTTCCGATAGCTGGCGCTGATGGGGACCACAGAATAGTCTATTCCCGGAATCCCCGACACTCGACTATAGGGAGGCACAACAGAGTTGGCTGGCACCACTGTGCCATCCTCAATGACGCAGCAGTCGTTGATCACACTGAGTTCTCCCAATACACAGCGGGCGCCGATGTAAACGCGGTTGCCCACTTGGATCAGCCTGACGACAGAGTCGGCACCCACAGTGGTGTAGTTGCCGACTTTCACGTCCGTGAATACCGTGGAATCCGAGGAAATTTTGGCACGTGGCGGGTCGATGAGACATCGGCAGCCGAGATACGTATATTTGCCGAGTACAATCGATGGCAGGCTAGGTGACAGTGTGGCCACGTCTCCATTGAGGGTACAGTTTTCACTGATGGTGCAGTTTTCCAGAATGGAGATTCGGTTGGCACCTTTGATTAATGCCAGCCGTGAAATACGGTTGCCGGTTCCGGTTTCGATCCAGTCGTCCATGGGAGATGCGTCGACGAGAATGAGGCTGGTTCTACATGACCTTAGGTGCGCGCACCTGTCAAAAAAGAGTGGGTACGGCAGGTTATGTTTTGGGATGGAATCGATGGAAAGGATATTATTTGAGCCTGAATCCAGCTTTGGCGACGATGGATTTTTGAGGTAGTGGGTTTGCACGAGCGGCAAACTATGGCTGGCTACTTTAAGTGGTTATGAGCAGGCAGTGCTTGGTGGCCGTTGCTACTGTGACAGGAATGCCGTGCTATGGTCGGTTTGCAGGCTCCACGAGATCCTGACCGGTGCATCCGTTCTTCAGTCGAGCGGCTCATCTTCGGTGCAATCAAGATTTTCAAGGCAAACCTATATATCGGGGTTAGGAGACTGTTGTCTGTTTCGATTGGGAAGTACTAGGAGGAGGAGTGCGAAGTTTAGAGATTTCCTTATTTGGAGCCAATGAAGACAAGACCTTTCTGGCCGCGTTCTTTTGCTTCTTCTGCTTATTCTGCTTCTTCTGCTTCTTTTTCTCTATCTTGTTTTCTTTTTCTTCTTTCTCTTTTATCTCTTTTCCCTATCTTCTTTTTTTCTTTTGGGGTTGGTGATGTTGGCGCCTGCTAATATTTCATCTTGTCAGGCGACTGTGTGGTTTTGTGCGTTGTTCAGCGGACCCAAAAAAGCCGGCCGGCTCTCAACTTTGAACATGCAAGCCGATGAACGACGGCGATTGTTGTTTGTCTCGCCAGTCTTTGGGCCGACGTGGCCCCAATGCATATCACCACCCCAAGCCATGCGTCTTGGCAGAAATACCCATAATATCACACCTACAATAGCCGTAATATCACACCCACCCTACAAAACTGGAGCACAGTCCCTTAAAAAAAAGCGTGTGCAAGATAGTCAGTTTTCAACTCGCCGACCATTAAGCACACGTGTCACAAACGGGAATGCTAATATGTTTTGCTGACACGTTGCCAGCTGGCTATTGGGCGCACGTGCACTGTATGCACACCCACACACGCGCCTCGCTGTCGCGCGCTCCGGAGTGTCGTATATGTTACTCTGTTCTTCCTAGCTCGCTGAGTTGAAAACACATATCGCTAGATTTGCACCCCACGCCGCTGCTGATCTTTACGCTCTGACCTGAAATTATTGGTCTGACTCACAACTTAGTGTTTGCACAGAAAACACGCCCCTCATAATGTCGCCGTTGTTCAGAATCGACTGCGGATACCAGAACTACGACTGGGGCAAAATCGGCTCGGCGTCTGCCGTGGCCCGTTTTGCAGCCAAGTCCAATGAAGACACGAAAATCGACGAGAACAAGCCGTATGCAGAATTGTGGATGGGCACACATCCGTCGGTGCCGTCTCAAATCGTGGATGACAAGGCGTTGCAAGGCAAAATATTGAGAGACGTGGTGGGCGAGAATGCCGCCCAGTATTTGCACCCCTCGGTCGTGCGGAAGTTCGGCAGCGACAAGGAGTTGCCCTTTTTGTTCAAGGTGCTTTCTATCGAAAAGGTCTTGTCCATCCAGGCCCACCCAGACAAGGCGTTGGCTGCTCAGCTCCATGCCGCCGACCCAAAGAACTACCCAGACAACAACCACAAACCCGAAATGGCCATTGCAGTCACTGACTTTGAGGGCTTCTGTGGCTTCAAGCCATTGCACCAAATCGCGGCCACATTGCAAGCTGTGCCCGAATTCCGCAGCATAGTAGGCTCCGAAACCGCCGCTAACTTCAGTAGTACCATTCAGCCCGACGCTGCCACCGGCTCTGTCGCTGACAAGGCCAATCGGCAGTTGTTGCAAAAAGTGTTTGGCAACGTGATGAGGACCAGCGACGCGGACGTGGCGGAAAAAGCGGCGCTTCTAGTCTCGCGTGCTCAAAGGGAGCCCCAGATCTTCGATGCTTTGGCCCCTGGCTTGGCCGACTTGGTGCTCAGATTGAACAAACAGTTTCCCAACGATATCGGGTTGTTTTGTGGCTGCATGTTGTTGAACCACGTGCGCCTAGCTGCCGGCGAGGCCATGTTTCTACAGGCCAAAGACCCCCATGCCTACATCAGCGGTGACATCATTGAGTGTATGGCTGCATCCGATAACGTGGTGCGGGCCGGATTCACGCCCAAGTTCAAAGACGTGTCTAACTTGGTGGACATGTTGAACTACTCGTACGACCCTGTGGACAAGCAGAAAATGCCGCTCTTGCCCTTTTCCAAGTCCCGAGGAGACGCCCCCACTTCTGTCTTGTACGACCCGCCAATTGCCGAGTTTGCTGTGTTGCAGACGATATTCGAGGCCAAGCTGGGCCAGACGCAACACTTCGATGGTTTTGACGGGCCTTCAATTGTTATTGCCACCAACGGCACAGGCCTGATTAAAGTCAATGGATCAGACAGCGCTCTTCCCGTGGAGACTGGATACGTGTTTTTCATCGCGCCTGGTGCGGAAATAGAGTTGGTCTCTTCATCGACTGATGAACCACTCACTACTTACAGAGCCTTCGTGGAAGCCAACTAGACTTCGGAGGACTATGTTGATTTTATTGATGCCAGTGTATGCGCAAGTGGGAAGGAGTATGTATCCAACAAGATTGCGCTTCTGAAGATACACTCTACAAGGTAAGATGATGAGTACATCATAAAATACATCACTCTTAAGATGCGGTGTATTCAGGTTTATATTTCTGGTTAAACAGACCAGAATAAACCATTTTTCATTGGAAAACTTGAAGCTCGAAAGGCCCACGATGGGTAAAGCCTTTCATCCGATTTCGCTGGTTTATGTCCCAAGAATTCATGTGAATATGTGGATTCATGCCCGACAGCAGATTGCATCGCTGGCGATTTCATTATTGGTTCAAATTATAAAGACTTTACAAACAATACAGATAATCCGAACAAAGCTGGGGCGAGCCTGATTGTTTCCTTCCATGTCACTAACATACCCGGCAGGAACTCAAAATGAAAGTGTCAACACTTTGATTGTAAAATCCCGATATCAACACTGATGGTCCCTGTAAGCGCATATCTGTCTTTATGCATTTCTCTTTCGAGCCTCGTCAGATATCATGTCGAACCTTCCTAAATTGATTCTCCATTTTTTGTCTGTGCCTTCTTTGCTTGACTTACTTGATCAGCTATATAACAGATGGAACTCCCATGTTATTCCAGGAAATCAGTGACAGGGACTATATATCCTGCAGCCCCAATAATAAGTGCCTGGGGGAGCATCTAATATGTATATCAATGTGGTAGCTAGTAGTGCGCAGATGCCATTTATAGCGCAAATTCGAAGCTGGTTCAGAGTCGCTCTCATTTTTCTCGAGACGGCAATATCATACGACTATGTAGATATGATCTGTTTCCTTCATCCGTGCAGGATTAGCACGCTTGAAGGGTTTTGCCCAATGACCTCTCCAAACCCATGCCAAGATCGGCTGGATTCCAAATTTCCTCTCAAAACGACAACGACTCTGAAAAATGCAGCGTGCAAACGCATGCTCTAGAACTGATCCGCGTTAGAGTAGACACTTCCATTTTCAGCATATAACGACGCAATGCAATGCCGCATCTCAACGCGGCCTGCAGACAGGCGTTGATCTTCTAGATAATGTCCGATTCCTCGGGCTTTACTGATGCCACGTCGCCCCGGCCGCCAATACACTGCCGATATTTACTCTTTCGAGACCCGTCCACAAATGACAGAAATTAAAAAGGGCCCATGCCCAGAAACTGCCTCCGAATCTACCGAAGGCCCCGCACCCTCTAAACATGGACACCCGAAAGAAGCTGAAATTCTTGATGACATCCCAGATATTGAACAGTCATCCAACCAGCAAGCTAAGGAACTCGACTCCCGCTCTATCTATGTTGCCAACGTGGATTATGCGGCGACTCCACAGACGCTTGAGCAGATCTTCATCCAAGTCGGAACAGTTGAAAAAGTCACACTTCTAGTGCACAGACACACTGGCTTCCCGAAAGGGTATGCCTACGTTGCATTCAAGGAGCTGGGTAGTGTGCAGAAGGCAATTGATCAGTTGTTTGACACGCTTGTTCGGGGCAGGCCGTTGAAAATATATGAGAAAAAAACGATTGACCACAGTGAGAACCGTCTTTTGCGGGGAGGACGTGGCAGAGGTAGAGGTAGGGGAAAGGGCAGAGGCAGAGGCAGGGGAAATTATTCGGCTCCAATACTGGCAGAATAAGCATCGCCGGACGACATTGGGAAGACATGGGGCATGCACCTAACTGGGATGGCTCTGGGATGAATATTTGACAACGATGTAGGAAGCCTCGAGAATGTGGCGCAAGCTAGGCGCTGATGCAACCGTCATTGATCGAGTGATTCTTTCAAAAGTCAGTGATCGACACATGTCAGCCTAGCCTTCGTGTCGTTGCACAGGCTAAGTCATGCGACGGCGCATGGATTTGAAGATTAGTAAGATTAGTGCAGATATTTTCGGCCCGAAATACAAAAACACAAGGCAAACGTGAAGTACCAAAGGCTCCCTGAAGAATATTCGAGCTTGTCGGGCGTTCCATTGTGCATGCGTTTGGAGCGGAAAAAACGCCTGAATCCGGATCCATTTGCGGCCAGAAGCACGCCGTGGAAATTTCACCCGATTTAAAAGTCACAGCCCCAAATCACCAATTAGCACATTGCTGTAGTTTTCTGTACTGGCTGGTTTAGTAGCACGCACCCGTACACCGCGGCCCTGGGAAGCGAAGAAAAGAGCGAAGAGCATCGCACCAGCCATAGCATCATAGGTGTTTCTGAAAAAGCTACAGCGCACTTCACAACGTAAAGAAAACACGGCAAAATGACGTCTGTTAGGAAAAGAAAGATGGCCCGCTCGTCGGTGAAGAAAAACACCAAGCGGGTCACGGACAGCCGCAAGAAGGTTGTCATCAAAGGCCACCCTCTCATGGCCCAGTACTGGGACCCTAAGCTCACTTTGATCCAGAACTACAAAAAGCTTGGTTTGACCGTGAGTCTAGGAAAGCAGAGCGGCGGTGTCGAGCCCAAGTTGGAAACCCTCAGCGAGCGCCGGGCACGTGAAGTCGAAAGTGACTCCGACGACGACGACGCCAGCTCGCCTGCGCTAGCGTCCGTTGAGGTTGAAACCGACCCCTTGAAAATCCCCGTCGGCGAGGCCCGGATCGTGCGCGACCCGCAAACCAACGAGATTGTCAAGGTGATCCACGGCCAGATGCAGCAGGTGCAAAAGAAGGAGAAGAGCGAGTTTTCCATCATCGAGGAGTTGGAGGAGTATAACCAGAAGCACGCCAAGCCGGTGCGTGACACCAAGCCTTCCGACCGCGAAGACTCTTGGTTGAGCCAGTTGCACGACAAATACGGCGACGACTACGAGCGGATGAAGTGGGACAAGAAGTTGAACCAGACGTTCATGTCTGCAGGTCAGTTGAAGCGGAAGATGGCCCAGTGGAAGAAGATGCACGGCCTCTAGGTTTGCTTCGGTGGCGTTTGTACAGTATTAGCGAGGGAATATCAGTCTTTGTATGAATCGGGACGCGGGTCCATAGCAGTGTAGTATGGTAGAGGTCTTTGCGCGTGAAGATGGACTTTGAAACCCAGGGTCCCAGCACCATGCGGCTCAGCACATTCGGTCAGTTGATACGAGGAGTTGGGCCAATGCCGTCCAACACACGCCGTCAGTTCGACACACGCGACACACCCCGCCAGGTGTGCCGCCATATTGAGCAGAGGGAGGACTGCAGCCACGCAGTTGGCCCGACCAATGGATCAAATTCGCAGGCTTGACCACGCATGGTGTAGGTTCCATGGTGTGGGTTCTTCGCCTCCAAGCTTTTGCCCACGTGCGGGTCGTCCAAACAAGCGGCCGCAATATACGGGACAGAGCCGGGTGCTTGGCCAATTCCTGCAAACCTAAGCAGGTCCTTGAAGCTTTTCCTGCTCAATCCACAAAGGTACATCCCTCCAAGAAACGGCGCATCACTCAAAGTTGACACAATTTCCCTCAAATCCCCAAGCTCTCCGTCTCTGGGAGCCTGCTCGGAAGACCCTTGGCCAACACCTTGTCCACAATGTCGTTCATCACCGGCCGGAGGTGAGCAGTCTCGTACATATCGAGTAGCTTCTTGTCGGAACTATCGCCGCTGTCTTGCATCTCGATCATCTCCACGAACGACGGGTCGATCGGAATCTTGCCCAAGTAATCGAGATTGAGCGCCTCGCTAAGTGCCTGCCCGCCGCCGCTCAGGAAAATGTTCGTGCAGTCGGCGCAATAGGGGCAGATGAAGCCCGACATGTTTTCCACCACGCCCAAAACATTGAAGTTGACTTTCTTGCAGAAATTGATCTCTTTGCGCACGTCGGCCGTAGCCACTTGCTGCGGCGTGGTCACTATGATGGCACCGTCTAGCGGCTGCGCCCACCGGAGCTCCTCAGCAATCGCTATATGTTCGTCCAGAGTGCCCGGAGGCGTGTCTATAAGAAGATAGTCCAACGGGGCCAGGCCCGGCCCGCCGCCCCAGACGGTGTCCTTCAAAAACTGACGCACCATGGCCGTTTTCTTGGGGCCCCGCCACACCACCGAGCTGTCTCGGCCGCCCAAAAGGAAGCCCAACAGCATGAGCAGAATGCTGCCTTTGGACCCGTCCTTGGGAGCGTTGTACACCAGAACCGGCACCCAGCCATGCGCCGACTGATGTACTTTTTTGTTCTCCACGCCAAACATCCTCGGGAGCGAGGGCCCGGTCAAATCAATGTCTAGAACGCCCACATTATAGCCTTTCAACGCTAGGGTGAGTGCAGTCTGCGTGGTGACGGACGACTTGCCCACGCCGCCTTTTCCGGAGAGAATCAAGATGATGTGCCTGATATTCGCGAGCGATTTTGGCACTTCGTCGCTCATGGTGATTTATGGGGAGTCGCTGGTGTTTGGGAAGAAACAAGATGGGTGTATGGAGATGGCAGGTGGTGCGCTTAGATCAGTGCGCATTGCAGAAGGCGTGCTTACTAAGACAGAAACGGCAAGCATGGCAGTAGATAGCGCATGGAAAGTCGGTTTTTTTGGTCCGGTGGTCTTGGTCTGTTTTTGAGCTTATGCTTGAATTTGTTTCCAGGCTGGGCGGCCCATTTTGGTGGGACCAGCTTACTGCTGTTTACCCAAAGGAAGAATGGGTGAGGACATGAAGATGCAGCTTTTCATGATCTGGGCCGATGGAATGGGCCAGTGGAGAATGGAGAGAAAACCCGTGGATTGCAAGTATCCGCGTGGGCTTGCCGGCGGCTTTTTGTGGCCGACGGAGGGATTCACCAGGAGTGGTTCGAATGACTATTTTAGTGCCCCATCAGTACCACCTAAACGTGGCAGTTGTTTCCACAAAAGGATTGTGCGTGGAGCGCTGGCCCGGGACAGGAAGTAAAGCGGGATTCTCGAGCCTAATCGGGGCTGATTCGGGGGTTCTGCGTAGCCTATGGCTTGCTTGAATGGATTGTTCTATATTGGTGTCTTCTTTTCTGTACGGCTGGGGAAAACTGTTTGGGCCGGAGTGTTCAGATTGTAATGAAGCGTTCAGATTGTGATAAAGCTTTCAGATCATTCCAAAGCCCAAGAAAAATACGGAAGCTCTATAATAATCCAGAGCGCCCAAATTGCGCTGGAGCTCTATTATTGCACCGAGGCTCCATCCTGTGATTTGCCCTTCTCTATCGCTCCGGCTGAAAAGGCTTCCAGGCTGTTCGTTCGGGGCCCTGGACGTGTATCTTCTTTTCGCAAATACCGTGGTACGGGCGAGAAATTAGTTCGTTATGCTGTCATCAGGACAGAATGTATGGGTAGCATCATAGACTAGGTCTTGGATCTGGAGTGTATCATGACGCGACGGAAAAAGCAAGGATCCGCCGACATCGGCAATGATATTTGCTCGGATTGTGTGTTTACCAGCGCTCGATTTCGTCCAGGGTCATATGAGAAAACTTAACACCCTGACAAGCTTTCGGAACTCCACCACACTAAAAGGCAAGGAACTGTATCTAGATCTTAAACCATGGCACCACGTTTCTTTCTGAGCCTCACCCTCAAGATTTTGATTTCCGTGCTGGCGAATTCCTGTCACCCGTAGCATGACCCACAGGCACAGTGTGTTGGTTCAGTTTTGTAATCCTAAAGTGCTGTTCGACTCCACACTGCCACTTCTTCACACCTTAACATCAAAGAGAATCCACAATGCAATACCGTCTGGAATTCAACCTGGTGAGTAACCAACTTTGATTTTCCAGCGCAAACATCATAAATCCCTTCCGGAAACATTATGACGCTGGAGATGAAAGCTTTGATGATTTGGGCCATCAAAATCGAGGAATTTAAGATGGTTACTCGCCGGGGAGCGCCGCCGTCTGGATTCGATGATTTTCCGCCCAACTTTCAGCCGTTCCCGTGTCGACTTCGCTAGCGGAAAATTCCAACCTCGTAGCTGTCATGACGAGATTTTCCCCGTCGCCAATCGCTTCTCAACTATGAAAACGAGCCTGCCCGTTCCAGGTTGACATGCGCCAACGCGGTCCAGGACCGTATGAGCACTGTCTGCACTCCGCGGCCCGCCAAACACCACGCAAGCAAGTGGTTCAGCATCCGGTCTCCATTTCTTCCACGCGGCTGGTTTCTCGAATAGAATCGACGACTTATATTCCGCCCAGACCGTCACCATCGTATTGCTACCGCCATCCTGCACCATGGACTCCCGATACTCAACTGCGGGCTCGGGCCATCTGAGAGATCTCCGGACTCAGCTATTTGGCACGGCTCAGCATAGATCCGGCGGGAACTCCGTGCCACTGCGTATGAATTCTCCATACGATACCGCGCCGCTGGTTTCGGCGCGACACAACGAGGCGTTTTTGCTGTCTTTGGAGGATCAGAATAACTGTGAGGTCGATCAGATGAGTTCCAAGGTGTCCGCCCTCAAATCCTTGGGGGTGATGATGGGGCTGGAGATCAGCAAGTCCATGCACTTGAACGACGAGATCTCAAACAATTTCGAGCGCGGCACAGTCTCGTTGAAGAACACATATAATAGGATGGTGCTGATGAGCAAACGAGCAGGGATCTCGTGGAAAATGTGGCTTGTTTTCTTTGCCGTGTTTTTCTTGATGTGCTACTACGTGTGGCTCTTTTAGGGCCTGCTTGCTCCTTTGCCATGGACAATCGATAGCAAGGCTCCAGTATGACAACAGGACACTTTGCCCATGTGGTACCCACATTCACGACGGCGGCCAGTCCTAATCTTGTGCTTGGACAGTTTTCGTTGTTGATCAAGTCTGTTTGGCTCATGTCATATTGAACCAAATTCTGGGTCTCTTGTTCCGATTGTGCTTCCCAGGATCCATCAATTGTGCTTCCCAGAATCCATCAATTGTGGAACGACGACCAAAATCTCAATTCCAATAACCCCGACTTCTGCATCGTCGTTGGGCTTTACACTCGCCATTCTGCATCGCCGCTGGACTTTAGAGGTGGACGCCGCAACCATGTGGTCGAGCCCAGGACTCCGCAGAAGAACCCGAGTCTTATGTTGCCTCGTAGCACACCGCGGTCATGGGCGCAGGTGGGAAGGTAAGTTTCCGTTTATAGCAATCCGATCAGCCCTCTATATCATCAAGCTCTTGAGCTTGCCAATAGCTTGCGACACGCGCTCTGGGCTTTCACCATGCGTGGCCGCCATGTCGTCACTGCTTTCCACGTCACTTTCTTCAGTTTCGTCTGCGGTGTGATCCGCCTCCAGCTCAGGCTCCATAGAGGCGAGGCTTTGGATGGTGCCCAAAACGGCACATTCGTTCACAGACAACGCTTGCGGACTGGCAGTGTACGTCAAGTCCACCATCTCGGCCAGTACTGCGTCCAGCGCATCGTCGCTCCCCGCCAAGGCGCTGTTCTTAAGCTCGGTTTTCGATTTCGCCAACTTCAATATCGACTGTTTCGGCTGGAGCACCCGGTGCAGCGGATGGTGCTTAGGCGTGGGTGACAGTTCCAAGCCACGAACGTGGCCCCTTGTGCTGCGCCGCAGCCGCTTCTTCAGCCGGAGTTTCATGCTGTTCTTGAGCGCTTGGTAATACCCGTTCGTCTCGCTAATATGGCTGTTTGCCGAGTCCGACACGCTGCCTCCGTCCGAGGAGCTGGACGTGCCGAGCCCGTGCTCCGAGTCGTGGTCGGTTTCGGAGTGGGCCTCAGAAGAGCTCCAGATTTCGCTGCTTTGCGGCGTGCCGGCATCAAGTCCCACAAGCAGCCCCGCCCCGCCGCCAGGCTGCCTGTCCCCAGCAACATTTTGCCCCGGGCTCTGGCCAGTGGGTCGACACCTGCACTCCGCATTTAGATCTGGCGTGGACAGCGTCGGCACGACCTTGATGCGGAGTTTTTTGTGGAGCGACAGCTGCGGCGTCTCGTGCACGGTGGCGGCAGACTTTCGCAGGAGAAACAGGCATTTGAGCGAGTCCACGGGCTCGAAGAACGGCGCCAGTTTCATCTGCTGGATGGATAGGCCTACCTGGCCGGCCGAGAGAAAGCGGAGTGGATTTCTCATGGGACGCGCCGTGGCCCGCGTGCCCGTTTCCAGGCGGAAGGTGAGCGAATCCGCGTACCGGCCCACTTTCTGGCGCCTGTACCTGGCGATGTTGGCGTCCATGAAAACCTCGAAGGATTCTGGATCCATGATGGGCTCGTCGGCCGACCGCAGCCAAAGCGCGCTATCATCAGAGCCTGTTTCTGGTTTTGCGGCGTCCTCTTCTCCGCAGATTTCCAGGGCAGTTTCAGTGGGTTCTGGGCCTGCCATTTGCGGGGATAGTGGCCGGGGCGGGGCCGTGCCAGGGGAATGTCTCTGGACGCGTACCAGGTCAGGTTTGTTTCTGGGCACTGCGCTCTTGTTCCCAGTGCTTTCTGGCACTCTGGCGCACTCGCCGGCCAGGCTGTTTCGAGAGGACGGCCCATAATGGTCTGCATCCTCGCTTGCTTCTGAGTCCTGCTGTTCTTTTATGAAAGGCGCCACATCGGGCGGCCCCCGGCTTTCCAGCAATCCTATGAGCCTGCTCAAATACGGATATTTGTCCGCGTCGGGCTTGCGGTGGCCGGTTCTGGCCTCGCTTATTCTGGCCAAGCGCACTGCGAGATTCTTCACATTGGAAGACACGGCCAGCGACTGCGCGAGCAAATTGCGGATCTCACCACCAAGCTGTGTACTCCTATGGCGTTGTGTGGTGGCTCTCCCGTTGTTTTCGCCCGCCGGAGCTGCAAAATGGGCGAGCTGCTTCTGCCTACTGTGCCACTGTTTGGCGAGTTTATGCGCACGCTTGATGGCACGGATATTCTTGTTCTGGATCTTCTGCTCGATGGCCAAGGCCCGGCGGATCTCGCGCTTGAGGTCGTTCTGATAATTGCCGCTGGTTCGCTGCAAAGAATCGCCCACTGCCGCCGTTTCGCCCGGGAGCACCTTGGCTAGAATATGGTCTAATCGGAACTGGTCGATTGATGGAAGCAGGGCCGGGTTTTGGAACCGCGGCTTATATTTCGACAGGCGCCGCTGCTGTCCCGTGCTATACTGCAGCCTGCCAGACATTTCACGGCAAATTGAGTGAGTGCTGATAGAGGTGGGGCACGTCTGAAGGAGACCTGTTGGGGAGCGTGCTTGGAGACATGTGCGCACGTGACTTGCTCGGTGGCCATACTCGAATCGTGGTTCCGGCAAGCCTTTTTAGTTGTGGCTTTTCTGGCGGGATTCGGTAGCTGTGGCTTTCCTGGCGAGCTCTGTAATTGTGGCAAAGAGGGTTGATTAAACGCTGACAATCCGGTATTGGAAATACGGTGGAACGCCCAGCTCCCGGAGATATCTGCAGGACATACAATAGGCTGGGTTCCGATGTTCCTGACGACTGGGGGGTCTTGTATGTTGTGACCTTGTCTCCGCAGCAGGTTGTTCTAGGCAGATGGCAAGAATTGTTCTGCCGCTGTCTACTACGTGGCGGTGCATTTCCACGCCCACGCCCAACCCGTATCCACTGCTGGTCGTTTGGCTGCAACAAGCACTATATTCATACAAGGCTTTGTTTGGAGGTGATTCCGATTCAGTCTGCTTTTGCCTGGGTCCCACGGAAAACTCACCCATCTGATCGACCAGCAAGAATGCGTCTGCCTCGGCCCTTGGGCCTTACTCAAGGCGCCATTCCTATATTGCGCCACTTCTCCTTGGTCCTAGCCTCAATAGTACACTGAAGTTCCACCTGATACCTCGTTCCGGTCCCCAAACGGATCGCCACTCTCAGTTGATAAACCCGTGTCCTGCCTCGTGACTGGCGGTGGGCGTGCTAGCGTTTGGCGCCGGTTCCGTGGGCTCTCGTGCACAGCCGAGCTTGACTCGCGGGCTGGCCCAGGAGAAATGGCCTCTTCCAAACCCAAGCTTGTGTCGCTCACATCCAAGCGCCGCAATCTGCCAGCGATCACGTCATTTTCACGCCCAATGTCGTTGTCGTCTTCGGCGTCGTTCTCACTTTCGCCCTCATCGCTGTCGCTCGAATAGTAACTCTCATCGGAACTGACAGATGCATCGTCCCGGCGGTCGTCCTGGTGGTACTGAGCCGGGTTTTCGGGCGTGTACCCGCACATGTCGTCAAACTTCTGGAACGACGACACCAACTGGTCATTCGCCACAAGCAAACTGCCCAAGAATTCGTCGTCCAACTCCACAACCTCTTTGCTTTTGTGGCTGCTGTCCCCAGCTCCCACGTACTGCAAGTAACGGAGCACCTTTCTCCGGATTTTCCTGCACTTCTCGAACTCCGCCGATGCCTTTGCGTCGTCCATTGGATTGGTTCCCCGCGAAAGTGCCAAAAGCGCATTGTCTAACGCGGTCGTGTGTGTGTAGCAATCGGCAATGCTGGCCCGGATTTTGGGGGCCTCGGCTTTGTAGTTGATCTGTGGGATCTGGTACTGCTCGTCCGCGTAGAGCACACCCCGCTTCTTCTTGCTCTTCTTGCTCTTTTTCTTCTGCTCCCTGCGGCTAGTGAAGCCTTCACTCGCTGCGTACGGCGACTTGGTCAGGGGCCGTGGCGGGGGGCCCCGCCTACCGGCATCCGAGACAGGGTCACGTGGCCCTGCGTCTGCTTCGTCGTCCAGATCACCGTCGGCAGCTGCAGATCTCTGCACGGAGCTGGCCGGCCCCAGGTGCTTTCTGCGCTTGGACCGCGGTATGGATTTGTACAAGCCGGCTAAGTTGTCGTAGCCTGCTAACTCCCTGAATTCGTATTTCCAGCCTAACGCCAACTCCCGGACCCTGCGGACCACCAGGCCATCATAAGGCCCCCCTAACCCGGATCGGGCCAGGCCTGACACCACATCTCTCAAGAGCTCAGTCAACTTGTCGTCGGCCGCAATGGTCAGGCCAATCTTGGAGCCTGCATTGAGCACCAAAAGCTCCAACAAATTCAACGCCAACACCAGCTCCTCGGGCGTGTTGCCGTATTTGATTTTCTTGCGGACGGCACGTGCCACCTCGACAGCACCCAGGCTCTGGAGCTTGATGAGGGAGATCAAATCGGGGACATAGAGCTCGATGGAATCATCTTCCAAATCGGCGTTTCTATTTGAAGTGCATAGCTGGTTCACCTTGACGGTGATGGATGTGAACGGTTTTTCCCCGAATATAGGCATCGTTTTGAATGAGCGGCAGAGCAAGGTAAGGCGTACAAATAAACCTGGCCTGTTATCGGTGTGGTTCTTAGGGATTGGTGATATTCCCCGCGGAAACAAAGCGATAGGCGGCATCTGCGTGCAGGACCGGCGGCAAGCCAGCCATGAGTCGGCGTAACTGAGTGAGCCGGGAGGCGGATTATAGGATTTTGAGCGGGCCGTGTGGGGCGGGTAGAGTTGATGGCAAAAGAAACAGGAACAGGAAGTTTTTTGCGCCCGTGGGGCGCATTTGGTGTGTTGGCAAGATCCCAACAGGCCACGTTGCGAGGTTTATTGGCATTTCAAAAATATTGCCCGAAGAAAAACTGGCTGCGTCTTGCAAGACAGTCTGCTGGCCTTCGATGCGGCCTCGATTCACTGTGCAAGTGTATGTCCCGAAATTCGCCTCTGGTGGTCAAATAGCTGTGATGAGAGCTGTGTGTGCTGTGGATATCTCGAGAATGGACGTTTATACTTGACTTGAAGATACTGGTTCTTTTGAGGACTTTGTTTGCTGATCAAGCATAGGTTTAGGAGCTGGCTCTTCCCAATGGGAGTGACTTTTTTTTCTTCTCTTTCTAATGGGCTCTACCGCTCATTCTAATGGGTGTCTACTGCAAGCGAGGACCACATTGAACGGCATTCGAGATGACGTCATTCTTTCGGCACAGCTTCCTTGCGTAAACCGCCATGTTTTTACATGCATGCTCGATGATTGTGGTGATACATCGTAAGAGACCAGATTCGAAGTAGTGATCTTATGCGAAACAAAGTCACGAAGGATACGAATCCTGAACTTGCAGTTGGCAGTACGTAAAATCACATGAAAATATAGCCATTGATCAAGAGTAGATAGTATGCTCTCATACGAAGATTCCAACTGTATTGTAGTCGTGATAAAGCATTCGGTATGGCCGGCTGGTTGGTCGTTGGTGGCAGGCAGTCACCCAGCTAAGCGCTTTAGTCCAGCCAGCTTTCCCTGTTTTTCCTCAAAAACCTTGAATTTCGATCCTTTCAATCAAATTTTCACAAGTGTGTTTCTTTGCAGTGTGTTTCTACTTTATTCCTAACTCCCCATCATTCACAAGTATTCAAACTTTCGCGCATCTACAGGCATTACTACTTTCGCAGCCAATTTCTACATTATAGAAATTAGCAGCCACTACCCACAGCCCCAAAAGACCAAGGAACAGACCATTCCAGCGCCAGGAGAACACAGCTCAAAGCTCACAACTTCCCTCAGTCTCCTTACTCAGCCGCCTCCAGAAGTCAAGACGTCCCCACAGAATCATGGCATTTGGCCGTGAGGCCATGCACGTGACCGGCTGCGCAGCAGACTACTCGAGAAAATCAGGAAAAATTTTAGGCACTTGCTACAAACCATATATTTTCATCATGGCTGACCAGAACCAGTACACGCCGGAAAAGTTGGCCCAGGACATGGCCAATGCCAACGTGTCTTCCCAGGAAGGCCAGTTCAACCCAAATGCCGCCCAGGCGTTTGTGCCACAAGGCGGCTATAGCCAGTACCAGAACCACCAGAACCAAGGCTATACTCAGGGCCAAGGATACAACCAGGGCCAAGGATACAACCAGGGCCAAGGATACAACCAATACCAAAGCTACCAACAGGGAAACAATGGCGGGTACAACACCTATAACCAGTACAATGCCCAGAACAACCAGCACGGAAACCAGTACACCAACCAATCCTACAGCGGCTACCAGCAGCAGCCCCAGCAGTCACAAGGCATGTCGTTGGCTGACTACCAGAAGCAGCAAGGTGCATCGCTGGCGAGCTTGAACAAGCCCAAGAAAACGTTGAAGTTAGCGTCGCTGGCGGGCATCAAGTTGGCCAATGCCTCCAAGTCCGCAGAGAAGAAGCCAGAGCCCAAGAAAGACGCCAAACCGCAGTCCGCCCTGGTCACCGAGCCACAAGCACAGGCACTTAAAGAGACCCCGAAAGAGGCTGACTCCAAGCCCGCACCCAAGATCAAATCCGCCAAACCGGCATCCCTGGGTTCCAAATCTGCAGCCTCCACCAAGGAGCTGACGCCCGTGCCCACCGGCGACGCTGTGGACAAGGTACAGGAGGACGAGGTTGACGAGGAGGTTGTCAAGGACTTGTTTGGCGGCAAGGATCATGTGTCGATCATCTTTATGGGCCACGTGGATGCAGGCAAGTCGACTATGGGCGGCAACATCTTGTATTTGACCGGTGCTGTTGACAAGCGGACCGTTGAGAAATACGAGCGTGAGGCCAAGGACGTTGGAAGACAGGGTTGGTACTTGTCCTGGGTCATGGACACCAACAAGGAAGAGAGATCCGACGGAAAGACCATTGAGGTCGGCAAGGCGTACTTCGAGACGGACAAGAGGCGGTACACTATCTTGGACGCGCCCGGACACAAGATGTACGTATCCGAGATGATAGGCGGAGCCTCACAGGCTGACGTGGGAATCTTGGTCATTTCCGCCAGAAGGGGTGAGTACGAGACTGGCTTTGAGAAGGGCGGCCAGACTAGAGAACATGCGTTGTTGGCCAAGACGCAAGGTGTTAATAAGATGGTCGTTGTTGTCAACAAGATGGACGACCCCACTGTGGAATGGTCCGAGGAGCGTTATAAAGACTGTACATCCAAACTTGGCCAGTTCTTGAAGGGAATTGGCTACGCGAAGGAGGATATCATTTTCATGCCTGTGTCTGGGTATACGGGTGCGGGCTTGAAGGACCGCATTTCCAAGGACGAGTGCCTGTGGTACGACGGGCCTTCGTTGCTCGAGTTTTTGGACGACATGAAGACTGTCAACCGCCACATCAACGCGCCTTTTATGTTGCCCATCTCGGGTAAGATGAAGGACATGGGTCTTGTGGTCGAGGGTAAGGTTGAGTCTGGCCACATCAAGAAAAACGGCACATTGTTGATGATGCCCAATAGATCGTCCGTGGAGGTCGTGTCTATCTACAACGAGACTGAGCAAGAGTGTGACACCGCGTACTGTGGAGAGCAGATCAGATTGAAGCTCAAGGGTGTTGAAGAGGATGATGTGCAGCAAGGTTACGTCTTGACCTCCCCGAAAAACCCTGTCAAGACCGTGACACGCTTCGAGGCACAGATTGCCATTGTCGAGTTGAAGTCCATTTTGTCCAACGGCTTCTCATGTGTCATGCACTTGCACACGGCGATCGAAGAGGTCAGGTTTATTGAATTGAAGCACAAGTTGGAAAAGGGTACTAACAGAAAGTCCAAAAAGCCACCTGCTTTTGCCAAGAAGGGTATGAAGGTTATTGCTATTTTGGAGGCCAGCGAAGCTGTTTGCGCTGAGACATACAACGATTACCAACAGTTAGGTAGATTCACCTTGAGAGATCAGGGCTCTACTATTGCTATTGGTAAGATTACCAAGTTGTTGTAAGCGCGAGTCCGCTGATTTCTTCAATTAAAAAGAAGCGTATTGACTAGAAAAGTGAGTCACCGCGCTCGATTCATGCCGATTCTGCCAACCGGCAAAAAATTTCCAAGAGGTTCTCTAAACCATCGAGTATGTTATCGTCAGGTCCTTCGCCCGGTGTGTAATTTGCATGGGCGAAATCAATGAAGTTTAGCCGGGAGAGTGGCGCTTTGCGGTGTTCCAAATCCGATTCCACGTCAGAGTCATTGTCAGAACCCGAACCGGCGCCCAGATCCACGGAATTGAAGGGGTCACATACCAACGGGTCTGCTTCGGGATACGAGTCTCCATCCACGTCAGCCCATCTGGTGGGATCGCCCTCGTAAATAAACAACAAAGAGCCTGATTTAATCCGCACCTCGCTATCCAAAAGACAGTTGTAAAATAGCTGTAGTCTCTGGACAAACCTCGAAAGAAGCAATTGACGAAACCGGGCGTCACAACCGAAGAAAAGTCCGAGCCCTTTTTCCACACTGCTCTTGTCGAGCGACCGGCCAAAAATCTTATCGAAACTGGTGTACAGCCCTCCATCGCCTATCGGTTCGGTGTGCATAGTAGCGTCCATGTTGGAAAACAACAGAGCAGGAGTAAGTGGCGCTGGGCTGAATATTTTCATGCCACAAATGCGGAATCCGAGCGAGCCGCTAGTAGTTGCCCTGCTCACGGCCTCCAATCTTGCTTTTTTCTCCGGCAGAACCGTGTCGTCTGTAAGAACAGAGCCTAGCTTGATATCGAGGATGCACGGGTGCACAAACCCATGATAGAGGTTCAGGAGTACGACATACGGCATTCCCAGGCTTTCCGGCAAATCTGCTGCCAGCACACCCGCATTTCCACTGCTACTGATCCCATCCGGATCTAGCACCATGGCGCCTTCTGTACGCTCAAACCCCTCGTTCATAGTGCCCATATATGTGGGCATCCAGTGCGCTAGCTGGCCACCCAAAAGCTCTGGCTCTGCAGACAAGCGACTGGACGCTTGGCCATAGAATCTGATTTCTTGCGGCGACAGAAGCTTGGCAAAAACTGGACCAGCAGTGAGCGTCCCGTCGTGGCCCGCAGCTTGATGCAACGATGGCGTGAAGTTCATTAATAAGGAGTCGATAGGTAATTCCGTAGATCGATGTGCGGTGCGATTCTGGAGTTCGCGGCCGCGGATGTGCCGCGGCAACGTGGGCAATAGATACTTTCTAGTCTTTGTTTTGTCGGCATCGGAGATTTTGGGTGGGGATAATAGTCAGGAGGTTGAATGGTTGAGTGTGTTATTTTCTGTTTTTTTATCATTTTGTCGGCTCATGGTGTCTAAGCTCAGGAGGTATCTTATGGGTCCGATGCGTCGGAGCGTGAACTTACACGCAAGTTCTTCGGAACGTGGACAGATCAGGAAATTCTGAGGCGTGAAAGCAGTTATTTCGAATTGACGCGTACCACGATGCTCTGGATATCGAAATCTCCTATGCCGGTAAAGGAGATTTCTTGGGTGGATGCCACATGTATTGGCGCCCCATCTAGTCTTATGCAGCATCGTGTTCTTTGGAACTTTATGTGGCTAATTCGGGATGGTAACATCAGTGTAGTGTCTCAGAATTTTGCCCCCTCAGGCGAACACTCTTCCGCTGGGAAAACTTCTATATCTTGTGAAGCGTGATGTGGACACAAAAGCCACAGGCAAGACGCCGAAAACAAAGTCAAGTGTTGATTTCCAACGAGCTTACTTTTCCCGAGATACGTGAGTCCAGACTGTGGATAGTTAGTGTGAGCTAGAGGACTCCAGGGCAAAACGGAAGCCCGAGACCCAGCATCGATATGATATGCTGGAGAACCTCGCCTCTCTATGACCACGAGTGGAGTATTTTGGGATAGTGTTTTGAGTGTTTTGGGATAAAAACTAAATCTCTCGAGTTTCCGATGAATCAGTTCTAGTGCCATGGCTAGTCGCACCTCACAATGATTTGGCTTTCCCATCTGTTCGGAAGAATCTGAAAACCGGATTCCAAATCTCAATGTCCAACGTAGCTTGATGTCAGCCCCAGAACCCCTTGGGGTCCAAGATAATGCTTGGTCATTTGCCCTCTGGTTTAATTCAATACGCGTAGGGCCTGGGTTGATTTACCATACCCTTGGGGCGTCTGACCGTGGAATGATTTTGGAGTCTCCCTGGTGGCGACATGCAGAAACGCACGGTGGGTTTGACCAGACTATTCCCGACTCTGCTCTGGCTGGCTCCAAGAACCTCTCCTTTCCCAAACCTCCGGCAGAATTCGTCGTTTTTGGAGTAAGGACTTGATCACATTTCGAAGGGCGCGCCTTTTTCCAGGCATTTGCACCCATTTAATTTCTGCCAGCTTCAGCCCCTTTAAGAACAACACCACCGTCTCGATCTTTTCCCAAATTTCAACTCAGTTTGAAAGCGCAATAGAAAAAATTAAGCATGAGCTCGGATGACATCGAAGGTATCCTGGTGGCAGAGTCCCAGGCTGGGTTGGAGTTGCCTGCTCGTACCAGCGCCCCCCAGACCCTTCCGTTTGCAAGGCCTTCTTTTGAAGAAATGGCGGTGCACTCGGCGCCTTACTATCTCATGTGCCTCTTATATCTCATCGGAGCTGTTCCCTTTGTGACCCCTGGAATTGAGATGCCAGGTCTTTACAGCTTCCTCGCCTACTCTGTTTATAACATTGCTGCTGTGTACACGAGCGGGGTTGTTATTTACTTCGGCCGCAATTCCGTTTCTTTTGACTTGATCTTGGCACTGTGGTCGGCTTGGTGGCTTGTCAGGGCGTTGAGGATTGTTGGGTGGAAATGGAGTGCGTTGTGGTTTGGGCTGTTTTTGGTGCAGTTTACGCTCGTGAAGTTGAAGCAGTATTCAGCCAGACGGATTGCAAAGCTAGGAGACGCCAAAACAAAAAATGATTAGCTTGAGCCTTGTGCAGTTCTGTGTGTATCGGTGGAACGCAAACAAGGGAATGCAGCAGGGCCGTCTTCGTTTCGAAACTTATTCCAGATCGCCACAGATTCATAGTTATTTTGAATTTGAATATA
Source organism: Metschnikowia australis (assembly GCA_019285895.1). NCBI lineage: Eukaryota > Fungi > Ascomycota > Pichiomycetes > Serinales > Metschnikowiaceae > Metschnikowia > Metschnikowia australis. Next base: position 746,440 of record JAGSXI010000003.1, on the reverse strand, counting down.
CATGGAAGCCGGTGTCTCCGATACGCAACACAAACACAAAGCCTTAGGATAGTTCTGCTCGTTTTTGGGACGCCATTGAGCAAATGGACAGTGGGCCACATGAAGAAAAGAATCAGTAACTGGGCCCACTTTTGTGTGATAGTGTCTCGTGCAAATCGATAATTCACACTGAGCGGGCACTGTGACTGGCTGCTTGATCCCCAAAGTCGATGGAGATATCTGTTGATCTCTTTTAGTATACAGATAGTATTGAAATGGGTCACTGAATCTGCGTGGGTGGGTTGTTGAAAAGGTTCTGGGGTTGGCGAATTAGAAACATGCACGAAAGTTTCATATCGAAGCACCAATCTCCACACAACAAAATAATCGGCGCAACTTGAGATGCGGATTTCCAGAAACAGACAGAAACCAAATCCCCAAGAACAATGAGAATGTTTCAAGGCAAAGCACACATTCCTAGCCCAGAACGGATTCTCCGAGCATCTCGGATAGATGTTGATAGTTGTGCGCTGGAGATATCCACGATTCGAGATACCAAGATCCATCGTCCTGACCGGCATTTTCTGGTATCAAGCGGCAGTTGAAAAGATGGCTCGAGAAGATTTTGCTTGCCTAATTCTGCCTTGAACTGGGAGGTGCAGAGTCCCACGGATACCCCAGTGGCATATTATTCGCTCATTCCACCCTAGCTTGAAAGGGCTGGCGAGCTGAAGCTGCCGAAATAGAGAGTCTGTTTTTTCTGGCTACCAGCTACAAAAGTAGAGAATAACCCATCAGGGCGGTCTTCTTCAGGAATGAGATTAGATTTACCCCCCGTCTTTTGATACGCACCTTGATTCCATGAGACTTGACAATGGAATGGCACAGCGATCCGGGCACGGCTAAACACATGGGGTTGGGCCATGGGAAAAGGAGAGTGGAGCATCGGACTGAGTGGAGAATCGGACTGAATGGAGAATCGGACTGAGTGGAGGAATTGGGCCAGAAAGCAGAGTCGGTACTCCAGGCCTCGCGCGAATACATCTGATAGTCGTCTCCTAATTCAGGGTGTCGCGTGGCACTGATAGCAATTGCTGAGTACATCATATCATGTGAACTCGATACTAAGGAAATGCCAATTATCAACGCAGGAGGCAGAATTCCATTGGCCCAGAAACCAAGATTCGCCAGATCGGACTTCACTCGCACCTGAGGGCGGGCCAGGATTTTGAACGGTTTTAGGCCGAAAACAGCGACTTCTGCGTGCTCCCATAAGCAGGAAGGCCATCTCATCCCAGCGCCTCATCAACATTCTAGCTCCCCAACATGGCCGGGCCCTTGGCTAGACGTGCCTGGGCCGAGAGTCACGTGACCACATGTCACGGGGTCCGGTTTCCACTGAAACGCGAACCGGGCTTTGTGTGCAGGCTCCAAAAAAGCCAGCACGCCCCAATCCAAGAATAACTCCAGCCTTCGTACCCCCACCAAGCAATCCTAGTGCCCCCTGACGCCCCCGCCCACGACCCGAAACGCGCCAGAAACACGCGCCGAAGCACCGGAGCCCTTCTCATACCCGAAACCTTCTTTTTCCGGAAAAAAATGAGCAACCCGTACTATACTGGCGGTGCCAATGGTGCCGGCACCAACAACAACACAAACTCGTATGAGATGAATGCTTTCAAATACGAGGAGGCCGACGACTTTGTCGAATTCATGAACGAGGTCCAGGACATCAACCTGCAGCTAGACAACTACTCGAACTTGGTGGACTTGATTGCCAACAAGCAGAAAAACCACCTTCAGGACTTGGATTTGAACGACGACGGCGACGATGGCGAGTACATGTCCAAGCAAATCGACCTGCTTGTTTTGGAGGCTTCCAGCTTGCAGAGCGAGTTGAAGTCGCGCATCAAAAACGTGCAAACACAGGCTGTCCAGCTGAGAAACCCGCAGAAGATCGACCAGGCCGAGACCTCGCGCAACAAGTTCTTGGACTTGATCCAGCGCTACCGCTTGACCGAGAGCGACAACCGCGAACAGACCAGGGTACAGGCGGAGAGGCAGTATCGGATTGTGAAGCCGGACGCCACGCCCGAAGAAATCCAGGCTGTAGTGGAGGATGGTTCCGGCAACCAGCAGATTTTCCAGCAGGCGTTGATGCTGCTGAACCGCCGCGGCGAGGCCCGCACCGTGTTGAACGAGGTACAGGTGCGCCACCGAGAGTTGTTGAAGTTGGAGAAAACCATGGCAGAGTTGACCCAGTTGTTCCACGACATGGAGGAGTTGGTGGTGGAGCAGGACCAGCCTATTCAGCAGATCGAGCAGCAGATTGATACTGCGCAGCACGACATCGAGCAAGGTGTGGGCCACACCAACAAGGCCGTGGTGCTGGCCAAGAAGGCGCGCAAGAAGAAGATCTGGTGTTTCTTCATCTGCATCATCATCCTCTGTATCCTCGCGCTCATCTTGGGTCTCTACTTCGGCTTGAAGGAGTAGATGTGCAAGGCGGCGCGCTGGAAACGCTATTTCCACCGCCATATGAAAGGCAGCTGGCAATGTGCTCATGTGGCCCTGGGAGAGCCCAGTCAATTACACGAGAAGGACACCATATATCGGGCGTTACACCATTTGTCATGCCGGAAGAAGGAATGTACGCGCAGCCTGTGCAATTAGATCCACGCACCGGGAGCAGACCCCGTCGGGCTGATGCCTAGCTATGAGTTTCTAGGGCAGCCATACGAAAAACCTAATAATAAAGAAAAGCCAATTTCAGCATGGGAAGCCCAAGCGCCGCGAAACCCTGTAAACGATAATGATGGCGATGTCTGTACCATGTAGGATAGAAACGCCCTTAGAAGCGGCTCGCCATTCATAACCAAGTCATCTGTGAGATCGCTCATTTTTGTTCCACCTGCCAGCAGATGGACATCAAATTTATGATGGGCTAAGGCACCAGGAACACCAAGGGTATCTTGTTGCATGCCAAGTCGGATACTTCAAGAGCTTGTCTACTATTGCGGCGTATGGTCGAGGGGAATGTCAGGAACAAAGAGCCAAGAGACTATGAGACAGAACACAGCGATCTTGGACCTTGTTGTTCCCTGATTCCACGCCACATGGAAACGCGAGAGGTTGAAAGATGCCACATATGACCAAAAACCTAATTATAGTCGCCTGGCTCCGATGTGATGATGGGATCTCTATACATTCTTCTGACCTAGCGTGCCAGTATACTCGATATAGGGGTTCGGACGGTGCCTGATGAATGCTTAGATTTGGAACGGCCGAAACCCCCTCTGGATCCTTCATTCGAACATTTGCTTGAAATGATATGTGATTTGTCGGTGGTTCTTTGTCCGTCAACAGGAAGCCAAGAAAAGACACATAATCCATATTTCTTTGCAACTCCTGCAAACGCCCAGTGACATGGATGAGACAATTAAAGACCCAAGGAGGAATACACCTTGGCTCCGCCGTTCCCACAAATATGCTCGGGCAAAATGATTACGCGACGAGCGTGGAAACAATGTCGGCCTCATCTGATATTCCTGTGGGAACATAACCCCGGAGTCCAGCAATCGTTTCATAACTTTTCTTGGAAATGGGATTCCGCCTATTCCTGCCACACTGCCATTATATCCAGCTTTTAGTCCATTGTGTTCGTGGAGTGGCATTACCAATCTCATGCATAGTACACCTAGTTTGTAGCCCGGCGAGTTACCCGCCACCTTGATCTTCTGTATCGCAGCCCAATTGCTTAATTGGAGCGTTCGATTTCCTTAGGTTTGTTTTTGTCTTTCTTGCACTTTCGTTGCTCAATCCAAATGCACTACTTGGAATGGGGATTCTTTTGTTCAATGTGAGCCCGCAACCCAGTTGCCTCTCTCCATTGTTTCCATGCCATGTGTTTTTGCTTGTTTGATTGGCTGGTAAATAGAGTCAAGCACCAACATGCAAGCTGCCTGGAGAAAGCTGGAATCCTAGCATTCACGTGAGCAGCCCTGTGGTTTACGAGTCATAGTTTGCAGATCGGGCGCCATGTCGACCATGGTGCATGTACCTTCGAACGGGACGAGTCGGTGCGACTCAAAGATAACGAATGACATGAGGGTAATTACCTGAATGGAGTCATCAAATACCTTGCATGCAGGACGACAGCATCAAGGAAAAAAGCCACTCCGCTAGAAAAAAAGCCGTTTGTAATTTGAATTGATACCGGGGCACAGCCAGGAAACAAAAGGGCGGGCGCCAAGCCATAGAGTAAAGTAATACATATCCCTTCCGCCGGCAAAATTGAGTTTTGGGCAAGGAATTAGGCTATTGTCCGAACCCAATTTCGAGCCCATATGATACCGGCTGGGCCGCGGAAAAGCCGTGGACCTGCCTCGGCAAGGTATCTTTCTCACAATGCCGCATGAGCCGGTAGACAGCAGGCCGTATGCACGCCTGGACGGCTCTGCGATGTCAAAAACCGCCGGATCGTGTTGCTTTTGCGCGCTTGACACGCAGCTTGCGCGCCAGCCGCATATGCATGCGTGCAGCGCCGAGATGGCAAGAGCGAAAAATTCACCTAGCGCCCACCTTCGACGCTGGTTCCTTATCTCCCTGGAGCGGCCTCGGCAACTTATAAAAACATCTGGAAGCACCTCTACTTTTGTGGCTCGTAGTGAATACCCCAGATTCGTCGAGCGGCTTCTTTCGAAACAATGGCTGACCAAGAAAAAGATATAACCCACGAGCCCATCCAAATCAAGGACGGGTCGTCGTTGGATGCCTATGAAAAATCTCTCACGGACTCCGGGTTGGGCGAGACGTCCGAGGGTGGCTTGAACTTCATCAACAGATTGGCTGTCAAGTTGAACGCCGAAACCAAAGGTATCGAGCTTGTCACCGATGAGGAAAAACAGGATGACTCCATCCTCAATGCCGCCAGTATGTGGTGGTCTGCCAACATGGTCATTGCCACGTACTCTCTAGGTGCGCTTGGAGTCACTGTGTTCGGCTTGTCGTTTTTCCAGTGCATCATGTGCATTGTGTTCTTCAACCTTTTGGGAGCGATCCCGGTGGCGTACTTTTCCATTTTCGGCGTCAAGTTGGGGCTTCGGCAGATGATCTTGTCGCGTTTTCTCGTGGGCGACTACGCCCAGCGCATTTTCGGCTTCATCAATATGGTGGCGTGTATCGGCTGGGGCGCGGTGAACATCATGGCCTCTGCTCAACTATTGAACATCATCAACAACGGGGCCTGCCCGCCATGGGCCGGGTGCTTGATTTTGGTGGTGTGCACGATCATCGTGACGTTTTTCGGCTACAACTTCATCCATGCCTACGAGAAGTATTCGTGGATCCCCAACTTGGTGGCGTTCATTGCGATCATTGCCCGCTTGGCCAAGGCCCAGACTTTCACCTGGGGCACGACCGTCGGGGGCGAAACCACGGCCGGTAACGTCTTGTCTTTTGGCGGAACCGTGTATGGCTTTGCCACGGGATGGACCTCGTACGCGTCCGACTACACTGTGTACCAGCCCAGAAACGCGAACTCGTACCGCATTTTCTTTGGCATTTTGATTGGTTTGGTGCTTCCGTTGATCTTCACCATGACCTTGGGTGCTGCGTCTGCGACCGGCACGCTCACCAACGCCCGATGGGCCGAGTTGTACGACGAGAAATCCATTGGAGGCTTGGTGTATGCGATTCTCGTGGAGAACTCGTTGCACGGCTTCGGGGAGTTTTTGTGTGTGGTGCTCGCGCTTTCTACCGTGGCCAACAATGTTCCTAACATGTACTCTGTGGCGTTGTCTGCGCAGTCGGTGTGGTCGCCTTTCAAGAGGATCCCCCGAGTGTTTTGGACGGTCTCGGCCAACTTTGCGGTGTTGGCCATCTGTATTCCTGGCTACTACAATTTCGAGTCGGTCATGGAGAACTTCATGAGCATGATTGGTTACTACTTGGCCATCTACGAGTGCATGTCCTTGTCCGAACACTTCATCTGGAACAAGAACAAGTGGAGTGCTTACGACTACGAGAACTTCAACGACAAGACCAAGTACCCGGTCGGAATAGCTGGAGTTTTCGGTTTCTGCTGCGGCTGTGCTGGTGTTGCCGTGGGTATGAACCAGGTGTGGTACCAGGGCGTTCTTGCCAGAGAAATCGGAGAGTACGGAGGAGAGATTGGGTTTGAGTTGGCCGGTGCCTTTTCGGCCATTGGCTTCAACTTTGCCAGGTACTTCGAGCGGAAGTACATCGGCCGCTAGGGAGCAGCGCTCTGTGTAGCAATAATTTTAATGGAACAATACGAATAAAGAAGAAATCCTGCAGTCCGATCCGGTCAAACACGCCGTGAGCTCATTCGGCTTTTCCCTGGCCTGTTAGCAATTATGAAACCCAATTATTCAGTACACCCCTGAGCCTCCAAATCTACCGAATGGTGCGGCGGCCCACACTGATAAGAATAGGGGTTTCCCGCCTCGATAAAGAAAGCTTAAATTCCTTACACTGTCCCAGAGTGGGGAAAACAGCCGCTTTCCTGTCGTTATCTCCGCCGTCTCTGCGCACGCTGCGCGACACACGTCTCGGATGCCCCCACCTCTGCCATCCATCTTCTTGTGTGATCTCAGCCGCTCACGCATCCCTAGAGACGCCGCGCACGCACACCATGCATAAGCATCGCCAAAGCCCTCAATCGGACTCTGCACTGCCGCAATGATGATTGTAGCACACGCAATTTCCGCCGGCTTTGCAGCATTCTCTTTTTTTCTCTTGGTGCTTATCCAATCCAATGACCTGAGTGTACTATTATACTATGGTAAAGTTGCGCAGAGCCGTTTGCATCAGAACGCGTCGCCCTTGGCGACTTTGTTCAATATGTTGGCAAAACTCACCGTACCCAAAGCATGGTTTGCACACTTTTACGTTTTGTACCTGGCTCTCATGTGGGGCCAATTTGCGCTATGTCCCAGGGTTGTCCTAGCGAATGGCAAGTATACACTAATCTGGCTTTTTCTTACGTGCCAGGCCAGCCGCCGATTATATGAGAGTTTCAAAGTGAGTCGTTGGAGCTCTGCTTCGAAAATGAATGTTTCACACTACGTGATGGGGATTCTTTTCTATGTGGGCATTTCGGCCACGTGTCTCCTGGGGCTTCTGAGTCAAGCTTTGCTGGAGGATCGAACATCCGGCCTTCTCCACAAGACTTGGGTGGCTGGTTTGGGGGTTTTGTTTTTGTTTTCCCAGGTAGACCAGTACAGCAACCACAAGTACTTGGCTAGTCTAGTCAAGTACTCTGCTCCAAGGAAAGGGCTTTTCTCTGTCGTGTCCAGTGCACACTATCTTGACGAAATAGTGGCTTACTTTTGTGTTGTTCTCCTGGCATTCACCAGAGGCAGGATTGTTGCTGAAGACTGGTCTTTGTTGAGTATATGGATTTTCATCGTCATCAATCTTTCCATCAGTGCATGTGAAACCCACAAGTACTACGAAGAGAAGTTTGATGACTATTCCGTGAGGTTTGCATTGATTCCCGGATTGTTATAAGGACGGAAGATTGGAAAGCTGGGAAATGGAAGAGCCTTGGCTGTCCACTGTTTTGAGCCCGCACTTGTTTGCCGCTTAAGATAACGGTGCTTTAAATGTGCAAATATATTCCGAAATCCGTTCACATCTCTCTACGCTTTCCACTTCCATACATGAGACCTTGGCGTTTTTCTGGGTTTCCGATTGATGTGTTCATGATTTCAAACTCATTTCCAGACCACACATCTCCCGTAACAACACGCCCAGGTCCTCCAACCCTTAGAGCCAATTCTAACCCCGAAGTCGCGTATGGTTTTGCCGGGTTGCCGCAGCTACATTATTCCATCACCCAGAGACTGTTAACCTTGCAGGCCTGCTGCGGATTTTCCGAATACGTGGGCGCAATACTGGGTTCGATTCACTAGGACCCATGCATTCGCTGATGTGGCCGAAGTGGCTGCTTGGGAGAATACTTGTTTCGCCTCGCAAGTATTAACGACGTTATGCAGACCCCTTGATGTGGACACTGAATCGAATATTTGATTACTGTGCTTGCTGCCGGTTTTTCAGGGACTATGTCTCGGGTTTCCCACGGGCATGTTGGGCGGCTTCTTGGCGTTGTTCTGCAAGCTGCAGCGAGCCACTGCCTACTCTTTATCAGGTTAGCCAAATGACGACAGAAGTGCCACATTTAGGCAAAACCCCAGTTTTAGACACGAGCTGATTTTCATCTGTTTTGACTGAGTTTTTACTTCTGGTCAATTTTCTCCTGGTTTGTTTTTACTCGTTTGGTCAAGCCTTCAATGTCTAGCGATAGCAGAATATACAACATTGAATCAGTAGAATTGAAAGACTCCGGATCGGAACAAAATAGACCCGGGCATCATTTGGACCTATTCAGGAATATTCGAAGCCAGCGCATGCTTGGAATTTCGGCCTTTCGGAAATCTGGTGGAAAACGAGGTCGTGATGTGAGCAAGAACCACCCCGGAGCATGCATTCAAGGAGGTAGTCCGAGCGCCAGCGTGTCCCTGAACGAGATCCGCTAAAGACTGGCCGGACTATGTTCTGGAAAGATGGCCCTGTCTGTCTCCAAGTTTCACTGCCAAAGCTGTCGTACTAAACCGATATGCTTATCACGGCACTTGATAATCCCACAGAAACAGGGGGTGGTCAAAAGCAATCGTATAGATATTGTAACAGGCCGCTCGGAGAAAACCAGCCTCAATGTTTGTAAACGACTAAACCAGCCGGTGTGCATTTGACACATCGGTTCAATGTAAATGGCAGCGGCTCAAAAAGCACCGATGCACCTAGACCCAGCTCCACGGCAAAGAGAGACTTTGGTATTCCCATCGCTCCCCAACTCATAACTTCGGCAAATCAAATCAGCCACGCAACTCCTGAAAAAGAGGGAGTACATATGTGATTTCTAGAAGTGCACTGAGAATCAACACGAGCAGAACAAATGCGAACAGAAGAGCCAGACCAGACACAACACCTACCACTCTTTTTCTAAAAACAGCATAGGAGTATCCTGAAAGCGGGGCGGCTACATTATTATTTTCGGAGATCACGTTGACACACGTGAAAAGGCCATAAAGCCAGCAGCTTACACAGCCGAACAGGCCTTTTTTCGCACCCCACAAATCACGCTGTCTCGAGCGTGATAGTTCATCTGACTACTCTGGCTCCACTCTAACCCACCCCACAAGCCCGTTTTGGCGCCCGAAAACAGCACTTTTTCCTATCACATCGCATTCAACGGCCGATTTCGACCCCAGGCGTAAACCTGCGCGTCAGCACACCAAAAATGCCCCCAAAAACGGAAAGCCCTTTGCACATCAGCCTACGATCGGACGGACGGTCTTTTGTCAAGGGCAGCCCCGGGGTCCCAAACTCAATTGTACGTATAATTCCGCCACCACGATATTCAGTCCTGGCTCTGCAATCCGGTATTTTGCCGTCAAGTTTAGCAGCCTTCCCAGGCCCATTCACATCTAACCATATCCAGCCTAGAATCCAGACAACGATCCAGATCCGCCCGGCCAGAAGCCCCACTTTCGAATGTCGTGCCGTGACCTTGGAGCTCTTGACCACGCAGAAAGTCGTGGTGCCCTCGGCGCTCAGCTCGGGCGAAACCGTGAAACAGACGCGTGTTTTCGCCGATCCCCTGGTCTTCGTGCCGCCAGTGGGCCAGTTTTCGCAGACCATGTTGGCACTTGATGTTCCGGTGCTTATTCCGCTCGACCGCGACATAATTTCCAGCGGCTATGCCGAAAATTGGGGCGCCACCACCGTTCACACGCTCGTCGTGCGTGTTCTACTAGGCACGTCCGTGGCATCCGAGCAGACGTTTGTGCGCGAGTTCCCAGTTGCCGTAAAAACGTACGATACGCTTCCGTTGTACCGACAGTTCAACGAGCCCGTGTGCGAAAGCCAGGTGTCTCAGGACAAGCAGGTTTTGGTGGATGTGACTCTCCCTGTGTCGGCGGTAGGGCCCCAGGATACGCTCAACGTGTCGGTCAACGTTGCCGCCAACCACTTGTACCACAAACGCAAAAGGAACCTACAGCTCCGGCTGGTCACGCTCCAGATCAAGGAGATTTTTGAGGGCTTTGATGGCGGGCTTCCGGCCCGCAAGGAGCTGAAACTATATTCGGAGACCAAAACACACGAGTGTGCACTCTCCACGGAGGGCGTCCAAAACCACTTCCTGATGGTTTTTCCTTACGAGAACGACATTCTAGACTTGTACTCCGGCTCTGCGGAGCAGGCGATCCAGAAACAGCCGGTGCGCCGCATCACAGCGTCGTTCAACAAAAACAGAAACCTTCACAAGTTGGCCGAGGGTATCCCGCTCAGTCACGTGCAGGGTTTCACGCTGCTAGGCAAGTTGTTTGCGCTTCGCTACGAAATCGTGCTTAAGGTCAAGCTTGCCCATGGAAAGGACGTGGTGTGTTCCATTCCCCTCACTGTATCCCCCTACAACCGTGCCAGCAGCACGTACCTTATGCTGTGGATCATGGCCGAGTGCCAGACGGCACGTGAAATCTTTGGGCGGGACACCGTGGCAGACATCGTGGCCGGCCGCCGTTTTGACGACATGTACCGAGCAACGCGCCCGTTCTGTGCGGCCCCGGTAGTGTACTCCTACAACCCATCTGACTGGGTCGAGTTGGGGTACAATCTGGAAGCTTTCTACAACCCGCGTAGCGAGCGCCGCTACGCTTCGGAGATTGACTAGACATGCGTAGTCGCTGGGCTCTGGTGTGAGAAGGTTAGCCGCTGGACACTAGTGAGAGGTGAATCAAAACGTGCCCTTGTTTTTCGAGCCTAGCACAAGAATGTTTTAGGGTGTTTGGTTCAAGTGGCCACCGCTTTGGTCAGGGCCTTCGTCTTGTTGGGAAAGAATGTGATATTATGGAGATGCTTTTGATGATGGCAAGAAGCTTCTGTGGCCGGCAGGGTTTGTCCTTGGATTCCCGTGGATCTTATTGCATTAGAAAAACGGTTCATCCTTGCTCCTTCTGATATACGGAGGCTGATGCTATCTATACTAGGTTAGCTTCAGATATTCTTTTGACGGCGAGGAGTGATTGGTCAATACAGCCGCCTATTCTTGGTCTCTGTGAGGGTCCCGCATCTGTGCTGAGGAGTTCCTATCGGGCAAGGAAGTCTGCCCAACGTATTATTCAGTCGAGAGCTCACTTTCCAGCCTGAAAAGTGGCATGATGTGGTTATTCACGATTTTTGATTTTAGCGCCCTTGTCACGCTGTCTCCCTCATTGCATCAAGATGTTCTAGTTCTGTCTCAATTGGTTGTGAGTGGATTGATCAAGTTTCTACCCGCTTAATGCTTTTTTCGACTCCCAGTCTGATTGTTTGCTGATAATTCATAGCAAGATCTTTGTGATCGAGACTCCCGGCACATGATGCTCATAAGCCTTCGTTGCAATCTCCAGGAGCTTTCGCCGATGTGAAGCCATCCCTTGAGCATACAGTGACAACACTTTGAGAAGATAAGGGATGACAATCTCTTGTCATTTGCGGCACCGGATTGGTACCAAACGTGAAAGTAGGATTTACTTCGATGGCATCAATGAGCTTTGAGCCAGGGAAGCAGGTAAACTACCAGCACAGGCTTGTCTTTATGGAATGATGGTTTTATTCGTTGAAGCCATAGTTCATCTTTGCTGCACGCCATAGTCTTGGGGCCTCATTTCCAGTGGCCATCAAAGAAACAGTGGCTGAGGCCTTCTTTCATGCAGACAAACCTGTACTACTGGGACCCCACTTCTTTCCGGCCCAAAAATTGTCCAGTTCATCTTGGGATGACGAATCCGTTCTTGACGTGGAAGGCTATATGTGTCATAGACAGAGTTCCAATATCTGCCTGTCCCATGTGTGGTAATCAGATAGTTCATCAGAGTATGGCATGCACCGCTCGCTTGAACATACCACAACTATGCTATATCCGCAAGTGGTGTTATATTCTTGCTGGTTTTCTTGGAACCAGTCCCCTGAGCTGAACTCAACACACTGAATCTGACATCATAGATTCAAGCCCAGGCAGCCCGCCGAGCCATTCCGCCCAAATCATTAAGCTCGAGCAGTCCGGACTGCCCCAGATTTCGCATCCAGTCTGCCTGCAGTGCGCTCACCCCCAGTGTGCGAGTGCAATCGGCCAGAACACGCGCTATACTGAGTTATCGACAACGGACCAGTTTCGGCCACAACTTATCAAAACGGCAAACCCTTTTGCCCTCTCATCAACATCTCCAATTGTGCATTCGAGTGAGCGATGTCCGCGCCGCCTGCGTATGCGCCAACGACAAATTCCACGTACACCCTAGCGAGCGAACAGGGCCATAGCCAGCACCATGGCGAGATTTCAAGGGCTTCGTTTGTGCCCACCAACATCCACAAGACCGTGTACGACTCGCTCTGTGAGCTCTACTCGATCATTACAGTCACGGAAACCGTGGAAAATGCATTTGTGAAGGATTTTGTCACCGACAAGGAAAAGTACACCTCGACCATCATGCGGCTTGTGAACCAATGCCAGATTCTTTTGGAGAGCTTTCACGCCAGCGCCATGCACGAGAAAATTCTTCGGGGTATTCTTCCGGACCTAGCTGCTGACCATAGCAATTTGCTCCACGCATTGGCGGGAAAATTCAGCCTCCATGCGCCATTGGCAATCGACAGACTCACGAAAAAAGTGCCGGCGACTATCGAGCACTTCCACAAACAGGTTGAGCTCGCCGAACCTGCCAAAAACCCTTCTAATTCAGAATCAGACTCGGGACCAGCGCGGGGCATCCACAAACTGGCGGCGACCAGTGCCCGGCTTGTAGCAGAGGCGACAGGAAACTTCATCACACTCATGGACGCGGTCAAGTTAAGCTACAACACGAAACTGCAGCTTCATCCGCTCCTTAGTAACTTGGTGATTAGCCTCAACGAGTTGGTTACCCGGGAAAACAGCCAGGCGGTGGCGCTCGAGTTTCCAGGCAAACTGAAGTTGGTCAGCTGGCTCATCAAACTCAATAACCTATCCGACAACGACACGCTTTCAGGTGATGCGTTGGAGCTGTTTCTCCTGGACTTGGACAATTCGTACCATGGATTCTATGACTCGTTGGAGTGATCTTTCGGGTTAATCTGCTTGGATCTCGGTCATGTGGGAGAGAACAGTAGCACGCGCTATAAAATCGGCCAGTCGCAGATCATATGGGCTTCAGCTAAACGAAAGCAAGATGTGGCTTATTTGTGTCGCACTGCATGGAAATGATGATACCCGGTCAAACCCACCGCCCTTCTCCATTTTGTCTGCATAAGAGCAATGCGTGCTTTTAATCCTTTTACGTTCAGAAGGAATTCCGAAGTCTTGGTTCAATTCGTGGTCTAAAGCTTGCGGTTCGTATGATACGTAGTATGCGTGTAGAGGCATCCTTCGGGTTGGACATGCTTTAACTTCCGGGCGTCGTTTTACAAGGGCCACTGTTCCAAATGCAGAAACATAGAGTGGAGTGGGTATTAATACACACGCGTCTTCCTATATATTTGGGCGCTTTCTCCGAGTGCCACGGTTTGCATCATAATCTAGATCTAACACCTTGTCATATATACCCGGCCGGTGAGCTATCTTCCAGGCACTCACGTATCGAGTGCCTGGTATCTTCCCGATCATAGAACGTCAGCGTTTAAAAAAAGCGCCATAGAGTCGTAGGGGAAATCGAGCTTTTCTATCGCTGCCGTCATGCCTGTCTACACAATGGACTCGATTTGCTCGGCATAGCTCAACACGTTTTTGATCAAAGCTGCGTTGTCAGAGGTCAGGTTGTTGTTCTGGTCGTTCTCAAAATACACAAAGCCGTTCTTGAAAGTCCAGTTTGTCACGTCAAGCTCTTCCCGCAACGCCACCTCGAACAGCAGGTCCGACTGCTCCTGGGGAAAGTACAATAGCGTTTTGCAATTGGACACGGGAATCGAATCGCCAGTCTTCTCAAGCGACTGTGCAATTTCAACACGCAAAGTGTTGCGCAAACTGCCGGTGAAGTGCCTGTATTCTCTGCAAGGCAAGTCTGCATCATCCTGCAACAGTTTCCAGATCTTGATGTAGTTGCCCTCCATCAAGTTGCGCTCCAAATCGATGGGGTATTGCAAGAAATTGTCCTTCTCCACGTCGATAAGGGGCGAGCTGTAGATCAGCTCCAACTCCACGTGGTATTTCGAGATCTGGCCCTGCGAAAGCAAGTAGATCAAGAAGAGAGAAATGATCTTGGTCGCGTTTGTGTTGGTCTCGCGCCGGGCGTGCAATCTGCCTGACCCATAGAATGGCCTCAAGGAGGCAAAGTAGTTCTCAAAGGCCGGGTACTCGGCGGCTAAAAGCAGCAGCAACGCGCCGATTTCCAAGATCCGCTCGGAGATTTTGAGGTCATTCACTTGCTCTGCTGTCACGGTGTTTGCGCCCGTGGGGACAAACAAGTTGTGTTTGATCAACTCGATTTTAATGGGAGGAAGCAACTTCTGGCATTTCTCGTAGTTCTCGGAGTCGAACAGCACGTACAATTCCTCAGCGATCTTAGGAAGAGCCATTTTGAGGATTAATGTATGGTGAGGTGGAGATTTGGGTTTGCTTGGATAGTACTGCCGAGTAGAAAGAAAGTGTATGTATGTAAGGTCTGAAGCTCGGGAACTTGTTTAGACGTGCGGAAGCTTGGAGGCGCTGGTCGTGTGCGCACCAAACATAGCCAAGCGTCTAGAAAATACGGCATACGGCTATACATGGGGTTTTATATTGTGCTGTGAAAAAAACACCGGTTGATGATTCGTTGATTTTCACTGAGGCGGTTTGCGGCAAACTTCGATGTCCGTGGGCCATGGCTATGTATTGTTCGCATGCCGTTCGTGTATCTCCAGGTTTCACTGAAGGACTTCCAAATGCCTCGTGTTCTGGAAGCGACCATGAATCGGTTCCATAGATGACATGTGATTCTTTGTTTGGCATTTGCCTCGGTGGCCATTTAATGATGCCTAGGCGCCAGACCCATGTGCTTGGCAGCTTGTGCATCAGTTTGTCATTCCACGCGTATCTCGAAGATTCTATTGCTATCGTTTAGTGTCTCTGGCTGTTCCGTCCCGAAATTCTTCCGTTGGGTCGAAAGAACTGTGATTTGACACAAATCTTCGGTCCCTGTTCCCTCATCTGTGCTAAAATCCACAAGTTGACGCGACTGCTTCTAGTGAAAGAGTCTGGGAACGCAAATGGATCTGGTCTCTTCAGAATAGGGGGCAGTGCTTTAGGAAGCTCTCAGGTGATCGGCCCAGGATCTGAGAAACAAAAGCTGAGGATTGGACACTAGACCATCGTCAATGCCGAATCGGTAAAGCATCTTCTTGCGCAATAAAAGCATGCATTGGCCGTTCCATGATGATATCTGCAAGGGCCTTCTTTCGTCTTTCGTCCACGGGAGTAGGCTTTCAGGGCACCTTGGAAGAGGCGGCAGTGGCTTTTCTAGGCTTAAAAAGCGTTCCGCAGAATTGCAGGCAGAGCTCCCGGAAAACACATGTGGTACCAACAAACAACGGCCCAATTGTTGTCCCGTCGTGTTTGTGTCAGATTGCCCCACGAATCAACACGTGTGTTTTCAGCTTGCAAAGCTTCACACTAAGGTAGAGCTATAAGCCAAGCAGTGTGCGAGCATTCTTGTTCCGGGATCTTGTTCCAGATAGAATGCAATGGTCGGTCTATATTCAGCAAAGGTCGCTTATTAACTTGAACCTGGCATAAGCATCAGATTGTTCTCTCGTGGTAGTGGCTACCAGGAAGAAACTCATACATGCGCTATTTCAGAGCTTCTAGTTGCTCTGAAGCATCTCCAGTTTCAGCACTCGGGAAACGCTCCTTGCCCGCCTTCCGGGAAATCTGAGCAAATAGGAGACAATGTGAATGTCACATCCTCTCTAATCCAAAGATGTATGGATACTGGGACATCAAACAGCACGAGGTCGCCTTTGGGGGATATCAAATAGGCAATCATGATTTCCTGATGATGTGCTGCAGTGGGTGGAAAAGTGTGTCAGAGATTTTACTGGACCAACTTGTCACAGAGTTTACTGGCAGTCTGTCTAATCCACTGTTCTTTGTCGGACATGGTTTCTTCCCTGGCATAGGCCTTGACTATGAAAGCGAATCGGCACTCAGGACAAACCCCATTAGCGAAATTCAAAAAGCATCATTGGCTTACATTCAAGACGGTTGCGTGAAGACACGCCCATTTGGGGGCAACCGTGTCAACTATACACTGCACATTTGATTGATGGGAATGACTGCAGTACTTTGCAGATCTTTGATCATGTTGGCCGACAAATACCAAAAAGATGCGCAAGCCCGGAATCGAACCAGGGGCCCAACGATGGCAACGTTGGATTTTACCACTAAACCACTTGCGCTTTCTATATCTATTGGGACAATATCATATATACATGATAAGAGTTGCCAATCACCCTTTAACTATAATAGGGGGTCAATTCAAGGGTGTGAGGAAGCGCCGATCGTGAAGTTAACATCATGAAGGAACCAGGCTCCATACTGACTGAAGAGAAGAGTCTACCGAAAAAAGGAGCTTCAATTCCAGCCACTTCGGCCCAAAACAATTAATTATCTACATGTAGATAATGGAAGCCTTCGGGAAACATTTTCTATGGAGAGATGACATTTGATATCATTCAAGTGGTTGATGTTGGTTATGGGCAGGAGTCTCTTATGGGCAGAAGTCTTTTTGAAGATAGTCAACCCTCTGGAAGGTTTCGTGAATTGGTGCTCGCGCCTTCTCACCTGAGCCAATGTGAGATCTATCAAAGGTTTTTTCTTTATAGTTTTCGTTGGCGGGGTTTTGCATCCCTCCAGTGACCCTGAGATGTGATTTTTCCAAAAAACCAACTCCAAACTCAACCCGAAGGCCTCCCAAAAAAATAGAAAAAAGAAAGGCAGACAAATCACCGGGCTCAAGACAGGGAAACACCGGGAGCACAAATGGCAGGCTCTTCGAACGCCCTTTTGAGCGTATTGAATAGCTATACATGCCTTCACAAACACGTTGTCTCGAGACCGCACACCTTGAAAACGTTGCACATGACTCTGGGCCGCCAGAACCCCAGAATCGGCCTCATGTGATTTCCGGGCGTTGTGTCCGCTTTGTTGTGTTTTGGCCCCGTGTATTTTGTATCCAGAAGATGGTAACTCTGAAGGGTGGGATTATTGGGCATAGTGTACTGTGGCAAGGGTCCGAGGAAATTAACCGCCGAGAGATTCAACACATGAACAGATGTATTTCAAGAGGGTAGCCAGCTGTGATTGGTAGAAGGCAGCGGGTGGCACGAGGCACACAACTGGACGCGTTTTGTGGTTTCAAAATCCCAGTTTTGTTTTCTTTTAGACCCGTACAGTCAGTTCAACTGCAGACTGTGGTGTTTTGATTTTGTACGAGACATTTCCGTTGGACTTTGCACTAGACAGATCTGTGAAATAGTTTACGGGTCACATGGGCGGGCTGGGGAAAAATGCTGAAAGCACACATTGAGGTTCCTGTTCTGGAAGTGGTACGTCAACAGAAGCAATACAATATTGAAGGTGTGGATTGTTGAGACACAAGCGAAGTGGTCTTCTTTGGCACATCGGATCTTCCCATTGCATTTGCTCAGGTTTAAGGTCAACACAAAATTAGTTTGATGGGGCTCGTACCAAGATGGATTAGCTGGTTGGATTTTTCAGCTCATTGCTCCGTTCTAATTTGAAGGACAACACTGAACAACACGAACAGTTGGTGGATGCAGTCGTCCGAGGAATTAGATCTTGGTATTTTTCGGTCCGGAGTTTCGTCACAACAAACCCGAATATGGTTCATACTCCCTTGGCTCTCGCTGAATATTCTCCGCGTGATAAGTATCTGGCCGATTGCGTCACATCAGGCCATTCCGTCAGTTCAATTCTTCCTGGTTCAGTTTTCCCTGGTTATTATTCCTGGTTCAGTTTTTACTGGTTCAGTTTTTACTGATTCAGTTTTTACTAGTTAAGGTTCAATTGTCTGGCACTTCAATTGTCCACAGGCCAATTCCCTCCTGACTCAAAGCTCTCCAATCAATCCCTCTACTAGTTCAATTATCTCTCCCTCCAGACTCAACTCCGCCCAGTCAGTACCCCATTCCCCCATTCCCGGACACCAGTCCATCCCTAAGGTGAATCGAACTCACGCAACTCCAATAACTCAAAAGAAGCTTGTTCGCTCTAAGTCAACCATCCATGTGCCGTGCTGATAATTATAGCAACAGCCCCGGATCAGAAATACATACACTACGTCATCCCAGCTCATCCACCACATGCAAATACAGAAAAACCAGCAACCACATACTCAGCATGGCTCAACAAAAAACCGTTCCGACAAGTGCCGCCCACTCCACTGAGCGAAAAAAACCCCATCAATTTCTTTGTCTCTCGCCAAAACCCAGATCCGACTTGTTCCGGATCTCGCTCTATCAGCTGCATCAGCCGGCCGTTGAGTCATCGCTGAGTCATTCCGAGGGCAGGCTGTCCTCTGTGCCCTCGGATGTCGCGGCTCCAGCCCAGGCCACCGCCACTTCCGGGTGTGAAAAAATAGATGCGCACTGATCTCCGGCCATTGAACAAACCTATCCTTCTTTCTTTCTTCGATTTCCATCTCAAATAAAAATGTGTGGAATCTACGCTGCCTTCAGGCAACCAAACGTCGAGGGCTTCAAAGACAAGGCGCTCCAAAACACCAAGAGAATTCGCCACAGAGGCCCTGACTGGTCCGGCAACGTGGTGGCTAACGACACCATTTTGTGCCACGAAAGATTGGCCATTGTAGGTTTGGACTCCGGCGCCCAACCCATCGTTTCTCCCGATCTGCGCTACTCCTTGGCGGTCAACGGCGAGATTTACAACCACATCCAGTTGCGTGAGCAGTTTGCCGGCTATGCGTACAAGTCCTTGTCGGACTGCGAGCCCATTATTCCGTTGTTCGAAGAGTACGGCATCGATGCGCCCAAGCACTTGGACGGTATGTTTGCGTTTGCGTTGTACGACCGCAAAGCCGACCGCATTGTGGCGGCCAGAGACCCTATTGGAATCGTGACTTTGTACATGGGCAAGTCGTCCAAAACCCCGGGCACGCGCTACTTTGCGTCCGAGTTGAAGTGTCTCATTGACGAGTGTGACGAGATCTTCGCTTTCCCGCCTGGTCACGTGTACGACTCCAACACGGATGAAATCACCCGCTACTTCACGCCCTCGTGGTGGGACGGGCTGGTCGTGCCGCAGCAGCGCGTCGACTACAAGAATGTCAAAGAATCTTTGGAGATGGCCGTCAGAAAGAGATTGATGGCCGAAGTGCCTTACGGTGTGCTTTTGTCTGGCGGCTTGGACTCCTCGTTGATTGCCGCAATTGCCGCCCGCGAGACGCAAAAGGCCGCCACGGCCGCGTCGCCGGATGACGCAATCGACGCCAACAAAGAGCTTTCCGGCGTGGACGCGTCGGGCCTGTTGCACACCTCCAGTTTCGCGCGTTTGCAATCGTTTGCCATCGGCTTGCCGGGCGCGCCTGACTTGATAGCCGCCGAGAAGGTGGCGCACTTCATTGGACTGATCCACCACTCGCACACTTTCACTGTGGAGGAGGGCTTGGATGCGTTGAACGACGTGATCCACCACTTGGAGACCTACGACGTGACCACCATCCGTGCTTCCACCCCCATGTATTTGTTGCTGAGGAAAATCAAGGCGCAGGGCGTGAAGATGGTGTTGTCCGGCGAGGGCTCGGACGAGATTTTCGGCGGCTACTTGTACTTTGCCAACGCGCCGTCCGCGGCCGAGTTCCACGACGAGTGTGTGAAGAGGGTCAAGAACTTGCACTATGCAGACTGCTTGCGTGCCAACAAGTCCACCTTAGCCTGGGGTTTGGAGGCCCGTGTGCCCTTCTTGGACAAGGAGTTCTTGGAAACCTGCATGAACATCAACCCGGAGGACAAGCTTATCAAGCAGGCCGAGGGCAAGATCGAGAAGTACATCTTGAGAAAGGCCTTCGACACCAGCGACGATCCCAGCGCCAAGCCTTACTTGCCACAGGAGATCTTGTGGAGACAGAAGGAGCAGTTCTCCGACGGTGTGGGCTACTCGTGGATCGACGGTTTGAAGGACGCGGCCGAGGCCGCTGTTTCTGACGAGGAGCTTGCCAACCCCAAGCCCGAGTGGGGCACCGACGTGCCTCAGACAAAGGAGGCTTATTGGTACAGATGCAAGTTCGACGAGATGTTCAACGGGTCCAAGGCTGCGGCGTCCACAGTGATGAGATGGATTCCCAAGGCCGAGTGGGGTTGCCACGCGGACCCTTCGGGCAGATACGCCACCACGCACGACCACAAGGTCGGCAAATAAGCATCGCCGCGTTTCACTGGACTTATAAGTAGATAAAGGATATTCTTGATGAAACGGCAGCCCTAATGGCCGTAGAAGGCGTAGTGCTGCATTCCAGGCTCCTTGGGGTTGTAGATAGGGCTTTTGGTTCCATGTTTTCCCCTATGTGGTCTGATGCCGTGGTCCGTACCATGTCTTGGACCATCAATTCATACAGATGATGAGGTATGATATTGCATGTACTGATAACTGTGTATTGTTTGTGCTCTCATGGCTTTTCTTTGGCGTTCTGGTGATTACTGTGCACTGGTTGATTGTATGTGACTGGGGTGGTCTGTTTACTTTGAAGATTGGGGAACAAAGACAACCGGAAAGCGAAGATGAAGAGAATCAGTACTTGATGGTCTTGAAGATATTTTCAAGGAGGCAACACCGTATCCGTCTACTGAGATGTTTGAAAGACGCTGATCCAAAAGATATTCCAGCTGTGGCTAGCTGAGACAATCCATCAACACACCACTGCATAAAGTGTATAGGCAATCAAGTCTATCTATGCAATGGCCTTATACTTTGTATGGGATTCGTGCCTCACCAAGCAGACATGACAAGTGATATTTTCGAGTGGAGCTAGCTAATGTCTCCCCCGGCCGTTTGTCATTTTGGCATCGATCTAACCACGGTTCCATTCACATCGTGCATTCAGTTCCATGGTTCATTATATTCATTCGGAAGCACACACACTGATCGCAGATATCAAAGTGCTGGTTTCAGTGGTCTTGCTGACAGCTTCAAAGTTTGCTTTGGAACCACTGCTCGACGCTGGCCTGGTCTCTTTCGACCCACGAAGCGTTTATGTGAATCTGGTCCAAAGCCTGATTAAGCGCCCTCTCGAAACCATGAACTTCCTTATCGGCAAAAAACCCTCTTACATCCTTCTCCGCTGCAAATGACAGGTAGTTGCATATCGTCAACTTGATGAAACGGTCCAATACCACCATATTCGTTGACATCAACTCATAGATTTTGGCATAGTTGTCCTTGAAAAATTCCCACAACAAATCGCGTGTCTTCGTGTTTCTGGACAAAGAAACAGCAAGGAAGTGGGCATCCATCGTGGGAATCACGGACTCGTCGACTAAAAACAGCATGACTTTACGTGCAACCGCGAGATCCGAGGTGCAACCGAAGGCACTCAATGCCACTTCTCTCGAGTCCAAGGAGGTGGGGTGTGTGACCTGCTTCATGATAAATTCAAAGTCTTCCTCGCTCACGTGTTCGGAGGACAACACAGACCTCAAAACAAAAGTTCTCATGGACGAGTCGATGGAGCCTGTCAGCTTCCACTCGCCAAATACAGTTGCTGCGAGCTTCTGCAAAACAGGGATGTTCAAAGTGGCTGCGTTGTTCAAAACGAGGGCCCTCAATTTCAAGCCCGAGAAGTCTTCTCTGTTAACATCCTCGCAGGCATATTTGGTTGCTAACTTCATGTACACCTGCTCACAAAATGCACCAATGCTTTCTTCCAAGTCGTCGTTGATGCCACCAAACGTGAGCGCAAATGCCGAGATCCGGTGGCTCAACTCATGCCATGTGGCGTAGGTAGACCCCACGAAATCATGATCCAACACAATGTGCTTTGCCAAGTCCAAAAAAGTCGATGTCGATGTGCACCTGTCACCTGAAACAGAAATGGCCGCCACGTCGGCAATGACCCCGATTTTGTCCTTGGTGGAGAGTTCGCTGAAGTGCTCGAGAACATGGCTTTGTAAAAATTCTGGGCTGTAGTTGATTCTGAGCGGAGCACTCGTGTCTCTATTCAACTTGAATACCCCATTGATCACGGCATCCAAAACCACCGACTTCTCGCTGAACGAGTCGATGGACACGCTCTCATTCTCCTCCACCACGGAAACAGGCACCCACCACTTTGTTTGATCCTCCTCGGGCTTCACATCACCGCCATTAAGAAACCGCAGCTGGCTTAAACAAAGGGCACCATCGGCGCTTTTAGATACATTGACAACGGGATATCCAATCTTGGAAATCCATTCTTGCATCATGGTGGATACGTCCTGTCCGCTCACCTCAGATACCGCACGCCAGAGATCTTCGGACGTGGCGTTGCCGAATTTGTTCTCGTTTAAATACTTGCCCACGCCCCGCAAGAAAACCTCGGTCTGTAAGTGCGTGGAGAGCATGAGAATGGTCGACGCACCTTTCAAATAAGAAATGGTGTCAAATAGCTGGTCGATGTCCAACGCGTCCAGAACAGCTACCTTGATAGGATGGGAGTTTCTGAGTCCGTCCAACCTGAGTGCCTCCTGCAAAGAAGTCAGTACAAACTCGGCGAAAATGTCCCATTCGGGAAACAAGCGGTCGACCGCGTAGAAGCCTACCCAGGTGGCAAATCCTTCGTTGAGCCACAACTCGTCCCACCACTGCATGGTCACAAGATTGCCAAACCACTGGTGTGCAATTTCGTGTGCCACCACATACGCGACCTTCTGCTTGTACGAAGGGTCCAGGTTAGCCGCCGAGTACAAAAGCGCCGTGGACCGGTACGTGATAAGGCCCCAGTTTTCCATGGCATTGTGGGAAAACGAGTGCACGGCAATGAGGTCTAGCTTGGGCAACGGGTACTTCACGCCAAACACACTGCTGAAAAGATCGACGATTTTCGGAGCAATTTCAAGTGCAAGCTGAGCATCTACCGTGTACCCCTTGGTCGTGTAGACTCTGACAGGCAAGGGCTTGTCGTTCATGTACAAATCCTTGGTGAAAGACTCTATGTAGTCAAACTCGCCGATCGCCCACGCCAAGAGGTACGTGGACATGACGGGGGTCTTTTCAAACGTGACAATTTTATTGCCGTCGCCCAAGGCTTTTTCCTCGTGTACGGGCATGTTTCCCAAAACAGTCATGTCAGCACTGGTGGTCACGTGCACCGTGAATGTGGCCTTCAACGCCGGCTCGTCGAGACAGGGAAATGCCCTCCGAGCGTCCGTGGCCTCGAATTGCGTAGAGAGCATGTGCTTTGTTTCCTCGTTTTCCTTATATGAGGATTTGTAGAATCCGGCCATGTTGGTCTGGATCTTGCCCGTGAAGAAGACTTCCACGTATATGTGCTCGCCCACGCCTGCGAACCCCTGGTCGAATTTGGCTACGAAATACTCCTTCTTCTCATTCTGCTCCACGACTGACCCTTGGGTTTTTTGGCCGTTCTGTGTGGCGAAAACCTGGCCAATCACAAGGTCTCGGTAGTGCAAATGCACCGTGTCTGTCTCGTGACGGATCTCAAGATCAATGGCCACTTTGCCCCTGAACTCGTGCGCCGTGATGTCATATACAGAGATGTCGTAGTGTACGGGTTTGAGAAACGCTGGCAATGCCTCGTAGTAAGGGGTGGGTTCTGTTGAGGAACTCATGATTTGTGTTGTGGCGGGTTTAAATGTGTACCGGGTTGCCAGTTGAGATGAAATCAGGGTCGGGCTGTATGCAGTGCCCACTCGGGTTTCATAGATCGCGGGGAGAGGGTATGAGTTTTTTTCTGTTTGCTTGTCCGATTTAGATGCTGTGGATTTCTCTTTTCCGCTTTGAATTTTGCGTGTGTTTTTTCGATCAATGTTCCAAGAGATGGGGTGTTCTTTTGTGTCTGTGGTGAAATTTTGAGTAGGTCTGACGACCGGGAAATATACGCACCCAACTTTGACACTTAACGGCCGATCATATTTGTCACATTTTACTATTCACTTGCTCTCAATCTCGAATAATCCCTAAGATCTCTCAGATATGTCCCAGGCAGCGAATGTCGGATGGTTTCGGGTGAGTCCGCCAGTTCACATCTATGCTCCAGGAGTAATTTCGAATTCTGGAAAGTCAACCGCAACAATTCCACTCGGAGTGATTCCAAAGGACAAATTATGTTGGGTGATGTTGTGCCGAAATCACGCGTATTTCTGGAGATCCACGATGTACATGCATATATAAAAGCCGCCTGTCCAAGGTCCGAGTCATCAGTCCAACTCACATCCTTTGGTGTTATTGTCCCAGAGCTTTCAAGGATCATCATCGTTTTCCAATAGCCAGTCCAATTTTCGAAGTGCTTCCGCAAAGGTTTCAATTCTGTCGAGATTCTTATCGGAGACAGTCGAGTTATGTCTCAAATAGAGGCAAAATATCCCGGAGTCCAGCAATTCCCTTATCTCCGGGCTGAGCTCCTCGAGAGATTCATCGTGATAACGCATGGCATCACAGCCTCATAAACAAGGTCGTGTTGGCCTCCTTGTGACTGGTCTTCGTTACATTTTGCTTCGAGTCCCAGAATCCATCAGAACGAAGACTTCTACCGGCCACGATTCCCAACTTCGATGAATACAGAAAAAGAACTCATCTTCCTATATCTCGCAAAAAGTATGCTCACGTGCCCAAACTTATTGAAACTCCTTGATCAAGTATCTCTTTATTTCCTCAACGATCTCCAATTGAAGTGCGGTGTTTGCTATCGCCAGCTCTTCTCCATTCTCTGAAGAACCAATATCATTCATGAACTTGGCCGATAAAAACTTGCATGCAACACTGAAAAATAAGACGTTCCGTGGCAGAAGTATTCTTTCACAGCACGCAAGACTCCATTTCATTTGCGCCAACTTCTTGGTCATGACATTTCTTGGTTACCATGCACAAGCTTGGTTACATCATGTCTCCTTCTCTTCTGAACAAATTACGGACAAATTTGCTGATCCCTTCCTGTCTTGCTCGCGTTGAAGTAATCTTTTCTTCTAGGGTGTCTTGGAGATAGCTTGGATAACATCATCTTATCCGAGGGTTTCTTGAAGGGAGTTTGGATGACATCGTCTTCTCCACTCTCTATGCTACCAACCCTGGACCGTATGGACCAGGTAGAGACAGTCTCCTGTTTCACATATTACACTATATGGACCCATTCACAAGCGCAGTCCACTCTTTCTTGTCTCAGGGCAATTCGCCTGTATTTACAGTACCCACGGTGGATGCGAAGATGCGCTTCCGATGGTACAAAGCTGATTTCGCGTGTGTTGTTACATAAGCCTCAATGTCCAGTCAAGTCGTCTATGGGTTTCCTGCTCGCAGCACTTTACTTTTTCTGCACCCGGTTCCCCTTTTTCTCGACCCGGCGCACTTTCCTCGTGGCTAATTCGCTGTTCATGTCCCTGTCTAAAGCACCGATCTCCTTGCCCAAAGCCGTGCTGGGATCCACACCAAACTTCTCCACACGAGCCATGTCTTGTTTGGCAGCCGTGGCACTGGCCTCATCGCCAAACTTCTCCGCCCGCCTGATTTTCTTGGCCAACAAATCCACCGCCAACGCCTTTCTCTCTTCTGGAGTCAACACCTTCTTTTCAGGCTTCTTCTCTTCGGCGTCGTTTGGATTCTCACCTTCTGCCTCTGCTGTTTCGGCCTCGGCATCAGTTTCAGCCGATGCATTGGTTTCGAGCTGTGGCTGCTGTTCTTCGCCGTTTTCTTGCGTGCTTGGCTCGGCCTCTTCAGAGCCCGGGGCGATTTCTTCCAAGCGCGCGACCAAATCGGCCTTCTTGCCGTCGGTGGGCAAGTCTTTGTCCTTCAAGGCATCCTTTAATTGGGCAACAGTAAGCGAGGCGTATTGAGACATTGGGAGAGTTCAAGCAGTGGTGTATGGTGTGGTGGAAACGGGCGGTCAAAGCGTGGTGCCGGAGTTGGTCCTTCGGCCTGCGAACAGGGTGTTATATGCCGGATATTTGGTATGGTGTTGCTGAGAATGGACGATGGTCAAGGAGGTCTTTTGCAGCTGCCGAGTATATACCGGCAGGGCCATGTTGACGGCATTCACTTGCGTGTTTGTGCTCCGAATTTGGAGATATGAACTTTCTGAAACCCGAGGTGTTTT
The DNA here is from genome assembly GCA_019285895.1 of Metschnikowia australis. NCBI lineage: Eukaryota > Fungi > Ascomycota > Pichiomycetes > Serinales > Metschnikowiaceae > Metschnikowia > Metschnikowia australis. The sequence goes on along the minus strand of JAGSXI010000003.1, from coordinate 720,107 downwards.
GGGAAAGAATCTGGGCCTGTCTTGGGGCCTTGGTAGATGTGAGGCTGATGAGGCCAAGTCGTAACAGGCTCCCGCCACAGGCTAGAAGAACCGACCTGACAAATGTTGAGATCTCTATGTGGACTAAACATCTCGATTCGTGCTCCGTCCTCTGGGGTGTTTCAAATAACACAAACACTCAAAGTGTTGCTATGACTAGTCGGCACTCGCCAATTAATGAATCTTTCATATTCATATAATCTTCCTGCTACAGCGCAAGATTACTCTGATATTCCGATGCTTTCGGACGAGTATCTGTCCCCAACGGGGCAACATCTTTTCAGGTCACTTAGCCTTTGTTTCGATTCGTGTGGACCGATGGAAACTGCTTTCTGAGCCATGACTACTTTTGGCGGCCCCATATCAAAACCCAACCCGAACCACCCAGAAACCAATGTTTCTCTTCGTACGAGAAAGGAACCGCGAGGCGTTTACTCTAATTTCATAATTCCGGCTTTCTTATGTTTCACATTGCTTGCCGGCAACGGAACACTCTTTATAGCCCGGTCTCCTGTTCTATGTTTGCCATTCAAAAAACCCAAAAAATCGCAAGACACATCACACCAGCTTCAATCATCCCGAAAAATTGCTAACCCTGGAATCCAATGGCGATTCCGCACATTTTACTACTTATGACGACGCGCTGTCGGGTATGGCCTTTTACGGCTCCAAGGAGTGTCCTCTGATCCATCCTACATTCCAGTCATGTCCGAATTATAGTACGTTGATTCCAATATTGACCCCTGAAAAACCAACAAGTCTCCGCAGGCACTTCCTGGCCCTCCACTACATTTCTTGATCCAAAATCATCAAGCTTTCGCCTTCGTCCACAAGCTGGAAAAGGCCGACCGCCTCATACTCGTTGATACAGGTCTCGAATTGCTCAGCAGTGTAGCCCTTCGCTAGGAGTCTTTCTCTCAAGCTTGCCATGTCGAGTTGGTTCGTCTGCTGCTCCGCCACAGTGTGGCGAATGTGGCTCATGATCTGCGACGTGGGGTCTTCTCTTTCTTGCTCACGCGTTTCCATCGACAGCTTGGACACCTGGAGAAGACGCAAGGCCTCGTCCACGTCGTTCTTGCTGACGGTGTCTCCAAACCTGATGCGTGCCAAGGCCTGGGAAAGACGCAAGATTCCCAACAAAGTACGAGGCGTGATGTGAACAAACATCCGCGCAGAGTCCTGGTTTCTTTGCGACTCCTTCCGCATGTTGATGTACGACTGCGTGACGTATTCTCCAACGTCCTTTGGAACCACAGGCCGGAACGTCCGGGCAATGGAAATGTATTGGCGGATCGTTTGTGGGTCGAGTGGCGTGTACTCCATTGGCGGCTGGTGGTTGTGCTGGTGCACATACGTCACATGACGAGCCAACTGCTCGTCGCCCGCCTCGCTGGCATGATCCAACATCAAGAACATGATGTCAAAACGCGATAAAAGCGCTGCGGGGAGGTTAATATTCTCGTGTGGTGACAACCTCGGGTTGTAGCGGCCATACAACGGGTTTGCAGCCGCCAAAATCGACGTTCTGGCATTCAACGTCGTGTTGATTCCGGCCTTGGAAATCGAGATTGTCTGCTGCTCCATGACCTCGTGGATGGCGGTCCTATCGCTCTCCTCCATCTTGTCAAACTCGTCGATGCAGCAGATACCGTTGTCCGCCAAAACAAGCGCTCCTCCCTCAAGAACCATCTCGTCGGTCACGGGGTCACGCATCACCGCGGCAGTCAAGCCCACCCCCGACGATCCACGGCCGGTCGTGTAGACAGACCGCGGCGCAATTCGGTTGATGGCCTTAAGCATCTGCGACTTGGCAACACCGGGGTCTCCCATTAAACACACGTTGATGTCACCACGAATACGCATTCCGTCACTGATTTCCTTTGTGACACCTCCGCATAAAAGAAGAAGCAAGATCTTCTTGACGTCCAAGTGGCCGTAGATTTCCGGCGCAATCGACTCCGCGAGCCGGTTGTAGATGCCGCCCTCGTTATGCAACTTCGAGATCTTCTGCTTCACCTCTTCTGTGAGGTCTAGCGACTCGTATTGCTTTTTGTGCTGGCGAACGTGCTGCGCCTCCAAAAAGGTCTCGGTCAAAAGCCCGGCCCGAAGAGCTCGGAACCCGGTATACGGCGAGGGCAAGAAGATTCCAGATACATCCACGATATCTCCAGGGTTCATGCACCGCACCAAGTCGCCCTCCACGTGAATTGTGAGCATTCTCGGGATGTGACCCACCGGCACCTGGTTGGCCATTTCTTGGATCTTGACCTCCTGGAACAGCAGGAACTTGGACGCCCGCGTCGACATGAAAAGCTGACCCCGCTGGTTGTCCGTCTTGCACGGCGCAGAGGTGCACTCCGTAAGGGGCTGGAACACCTTGGAGTTAACTTCCTGGAAGATCTCGTACCCACACTTGTCGCATGTGTACGCGTTGACTAGCACTGAGGGCTTTACGTCCGACACCTTGGTCACAATGCCTCTCACAGTGATATACTTACCCACGTGAGAACCTTTCACTTGTCTGACGGCAAAAGCCTTGGTTGCAGAAGACACGGGCTTGAAGTACAAATGGTATCTTCTGGTCAATTTTGCCGGGAACAAGTTCTCCGCCAACAAGTCCCCAGTCAGCGAGTCCTGCGTGTCGGGGTGACTGTTTTCGCCAAATCCCGTCCGTAAACTGTCAATCTGATCGGCGTTTTCTTGCGACACACGCAAGTTTCTCAATTTTCGTTGGTGCAAAATCACGTCCAACACGTCGTCTTTGTAGGAGATGTCTTTCGTGGGCTCCGGCATTAATTCGTCCACCACACTGCTGAACAACTCCACGTAGTGATGTGCGTTTTTTTGGACCTGGCTAACCAAATCGTTAGCCAGTGGCTGCGAGCCAAAGAACTGGTTTTCCTGGTACAGCTTGATATCGTCTAGCTCCACATAAAAAGTGGAGATTTCACGGTTGGCAATGTTCTGCATGAGATCCAAGTACTTGACTCCCGTGGTCAGTACATCCAAGTCCATCGCATCCTCGGATAACGAGGCCTTGAAGTGGGTGAAAAAATCCCGGACCTGGTTCTTGATGTCATTGTAATTGACGTTGATCTGCACAGTAGGCAATGCCACTGTGGCTGACATTTTCAATTTTCGGTGCGTACGTTTGTTTCAACAGCTGTGTGTCCAAGCAAAAAGAAGATGGAGTAGCAGTAAAAGTTCGAGACAGCGAGAACGCGGACGCATCCCAATCACATTTCCCGATTCGGCGAAATTACAACACCGTGCGGGTCGACGCGTGCAGGTATTCGTCCCGAGAGCCGCCTCGCAAATTGAAATATCCTATTAGTTAATATCGTAGATTTTTTTTTCCAGATTGGTTATGGTCGCGTTGGTATTCAATTTCAGGTCGCGTGAACATTGTCTTTTTCACAAAACTCTCCTGCCCCGTTCCATCTTCACTATGTAGCGATAGCTTTGGTGTTCTGAGAGATCCGGACAAACCATGTGCTAAAATACATACGCGGTCTGGCAAGCTGGAAAATATAGCGCATCGTAGTTTCGGCCATGGCACACACAATCTTCGTTCGGCAAGACAACCGCTCTCATATGCCCATAAGATCCACAAGAGCCTTGGCGGCTGACCTCTCGTCGTTCTTTAACTTACTACCTGTTGAACTCGCTCCCATGGAATGGCTTCGTAGCGTTTCAGCCCCCGCAGTGGCCCAGTCCTCTTCGTCCGTATCACTGGCAGTATCTTGGACAGCTATCATCTTACGTGGTCCTGTGCTCGAGAAAGTCGACAGCATCGAGCTATTCCCGTTCTCGTAAGGTCTTTGCGATGACGCATGGCCCCTGGGCAAAGATGTTGATAGAGTGGAACGAATGCTCGATTCGTTGAAGGACAGCTTTCTCCGACCGGCGTTCTGGAACGCCGAGGCTATATTGTCTCCTGGAAGAGGGAGTTCTTGTTTGTGAAGAAACTCGCCCTTGACATTCCACGATCCCACCGGAGATGAACATGGAAGAGACGTGTTGTGCACTGTAGGGGACAGTACTGAAAGCGCTGAGTTCCTCGCGGAAGAAAGAATATATTCATCCAAATTCTCAATTGAATTGAGCCGGCTCCGGTTGAAGAGCTGGTGACGGTTCACGCCGTGAAGACTGGTGTTTTTGACAACCGAGTTTGGCACCGTACCGGAAGACAGCTTTCTGCGGCCCCCAGAGAGCGCAGGAGGTGGGCTGAACTTCGTAGGCACCCTATTGGCAAAGTTGAGGGGCGGCGACTTTTTGAATTTGGACATGGAAGTGCCGTGCTCGTCATCTTCGAATTTGAAGAGCACATCGTCCTCGTCCACAACATCTTCTTCGGAGGCCTCATCTATGGCATTTTCATCGGCGTCGCTGAGGTAACGCATCTTTAAGGCGCGCATGTTGGATAATTCGTCTAAGCCGCTGGAGGTTTGCTCCATGTCTTCGTCGTCGTCTGAGTCCTGCTCAGAGTCGCTCATTCCGGTCGAAGAAGACTCCAATTTCTCACCCGGAAGCCTGAAGTTGTGCATGTTGGACTTGTTGTTGGATATCGAGTCTCTTCTGCTGGCGGCTTTGGTGGTGTGGCCGTTTCGGGGCGGGCGAGGGGTTTCCTCGGACACAGGCTCAATCTTCTTCAGCCAGCCCAATTTGGCGGTTTCCCGGAGTTCGTGGATATTTAAGCGGGAGCTTCCGTCGAGAGCCCCGTTAGGCTCCGTGACGATATAGTCGGAGTCCACATGGCGAACAGCCCATTGGCCCCAGCCGATTTTCTCGAACACCACGTTGTTTTGCGGGTCGCCTTGCTCCATGGCGGCCATGATCAAACGACGCTGTTTGGACAACGAGAGGAGGTCGAATCCGGGCACCTCAATCGACAACTGCGCCGTGATTAGTCGAATGGCCAAGGGACCGTTGCGCATGAGTAAGTTGGCGAGTCTGTTGGGCGTGATGGCCGAGGCCACGCGGACAGCCTCGGGAGACGAGGTGGACAACTTGCTGCCGTGTTTTTTTCCTGGCAAGCCGGGCTCGGGCTGGTCCCCGGTCTCTGGCGAGGGCGACGCTAGTTGTGAAACAGTGGGTGGTGGTGATGCCATAGTGGGGTAACTGAACAAAGATTGCAAGAGTCCTGGGGTCGCTGGTGTTTGGGTGGCGAGTGCCTGTGCGAGATGTAGAGAATATGGGCGAAAGCCGGAGGGAAAACACCCAAGTTTTGGGGGAACGTATGGCTGAAAATTGCAGTGGCACAAATGACCAGAGAAGGTGGCTCTTGGCGGCGGCAAAAGAAGAAATGGGAAGAGGTCTGAACAGGGCGCCGGCGGCAGGCGTGGCAGTCTCGGCGGCTAGCGGGGTCGGACTCGATGTGAATTTTCGTGCCAATCAGAGGTGAAAATAAACGAGTAGTATTCATCTTTTTTCTCTGATAGCTTATGCTCCGGTAGCCGCGGCGCCACGGGTTCGAGCCGCGCTCCTGCACACAGGGCCCGGTGCGCACTTCGTGTTTGCGGGGCCGCTTTCCAGGCCCCACGGAAAGACTATATCTGCCCCGGTTGCCACAGCCTGCAAAACATGAAAATACGTTCATAATCGAATACCGCTTGAATAAACGACCTCCATGAAAACGGCCTCTATGATCAGACGGCTTTTGTAATTGAATACCTTCATGATTAAATACCTCCATGATTAATTACCTTCCTCATTAAATACCTTCCTGATTAAATACCTCCATTAATTATAACACCTTCCTAATTAAATACCTTCATTATTAAATATATCCATTAATTAAACACCTTCCTAATTAAACACCTTTACAAATAAAACACCTCCATTATTAAATACCTCCATTAATTAAACACCTTCCTAATTAAACACCTTTACAAATTAAACACCTCCATTATTAAATACCTCCATTAATTAAAACACCTTCCTAATTAAATACCTTCATTAATTAAATACCTTCATTAATTAAACACCTTCACAAACAAAACACCTTCCTGATTAAATACTTCCATTATTAAAAATACCTCCATCAATTAAACACCTTCCTGATTGAATACCTCCATTAATTACATACCTTCATAATTACCTTCCTAATTAAACACCTCCGTTAATTAAACACTCCATTAATTAAACACCTTCCCAATTAAATACCTTCACAAATAAAACACCTCCATTAATTAAATACTGTCAGGTCTTTACGCACCTGAGTCTAGCCTCAGTCTGCGAACCTACTTCAGCGGTCTAGCATCAGTGCACCAGACCCAAAAGGATGCCGAGCATTGTTCCCGACCCAACACCAGTGATCGAGAACAATGCAAACTCTGGACTACATAAGTGACCCGAAAAACTGGGAGAAGGATCAGCGAATTACGTGTATATCCTCTCGATCAATATCTGTACTTGCCGATTCGTATGGAAGGTAGAACTATCAGAGTTCATACCCAACATGGAGGTCGTACCCTACAACCACAACCGGTCCCGCCAACCCGTCCGCTTACAATACGGGGCCGCCTTAGCAGCTGTTCTCGTCGGCACCTTCGGCCTCGCAAACAGACAGCTCCACCTCAATCTTGATAACTTCACCCCACCGGAACACACCGCTGCTGTGCACCCTTTCGCCGACTTCGTGGCCGTTTTCAACGCCAGCCTCGCCGTGATTGGTTGGCTAGCCTCCTTCCTGGGTCTCGCCGAGTCCCCGGTGTCCGTCCTCAACTTGTTCCAGGCTAGCCAAGCGCACACCATTTGGTGGCTGTGCTTCCGTCATTTCGTCAACTATCTTTGGATGGTTTACTTATCTGCTTGGAGTTGTGGTTTGCTTTCTTGGATTCGGCGGGCACCCCCCTCTAGTTTGTTCTCGGGAAACCCTGAGCAAACTGGGCACAGTGCTCTCGCCTTTGGGGTGCTGGTACACAGCACCGTCACTCTTTTGCGGCACCTCGTCCGTCACATAGGTACCACCGTGGCCTCGTGCGTCTCTCAAACACCCTCGACGACCATTACCCCGGACACAACCGACGTCTCTACTCCTACACCCGTAACGCCAACCGACGCTGATAAGACTGCGCACGTCGTACAAACCTACGACAGACGTATCGTTCTTCCCTCCCAGGCGTTTACGGATCGTACTGCCCTCATCGCCACCTTGGCACCGCAGATTCGTTTGATCAAACCCTTCAATGGATCAGTTGCGTACGAAGCTCTCGTCCGAAATGCTAACCCAGGAATCTGGGCCGATTATTCCCTTTTCGTGTCGTGCCGCTCCCAGGCGAGCCACCTTCCGTCTCCGAACGCCTTTCTTCGCTGGCTACTCAAGTGGAACCTCGACGCCGACAGGCTTTCCATCCTCATTGCCGACCACGAGGCTCAAGCTCAATCGCTTCTTTCACAAGCTACAACGTACTACGAGGTCCTCGACCTTCTCCGTACACTTGACAGTCTTCCATTTCTCCACTTCCGTTTTAAACCCGTCTTTGATTTCCTCACGACGCAGGGCGCGCTCTCCGACCCTACCGTCGCTTCCGCTCTTACCAGCGTTTTTCAACGGAATCCCGACTACTTCCCTTTTTTTGCCGAATTGGACGCCAAGTGGTGGGGACTTTGCCCATTGTTGCCCGGAAAACCCGCCGCAGACCCGGGCCGCAGACATTACATCCGTAATGGACGGTTCACCCCGGGCGCGTCTAAACACCACCGTGCATCAAACCGGCCACCGACCAAAAGCGCCGGACACGAACTCGTTGGAGCTAGCCGCCTTACTAAAGAAATACCACGCTCTTACTTTTCTTCCGTCTCTATCCTCCCACACGAAAAAACCGCCACCGCGTACTGGGACCAGGGGTCGGCCGCCTCCTTCGTGACCCACGCATTCGTGGCCACCCACAAACTTGACGTCCGTTACACGGGTCACACCCGCCACTTCGACATGGTAGGAGTGGGCCACTGCCCTATCGTGGAAGAACTTGTGACCGTCAATTTTGAAATCCCCGGACTCACCGATACCTTCTCCTTCGAATTTCTCGTTTTCGATCGGATCGTCGCTCCCGTCCTTCTCGGTGATGACTTCTGGGCTACGTTCGATGTGTGCTGTAGACCACAACGCGACGTTCTCACTATCCAAGGCCACACCATACCACGCCTTGCCGACACTTCTGTGTCCCAAACCCCGAACCCGCCCATGGCCGTTTCTCCTGACATGCCACCAGAATTCAGTCGCATGCTCCAACATGTGCGACAACACCGGCCGGCAATAACACTTCCGCCGGTGCGTCCATCCGACTACCGAATCACGATCAAACCCGGAGCAATTCGAGCACACAATCGCCCACTCCCTAACTATTCGCTCGCCGCCCGCAACTTTTTGGAAAGTCAAATCCAGCAATATTTGAAGCTTGGACTCATTGAACCGTGTCTGTACCACCACTACCTGGTCCCATCTCTTGTTCCCAAGAAATCCGGGGGTTTACGCACCGTCTTTGACTATCGCGGCGTAAACGAAATCACGTTATCTCTTCCAACATCGCTCGCCTCCTTCCGTTCGCTCATGCCGGGTATCTCTGAAGGCCGTATTTTCACGTCCCTTAACCTTCAAAGTGGTTACCACCAGCTCCGCATCCACGATTCCACCAAACCGTACACGGCTTTCAATACCCCCTTCGGCCAATTTCAATGGCGCGTACTCCCCTTTGGTCTCTGTGACGCCCCACAGGTATTCGGTTCCTATATGACGCAACTCCTCCTTCCGTACGCGTCCTTTTGCCGCGTGTACCTCGATGACATGCTCATTTTCTCGTCCGATGAAACTACACACTTGGAACATGTCCGTACGATCCTTGCCGTACTATCCAAAAATCACCACCAGGTCAACTGGGACAAATGCCATTTTCGTAAACCAGCGATTGAATGGGTAGGTCATTGGATTTCTGCTGCAGGCATCGCTCCTACGGCAACCTTTAAGAGCCAGGTTCAAGCCCTCAACCCACCGAAATCCAAGCACGATATCCAAGTTTTCATCGGCCATGTCGGCTCCCTCCAAGAGATGATCCCCAATTTCGGTCACCGCGCCCAAGTCCTCACTGACATGCTAGTAAAGGGCGCCCATTTTTGTTGGACCGACGCCGCTCAGTTCGCCTTTGAGGACCTCAAAACGGCCATTCTCTCAGCGCTCCCACTCCAGGCGTTTGATCCAATCCAAGCAATCCAGATTCACACAGATGCTTCCCAGTTTGCCGCGGCTGCCGTGCTACTTCAACCGTCCAAATCTGATCCAACTCGGTGGCACCCCATCGAGTATTGTTCCAAGAAATTCGATACTCATCAACGCAACTGGGACATCCACGCCAAGGAGTTTTGGGCAATCCGCTTCGCATGTAAAAAGTTTCGTTTTTACATCGAAGGACGTTTCTTCACGATTCATTGTGACCAGAAATCGATCCCGCAAATTTTTCATCAGTACCGCACTAACCCAGAAGAACTTGCACCCAACATTCAGAACTGGATGACGAGCATTATTCACTACAACTTTCACGTGAATTACATTCCGGGAGAAACAAACGTTCTCGCCGATCATCGCTCGCGTAACCCCGCGCTCTGCCAGCCACCGGTACCAACTCCCACTTTGGAAACCATGGACTCGGCACAACCCACTGTTCCACACGCTACCACTACCTCGGAACAAGCCACGAGTACTCCTCATTACTCAATGTTGTTGGCGCAGTGACACCAGCACGTCCTTCAGGACGTTTCGTTGATCCCCGATCTGTCCTGGTTCACGAAACTCCGCGGTGCTTACCGCCATGACCCCTTCTTCGTTCCATTCTACTCGGATCTCACCGAGACTACAGCCCTGAATACGACATCACTGTATCGAGTGGACCCCACCAGCGACATTCTCTACAAGAATGACAGGCTTTACGTCCCTCACGATTGCATTCCTCCACTTCTTCAACTCACACACGCGTCGGCCTTAGCGGGACACCCCGGCATCCGTCGGTGGCTTATTCTGATCCGCACACAGTACTTCTCTCCTGATATGGAAGCTATCCTCACCAACTATGTGAAAGGCTGCGACGTTTGTGCACGCAATAAAGACCTGTCTTCCCGGCCCTTGGGCGCTCTTCAACCCAGCGCCGCTCCCACAGGCCGCTGGACTCACATCCTGACCGATTTGATCCTGGGCCTCCCCACGGTTCTCCTTGCGGGAACCGCGGTAAACGCAATTTTGACCATCGTTTGCAAACTATCAAACCAAACCCATTTCTACCCAGTCAACACAAACTTCAAAACGGTTGACTTCATCCAACTTTTTCTTGCTCGCTACTTCCCGTTACACGGTTTTCCAATCAGTATACAATCCGATCGCGGCCCGCACTTCACCAGCGCTGCATTCCAATCGGTGATGTCAACCTGGAACATTGAATCCCGACTCTCCTTGGCACGTCACCAACAATCCAATGGCAGTTTAGAAAACCGAAACAAACTCATCGAGCAATATCTCCGTCTACATGTGGGAACGAACGCCGATTGGCCATCCTATCTACCATTCGGCGAGTTTGTATTGAACTCCCAAATCTCGACACCCCTTGGAAAATGTCCCTTCGATGTGGATGTCGGGTACAAACCATCGAGCCCCGCTGATTTTTTCTTTCCGTCAGCACCAGCTCAAACAGCACGTTACACTACCGACCTTGCTGACACTCTTGGCCAAATCCAGACCAACGCCCTCGCCGCCCATCAGGCCGCCTTCGAGTCCGCCAAAACTTTCCATGACAATCGTCACGCCGATGTCCAGTTCCGGGAGGGGGAAGAGGTGTACATCGATTGCACGCATCTCAAGCATTCTCCAGATGCACACAACGCGCAACTCGATCCAAAGCTCAGGACCAAATACGCGGGCCCCTACCTTATCGCTGAAGTCGAAAGCCCCGTAAACTACGTTCTTGCCATGTCCACATCATTCGAAGGACATCAGAATTCCATATTAGCCTGCTCCGCCTCAAACACACCTTCCGGACCATTACACAACTCCAGAGTTTACCGAAAGACCGCTAAAAAGGTACAAAGACGGATCCGAACTAGTTGAAATTACCGAGATCCTAGGTCTAAGGACATAGACGCCAAGGCAGAGGATATAGTTTACGCGCACGAGGACTACCCTCAACAAAACACCCATTGGGTGAGACTCACGAATACGTCGCCAGCAGTCTCGCTTAGTCTGCACCAGAACTTGTCCCCAAGTACGCGAGAAAACACCGGCTCTGAGATGTTCTTGAATACTGCACCCGCAACATTCCACAGGAGCAGTCAGCAGACACAGAAACTTCAGATTAATGAGATATTGTTGCCACTCAGTTCCCTGAGTGGAAACTGGGGGGATATCAGGTCTACCTTTATGCACCTGACTCTAACCTCACTCTGCGAACCTACTGCAGCGGTCGAGCATCATTGTTCCCGACCCAACAAGAGTTGTCCAGCATTGTTTCCGACCCAACACGAGTGGTTGAGAACAGGGACTAAATCTGGACTATATGAATGACCCGAAAAACGGGCCTCCCGATTTTTCGGGATCAGCGAAATGTCTACTACGTAAATATCCTCTCAATCAATATCTATACTTGCCGATTAGTATAGAAGGTAGAACTATCAGAGTTCGTACCTAACAACCTCCATTAATCAAATACCTCCATAATTAAATACCTCCATTAATTAAATATCTCCATTAATTAAATACCTTCATCAATTAAATACCTGCATTAATTAAATACCTCCATTAATTAAATACCTTCATAATTAAATACATACATCTTGCTCCCCGAGTCAGCAGCGCCAGCCTGCCCCCTAAACATTATTTTGTATCTGAACAAAAGATGTGCACATCCAAAAGACTAATCCACGGACTCGTGGTTTGGACCGGGGTCTACTTGAGTGCTAGCACATAGTAACACGTGGCCAGTGTGACATCAACCATCAATGGTCACATGACGTTCGCTCACAAATCTTATATAAAGAGGGCACCCCCCAGAAAACGAGAGTACACACACCAAGGTTTCAGTGGGAACTCCAAGCTGGGTCCGCAGTATTTAGTTCCCAAAATAAACAACAAATAGAACCGCAGCCGCGCTCTAATATTTCGTCCAGCTGCGGGGCCGCGCGCTCAGATAGAGGCCCCGTCAGAGCTTCTCTTGGAGCCAAAATAGGGCGAGAGCAACTCCCCGGCGATGAGTCCCAATCGGAAAAAAGAGAGCGTGGCTGCCATGCACGTGACATCTTTCTCCTGGTTTCAACCTGTTTCATCCATGGGCCTCCTTGAAGTGTCTTTTTTTGCCTGTCCAGAGAGCCTTGGCTCCATATTGGAGGTGGGGCAGTGCGGCTGCTAGCCATGCGGCGCCATGCGCGCAAGTCATTTGAAGAAGAAAAAGCGCCCGACTTCATTGTTAGTCTTTAGATTCTTTCTGTCGGCGACACAATTGTGTTTCGGCTTCTTACAACGAAAACCTCGAATCTGCACACGTTCTGCGCACCGCCCTGACGTAACCCAATACATCATTGGCGATCACCGCGCCTCCACGCTCAACGGCCTACAACGATGCGTCAAAGTTTACTATTATACGATGACTATACTGGGGAATGTACATTCATATCGGCTTGTCCGGCTCTGGAATCAGAGCCTGCGACAAAGACTCACGCTCGGCGAATGTGGCTCGCTTACAAGGAAGGGAAGTTCTGCTCCTTCTTGACAACCTTGGAGTTTGGTGCGTTGGACTTCTTGCCCTTGAAACCAGGCTTCTTGTCGTTGCTGAACTTAGGAGTCTCGTCGGCGAAAACGGCGTTGAAGTCCAAGAACTTCTTCTCCTTTTGAGACTTTTGCTTGGACTTCTTGGCTGCAGAAGGCTCGACGAAGCTAGCTTCTTCCTTCTCGATCTTCTCGGCGGCAGTCCACTTGGCCTCGGCACCCTCGTTCGCCTTTCTGACGACTCTGGCGCCGCCCAAAGCAGCCTCCTTCTCGCGCAACTCGACCAAGTAGTCCTGCAAGGACTTGGCAGCTGGGCCAGATGGGTTCTCTGCGGCCTCGGCGGCGAGCTCGACGACGGCGTCAGCCTCGCCGCGGCTCTCGTCCTCTAACTCTTTCTTGTCATCTCCCCAAGTTTGCTTAACTTGCTTCTTGGAGTCGGTCTTGCCGGTTCTGGAATGACGGTCGAGTGGCTTCTTGGAGTGCTTGGTTGGCGTGGCGGATGGGCCTGGGGTGCTCTTGTTGTCGGTCTTGTTCTTCAAGGCAGCATCGTTTCCAGTTGGGGCCTTCTTGTTCTTTCTGGCCTTGGCTGGGTCAGCGGAAGGTGGTGGGACGTCGGCCTTCTTGGAAGAAGTAGTAGGCTTGGTAATCTCCTTTGGCATTGGCGCAGAGACGACGTCGTCTTCGACGTCGTTACCCAACAAAGCGTATAAGTTCTGAACGTTGTTAGTATACAGTCAGCACAGACATGAACCAAGGTTCGTTTGTCTAGAGGAACGGAAGGAAGTCGTGATACGAGGCACGGAAGAGGTATCTGTTCGATTGCATTGCTTGGATTGCGTCCCAGAAAACTATAAAAGGTTCATGCATTTTCATGGAAAGCAAGTTCAAGAAAACGCCGACATGTCGGTTGCTGTCTCGGCAGTGACCGAAAAAATGCCAAAAAAACAGAACCGCTCATTAGCAGACGCCATATGTCGTTCCATGCTGCAACTGCTGCCAAAGCGATATTTTGGTGTTCTGCGGCCGTTTTTGTATTCTTTGTTCTCCCATTTATCCCCGCAAGTGCCGGTTGGGTGACGAACTTAAAATTTCTTCACATAATGGCGCCAATTATCAATCCGTTGCAAAAACACTACTTCCAATTGTCAAGGCATTGAAGCACATACCTTGTTTTCGAAAGACATTTTGTCTGGTCTTTATGGTCTGGAAGGAAAAAGAAGGTTGCAAGAGCCAGAAAATTTTTCAGCTTTTTTTGCGTAGTCTGACCGTTTCCTCACCGGCGACTCTGGTGTGACATGCCCTGGTGCACGGATGCGCGCATGGAGCGAACCTTCTTGTCGGTCGAGGCACACGGATTTAAGCTTTGCAGGGCTACGTTATACCACTACACCGTGCAACGAGGAACACCCGTGATTGTTCCGACTTCACAAAAATGACATTTCGCATTTACAATAGCACGTTTTTCGGCAGGCCGATCATGCTGACATGTTCTTGCCTCTGGGATTTCCTTTAAAATTTCGTGGGCCCTCATTATTCGTTGTTTGCGCCGCCCATGATTGCTCACGTGCAGCGAGCGTCGGGGTCTGTCTTCACATCGGCCGTGAGCCCTTATGGCCAATTCGCATTTCCGGTTCTCAGTCATTTATACAGACTGTGGCTTCGTCACAAAGACATTCCCCACCCTGCCCATGAACATCTGGAGAGCTCTCCGCAAATCACCGCCCGTAGCACGCCCAAACAAAGTGATGGTAAGCTTATACAAGTCCGGGGAATGGCTGGCGAAATCATCCTCGTCCATTTCCACAAAGCCTTCAAAAATCTCCGTAATGACTGGTCTCCACGTGGCAATGCTCTTCAGTTGGTTGACTTCGTCGAGCCCGCAGAATCGTTCCACGATCGAGTAAGACAAAGGCACCACCGACGTCACGATGGTCTCTTTGGACTCCTGACTCGTGGCTTTTTTGTCGTCGCAGTAAAGTCTGAACATCACATTCAAGAAGACGGCCGCAGACATGCTTTCTTGTTTCAACAAATTTGGGAGTCTCTCGATCACCCCTGCGTTCCACAAGCGGACTCTCAAATCGTAATCATCGTTAAACCTTTTGGCAAAGTCGAAACTCTTGTAAAGAAGCTGGCACATTTCCGTGAGATGTTCGTCAGGTGCGGCGTCATAGAATTCATCCTTAACCGCAAGCTCCAGAACTAGTTCAATCATCAATAATTGTAGCACGCACTTGATCACAATAGAGGAATTATCGCTCGAAGCTTCGTCTGCGTCTTTCATGTGCAAATCTTCCGAGTCATCGATATCCAAAGAATTCACGTCCGAGTTTTCCTCATCCTTTCTTAATGGATCCAAGGTAAACAACTCTTTGGCTGTCGTGAGATCAAACAATCGCTCAAAGGTTTTAAGAATGACATCCCATTGATCTTTCAGGAACTTGTCGCAATTTTGTACCAAAAACTCTTGAAAGCACGATTTTCCCGTCCTAGCAATTGTGTCATTTTCTTGACAAATGCAACTGACCAACAAGTTGAGCAAGTCGTCGAGTCTAGGAGTGAGAGCATCGAAATAATGCGAGAAAAGAGAAACCATGCCATTTAAGGCTTGAATGAAAGTCGTGGACACCCAAAATGACATCTTGTCATAGTCTGCCATGCTACCCCCATACTGTGCTGAATCGCCATCATCATACATCAAGCCCCAGGGACAGTCAATAACCCCAAAAATTGGGGCCAAAAGCTTTTGATAAATCAAGTCCCAAAAGTCGGTCTCGAAGTGATCTCCATATTTAAGAAGAACATCAAAGAAATGAGTCAACGTACGAGAACGCACTTCAAGTTCCTCGCCACTGATTATGATGTCAAAGAAACCATACAATAGAGGGAACCACAACTTCATGAGATTCTCATATTTCTCGCTTGCAAAATCCCTGTTAGCTGAAATCGTCTCTTTGCTGCTAAGCGCGATTGAAGTTTTCGCCACCCGCACAATCAATCTTGACAATACCTCCAAAGACAATAGGCCAACTTTTTGCAATTGTTCATTCTTGGCAAATTCTGTGAAGCATGTGACCAAATCTGCAAAGCAATCTTGTTTGATCACTTCGTCACTAAAGTCCCTGCTGATTGTGAATGCTAATTTATAAGCTTTTGAAACGAGAACATCATTCTTATATTTTGCAGCCACAGTCAAGACTTCAAAGATTGTCTTCCAACCAGACTTCATTTTACTTGCCTTTGCCAAAACCATATTGTTTACGCACTCTAGAACCATATCTTTCACTTCAAACGAATTGTTGTGCAGTATGATATACTGG
Source organism: Metschnikowia australis (assembly GCA_019285895.1). NCBI lineage: Eukaryota > Fungi > Ascomycota > Pichiomycetes > Serinales > Metschnikowiaceae > Metschnikowia > Metschnikowia australis. The sequence continues at coordinate 704,006 of JAGSXI010000003.1, read as the reverse complement.
AATGGTTTCAAAAATTCTTTTTGAAACTTGAACTGTGCTAGTTCCTCAATGTCCATAAAGCGCATCGAAAGCTGTCTCAAAGAATCCAAAGCAAAAAAATCAACAGCTAAATTGGGATTGCATCCAACTCTGTTGAACACATCACCCAAAGTGATCCACAACTGGGACCACTCCAAACGGATTCGGCTCATATTGTAGTAGCAAATGTCAACAACCTTTTGCAAGGAAAACATTCTAGGATTGGTAGATTGTCCAGATGAGTCGATCTCTTCGGTAGCAACCTGACTCAATGCTTCCACAAGATCTTTAATTGCTTCACCAGATAATTCAGAGCTGTTTGTGAATACCTTGTCGATGGCGACACTCAATTCTGTTCTCAATACTAATTGAGCAGACTCGGTCGAAAGCTGTTGGTTGTGGTATTTGATAGATGCTGACTGTGATGCCGAAGTCTCTCTAGTGAACAGACTGAAAAACCCGGATGGCTGAGAAGATGTGCTATCAAAAGAGTTCTTGTTGACGAGTTTGATAGAACTCACATCCGGTATCGAGTCTCTATCAATACCCTTTGCGATCAATTGAAGCCTCTCAAGCTGCGAAATCGAAGTCAAAACAGCTGTCCATGACTTGTGTAGATAGTCTCCTTCACTTACTGAAATTTCCAACATAACGTGCATTGCTTCCACATTCTTTGATCTGATATCTTCAATGTTGTTAAGATTTTGAAATTGGACCAAAGCACCAATGAAAGATTGCTTGGCATATTCCAAATCAAACAAACAAGAAATTTTAATTGAAAGCTTGATACCCTCTAAACAGATCTTGATGACACTTGGTTCGTCATACTCTTTGAAGGGTCCAGTCAAGCCGGCCAAGATAGACATCCAAGTAGTGTCAAAAATTGATCTGACGTGCTGCACATTGGAAGCTGCATAATAGACGTGGTTTGGGGAATCTTCCGATCGCGATTTCTTCCCCAAATTTTTAAAGAGCTTCTCGGTCTTTGTGGACATTTCCTTTGAGGCGTGAATATATGCCTCACGATTCCAGTCTCTGGATCCAAAAAAGCCAGATTGTTGCGTTGCAGCCAAGGCTTGGTCACCGGCTAGCAAAGCAGCGTGATGTTCCGACTGTAACTTTATTTCGTTGCTCTGAATTTCTGAGAAGACTTGTTCAAGGAATTCTCGTGGGAGATCTTTGCCATCGTCGATTCCAGAATTGTTTATGATGAAATTTTCCACCGTCATTCTGTTTTTCACTTGCTTCGAATGTTGATCTGTGTTGAGCATAACAGTTGAATAAGCCAAGACGTATGCTGCGTCGGCATTGGAAAAAACTCCTGGGTTTCCTAGCACGTACCTCTCTGCGAATTTCAACATGAATCTATCGATCTTCTGGCCCTCTCCTGGTAGTCTAAACAGCTGCAAGAACGTTCTTAAAGAATCAACAAAGGAGTTATCTTGGAAGTTCATTTGGTCAACAAAAGCATGCATTATGGCCACGTTCTTATCACTTCCATCACCCAAGTAGTCCCCCAATGCCGCTTTATCCAAAGACTCGGTATTCAACAAAAACAAGGCAATATCTTCCGGCGAGCCCGACTTAATGAAGCCGTTTTCTATGAAGTAAGAAACACCCTTTTTAGGCTTTTGGCTGAACTGTTTGCAGCCTTCGACCAAAGCTCTTTTTCTTTGCTTCTGGGTCTGGAACTGCTCTGGATCATCTGTCTCACTTTCGGCGACAGGGTGCTGGTTCCCAACGAAAGAAAGGTTGCGAGAATTGCTGTGGGACGAGATTGGAGATCCCTCGAGAGTCAACTTGGGGAATGAATTGGCCAATTTCTGGGGTGACACGAATCCTTTTTGGGCCCATGAATGGAGCGATCTCAAAAAAGCCACTGAGCAACTCAAGGACGTTATTTTCATGGAATACTCTAATGGGAACAAGTTGTAGACCTCGGGCTCTGGTGGTTTTGACGACATCGTGGTTGTAGTCAAGTTATCGATTTTGCTAACTTCGTAGAGTGCAATGCCGGTTCTCTTGTTCTCCTGAAAAGCCTCTTTTTGAGCCAAGGACACCTCGACTCGCGACAATGCGAGCTTCGTCAAGTAATCAATGATGATTTCGCAGATGTTTGGCTGCGAGCTGTCGCAATCGTAGTTCAAGTAGAACTCGATGATGCATCTGGAGTCATTACAGAGACGCTCGATGACCGAGAGCAAGTACCTCTTCTGGTGCGGCGTGGAGGTCTTCATCTCCGACACTGGAAAGTATATCTGCTCCCACAAGACCGGGATCTCCATTTTGAAGTCGGACCTCAAGTTGGAGATCAAGAGCCAGAAGGTCTCGAGGGTCAACTCAAAGACAGGCGCCAACGGCGAGGCCGCATTCCTTATGAGGGCCTGGCACAAGTAGCTTCTCACGGCGTCGATCAACCGCGTTTGCTCGTCTGTGCTCGAGGAGAGGATCACCACATCCTTGCTCAAGAAAATGTCGATGTTGTTGCGCAAGATCGTGTGGATGATGTGCAAGGAAAGAAGCTTCGAGCGCACGGAGTGCGACCTCATGTCGACGCTATCGGCCTCCAAGTCTTTCACGGAGAGCTTGCACATGGCGCGGAAAATCAAGAACGCATCCTTCACCACAAGATCTTCATCTTTTTCCGACGCGCGGTTTGCCTCGCTCACCCGCGCCAGATCAGCGGAGTCGCTGGTGAGTTTCTGCAACTTTTCAAGCGTCATTTTTCCCACGCCATTTTCCACCTGCTCGGCGTCGGCGTCGACGCGGATGTTGACGTACGAGCTCAGTCGAGAAGCGCGAGACTTGGCACTGGAGATGGCCTCGCCCACACGCTGGAATACCGTGGCGATCACCTGCGTCAACGTGCCCTGCGCCACAGCCTGGTTGCGGGGGGTCAACGAGAAAATAAACACGTTGTAGATCTGGCGCACGGCCTTCAAGAGCGACGCTCCGTGTGTGGGCATGAGGACGATGCTGTGGATGAGGGCCCGTACAACCTGCAACTCCAAGTCCGGGTCCGTGCCCTCGCCCTCGAAACAGGCCGAGATCACGTCCACAGACGCGTCCGTTAAGCGCGTGCGGTCGGCCTCGTCATCGAACAGCGCATAGTCGAATAACTTGGCAAAGAGGTCGACGGCCTTGCACTTCAACTCGGTATTCGGTGCCTCGCACGTCAACTTCAACGCTTCGAAAAGAACGTGCGGGTCGCGGGACGCCACGTTGTTGAGCGAGTCGATTGCCTTCTGCGTAGCTGTCTTCAACGGGGCGTTTTTGTGCGCCTCTTTGCTCTGCAAGATCGCCTCGAACGTTTTCATGAAAATCGCCGTGTTGTCCACTTTGGCATTGGTCAGCCTGGCGGCCGACGGTGGAATCGAGCTCGAAGGCCGGCGGGAATTCTGCACGGATGTTGGTAGCAAATACTGCACAGGTTCATGCAGCTGTGGGGTATCCAACAGTCCAGACTCGTGCCGGGGACTGCGGTCTTTTGCCGGCACTTCCGGCCTTTCCGCCAGCTCTTCCGTCCCCTTTGTTTTTCCACCTAGCACTTCGGGGTTTGTGCCACTAATGGGTAAGGCCATATCATCGCCGTTTTCCTCGACGGGCTCCGGGATATGTGGACTTGAGTGCGCGTGCTTCCCCCGGTCTATCAGCCCGTCTGAATCTGGCGCCGATGCATTCGCTTCCTTGTGTACATGCTCGGTTATTGGACCAGAAACTGCGGCGCACGCGCTGTTTTCTTCGAGTCTGGTCTCGCCGGTTTCAGTGGCGTGTTCGTCTTCCTTTTCGGCGGGCGTTTCACGCCCAGGAACACCTGTTTTGCCAGAAGCGCCACCCACAACTTCCTCGGATGTTTCCAGCTCACTGAGGCCGGATGGCAGGTCTGCATCTACCGCTTCCGTGGCCGCCTCAGTCAGGACAGAAACAGCGGCTGATTCCTCGCCCGAGGCTGCTTTTTTTTCGGGATTTTCGCCGCCGTGGCTTTCGGGGACATCCCCTTCTTTGATATAGTCGCCGCTGGCGCCAGCCAAATTATCCGAAAGTCGTGTCGGCATGGGCTTATCACCACTGGCTCGCGTCTCACTCATGATGGGTAAAAGTCGCTCAAAATAGGCCAGATTTTCTGGGAGAAAAAGGGATCTGACTTGTTTCAGGCCCGCAGTCGGATGCTGTGTATTACAAAAGAAAGTTTCTGTCTGGAGTGATGCACTCGCTGGGGTCTGGCTGATTGATTGGGAAACGGTTGCCTTTCGTCGTGGCTTCTGGTTTCAGAACCCACAGCGTTGACCGGACAATATTCCGGTCACGTGACTGGAGATCACGTGCTCTGCGCTTGGGTCCAAGCCCCTCCGGTTCTGTTATCCTAGGAGGGCCTAACACACAACTGACGCCTTCGGCTGAGTGCTCGTTGAAATTATGGGCCTATCATTCTACCTGCTATTGATAATGCGGCTGGCTAGGAATTCGCGTGACCTTGTCTGGTTTTCCAAAGTAATTCTTATCTCCTTTCGCACTTAATTCAGACGTCCGAATTGGGCCACTGCGCCAGGAGGTAAACAGCCCGAGGTCAATTTATCACTTTTGACAGGCGTGTGCCATTTTTCCTACTGTTGCCGCTCGTTATAGAATACTCTGGACACATAACACGCCTTTGCTCCAGCACCTGTATTCGTACCAATCGTCCTTGGTTAGACGGCGTGGGCACGTGACCCCTCTTGCTGGGGGTATTACAAACTGGATACATTGCAAGTATGTAGGCTCGAAAAATCAACAGCTGAACAATTACGAAAACTCGCTCAAAGCAACTGCGGTGGCCTGGAAGTCGTCGTGCGAGATGGACACATTGACTTTCTTGACACCAGCCTTGGAAGCAGCTTCCGCGGCGGATCCGCTCAACACGACGGTTGGGGCTCCGTTAGCATCACGCACAATCTCAATATCCTTCAACGCTGCGCCAGCACCCTTGGACTTAACGCCCAAAGCCTTGAAGACAGCCTCCTTAGCTGACCAAGTACCAGTGAACGATGCAGGTGGGAAGGCAGACTTGGATGCGTACTCGACCTCACCAGTAGTGAAGTTTCTCTCGATGAAAGTCTCGTTCTCCAAGTTCAAAGCGGAAATCACTTCAACGTCCACGCCAACACCCTTGGAGCTTTTGTTCAAGCCGGCCAATGCTTTAGAAGTTGCATCAGCAACAGACGAAACATAACTCTTGTCAGACTGAACACCCTTCTTGCTGAATACCAAACCAGTCTTGCTCTCTTCGACGCGTGCCAATGGGTCCAAGTAGACAGGCTGCTCCAATTCATCGCCGTAAGGGGCCTTGTCCTTGGCCACAAACATTGTGTTTCTGGTGATGGCATTGTGCATGTATCTGTATGCCTTCTTGTTTCTCGATGACACTCTAGTAGCATAGTCCTCATAAGTGTTCTTGTCCAAGCAAGCAAACAAGTAGTCGGAGTGAACCACCACGGCTTGAGCACCCTTTTGACCAAAACCGAAAGAAGTAACGGAAACAGCCTTGATACCATCAGTTTGGATGGATCTCGATGGGTACAAGACGTGCTCGAACTCCTCCATAACTTTGTCGACATTGTCGGCATTTCTGTTTCCTGGAACAATACCACTGTTTAAAATCTGGATTGCTCCATTCAACATCCAAGCACCAGCAGCACCCTTTGGATGGCCAGTCAAGTACTTTTGGAAAACACCAAAGACTGGGTTACCCTCGGATCTACCCAAGTGCTTCATCATAGCGTTGATGGTGGCAGACTCGTTCTTGTCGTTGGCCTTTGTTGAAGTACCGTGGAAAGAGGCGACTCCCAAGTCGTCAATCGTCAAGCCGTATGTAGCCAAGGCTCCTCTCAATGGCGCAATTCTAGGGTCATTCTTGTGGAAGTTGTTACCCCATTGCTTCTTGGCGTCAGCAACTTGTTTATTGGCCTCTCTGCTAATTTCCTCGGTTCTCTCGCGCAAAAAGTCAGCAATAGAAAACTCCGAACCGTACTCCTCCTTAGCAAGTTCAGCCTCCTCAGACAAGTAGTCGATTTCGGACTCCTCCCAGTTGGTAATTTGATCCAATCTCTTCTTCAATTGTCTTGCTCTGTACTTGATGTTCAACATGGAAGAGGGGTACTTCAAGTCACCGTGGTGCTCACGGGCAGTGGTCAAGATACCCTTACCCGGAGCTGGAACAGATCTACCAATCTTGTCGGTGGCAGTCGCAGTCATGGCTAACACAGCGTAGATAGGAACACCCATCTTGATGGCCAAGTCTGCAGTCATGATAAGCTGAATACCAGAACCTTGAGCCTCCATGAAACCATTTCTGGTGGTGGTCGCCGGCCTGGACATCTCAGATGGAGTTCTGCCATGGGCAAATTCATCAATAGCATTAGAAGTAGCGTTCATGTTAGCGAATTCGTATGAACCTTCCTCCTGGAAGTCATCGTAACCACCAACAATACAAATCTTAGCCTTGTTTTGAAGAATGGTCTCAATACCAGTGTCCACAGACTCAACAGCGGTTGCACAAGCACCCACAGGGGTCTTGATTGGGCCAGAAGAAGACAACAACAACATGTTCACCCAAGCAGACATGGTGTTGATAAAGGACTCCTGCAATATATCATTCTGCACTGGCTTGTCAGAGTACCTATCCTTGAACATGCCTCTCAATGCAGAAACACCACCCATACCCGAACCAGAACAGTTACCAACTTCAGACACATGAACGTACTTGTAGAACTCGTAAGGGTCAGTGATACCAGCAGATAACAATGCCTCAACAGTAGAAACCAAAACAAACAAAGTAATTGGATCAACTTGAGAAATAGTGTCCTCTGAAATACCGTAAGTCTTGGCATTCCAACCAGTAGGGATTTGACCAGCAACTAATCTGTCAAACTTCAAAGCCTTAGGAATAAGCAAAGTAGCACCCTTCATCACTTTCACAGTATACTCTCCAGATTCATCAATTTCAAAGATCTCGACCTTGTCGCCGTGTTGGAGTTTGTATTGCTCGGCAGTTTCCTTGGAAGCTTCAAATGGCTCCAAGTCATGCTGGATAACAACTTCTTGAATCATTTGCTTCTTGTTAGGGTCGTAACCAGCAAACAATTCTGGCTCAATAAGACGAATACCAGCGTGCTCCAAGATCTCTTCCTCGTACTTGGCCTTGATGTCCTTGTCCTCCACTGGTTGTTGAGTCTTGGCGTCGACCCATCCAACGTAAGTCTTACCCTTGATCTTACCATTGAAATATTTGATCAAGCCCATGATCCAAGCCATTTCAATACAACCCTCCAAGGAAAATTCACCAGTTGCCTCCATCTCCCATCTGGTTCTGGCATTACCCCATGGACCAACCTCGGCGAAACCTGTGACAACAATCACCGAGCTCAAATCCAACATGCCTTCCAAGTCTGGAGAAGCCAGCTTGATTTCCTCGTAAGACTTCATTCCTGGGAAAGCGAAAGTCATATTGGCTCTTGGCTGGACAGTGGCCTGAGAGTAGTTAGCGTCAACACCCTCTCCATTGACAACCTTCTGCTCGATGCTCGATTCAATAGAAACAGCTCTTCTGATGTCAGATTTCTCAACCAAGTCAGTTCTCAATGTAGAGGTGAACTCCTTCAAGTTCTCAATGAATTGCAAACCACCGTTCAAGTCAGCCATAACAGGCTCCTCTTGACACAAGTTAACGATAGCAGGTGTCAACAAACCCAAGATATTGAAAGCCATTTCCTTTTGCGAGAAGGTTCTTACGCCGACCTTCTCGATACCTTCAGCGATGATGTTGTTACCACCCATCAAACCGGTACCCCTAGTCCAACCAATGATGGCACCGCAAACAGTTAACTTGGTTCCCCAATCCTCGGAGTACCATCTGTTGAACAAAGTCTCCAAAGAAATCTTGGACTCCGAGTACAAACCGTCGAAACCGAAAGTACCATGGTTAGGAGAAAGTGGCAAAATCACTTGGGCAGGTCTAGTGTCAGTAACCTTCTTAGCCTTGACAGCACCCAACAATCTCAATAAGTTAGTCAACATGATTCTGTGGGCCAACTCAGACTTGGAGTCGATGTTGTCTAAACCGTTACCATTCTCTGGGATGGCAGCGAAAGGAATGATGGCGTCCAAGTCCCAACCTAAGCCTTCCTTCGTGTCGTAAATGTAGTCGATCAAAGCCTCGACGTCTTGTTTGGAACCCTGGTTGAATGGCACGACAATCAAAGTGGATCCAGTAGCACCGTGTCTGGAGTACATGGACTGGTAGTATTCAGTGACCTTCTTCGAGAAACGAGAGGTGGTAACAATGACCTTGGCTCCACCAGAAATTAAGCCTTGCAAGATTTCAGCACCAATAGAGCCAGCACCGGCACCTGTAAGCAAAACGTGTTTGTCCTTGAAAGTCAAACCGTTGACAGCACCGCTCTCCAAGCCGTCTAAGTAAAGAGAAGACAATTTTTGGTCGTATTCCCATCCATGGCGAGTCTTCCTTTGGAGGTTCAAGAATGGAATTGTCTGTGGAGGAATCGTGGAAGAGACGGGCTGCAAGATCGAAGTCTTGTCGGGCAAAGAAGCAATTTCATCGTCGGAAGTAGTAGTCTCGTCGTCCTCACTTGGTGAGCTGGAGCCCGCTACGCCTTGTAAAACGTCTTTCGTAGCCTTGTCGGTGACAATCTCCTTGTTGTTGTCCATGAAGTCCACCAAAGAGCTGTACAACTGGTCGAGCTCAAGCTTGGTGTTCTTCGACACAGAAGACTGCTTGGAAATGGCCTTGTAAACCCTAGCCAAGTCCTCCTGGATGGTTGGCTGAATTTGCTTGGTCATGGGGCCGCCCTGAGCCATCTCGTAGACGTATTGCTCGAACTTTCTGACAGACTCTTTGTTAGCCTCCTCGTAGACGATCTTGCCCTTGGCGTCAACAGTGGTCTTTGGGCCGGTGATTCTCGACACATCTTTGTAGACAGGGTCGACGTCCAAGACCTGCTTACAGTTGTCAATCAACTGCTGACCCAATTTCTGAGCCAACTGATAGGTCTCGCCCTTGTAGCCCGGAGTGTGGTCGATATGGTACTGCATGAATTTGATCAAGGAAGGCGAAGCTCTGTTCATGATCTGAATGCACTGGTTGATGGTCTCGCGGTCGATTGAGTCCAACTTGCCGAAGATGATGTCGAAGTACATAGACAAGACGTCTTGTCTGGCCCAGTTCCAGTACGAGTCGTACTGTCTGGATTTCAACTTGGAGAAGATAGGCTTGATGCCCTTGGCGTAGAACTCGCCGTGCTCAGCCTCCCACAAGTCAAGCTCCTTCTGCAAAACAACCGAGGCCTCCTTCTCTTTGATGAAAGACCTGGCGCCCTTGCTCAAGTCGACCTGCAAGTAACGGGCCAAGGTCTCAAGCTGCTGCTTGGCCAAGTTCTTGTTCTCGGCAGTCAACGCATCCAAGGCAGCGCTGTCGATAACGGCGCCACCAGCGGCAGCGCCGCCAGCACCCGCGGACGCCGAGGCCAACGATATGCCGGCCGAGGTGGCGTACTTCTGCGCAATGGTGTCCAAGAAGTCCTTGGCCTCACCCTCAGAGCCCAATCTGGACGCTGGCTCATTGACCAAGGCCATGAGCAATACCGAGTCCTGTCTACCGGGGCCCAAGCCGAACTTGGACTCCAAGTACTTTCTGGCCACGGTGATGGAGAAACCACCAGGCATCTTGGAGGACATCAAGCGGCCCACCAAGGATGAGGAGGTCTTACCCAACTGTCCGTTGAAAGAGTCCTGGAAAGACTCGGCCAACTCCTCCAATGGCGTGTCCTCGGGCTTGTCTGGCGTCGAGCCAAACTCCTTGCCCAAGTCACCCAAGATCTCGTTCTGCACGGTGGACTTACCGTTGACCAAGTCCTTGATAGCCTTGGTCATGGGGATGCCATCCAACGATTTCTTCAACTTCTGTGCCACCAACACGTGGAGAATCAACGAGGCTTTCACGGGCTCATCAGAGACTGCGGCTGCGGCCACGGCTGGAGCTGCGGGAGCAGCTGGGGCGGCGGCGGCGGCGGTGGCTGGAGCGGCGGCTGGAGCGGCGGCGGCGGCGGTGGCTGGAGCGGCGGCTGGAGCGGCGGCAGCTGGAGCGGCGACTGGCGCCTCCAACTCAGCGGGCTCCGGCGTATAGTATATCTCCTTGGCGTCCTTGGCGTAGCACAAAACCTGGCGCTGCAAAGACAAAGCGGCGTCGTAAGACTCGTACTTGGCCTTGATTGTTCTCAGGGCCATGCCCGCCAAAGTAGGCGAGGGGCCAATCTCCACCACACGCTCGGTGTTGTGGTCTTTCAAAAACACGTCCTGGGTCTCGATCCATCTGACGGGCGAGGCGAACTGGTAAGCCAACAATTCCGTCAACAAGGTGTGGGAGAGCTCCTGCTCAATCTCGGGTCTCATGGCGGCGAAGTGTTTCTAGGAGGAGCGGATATCTGAACGGGCAGTTCTTGTTTTCTTCCTATGGGGCAATACGGGGCTATTCGCGAGAATGTCTTTCGGAATAACGCCAGTAGAGTTGAAGAAAAGTATTGGAAAGGGCGTTCAAAACTGCTTGTTAAAAAAGAGGAGAGACATTGCGCAAGATGCCCTCCATATATTTGGGCCGCGACGCGGCAGCTACAAGGATATGCCTGCACGTAGTGTGGCGACGGGCAGAAAGGTTGGAATTTGGGTGCAAATGTTGGGGAGCTTATGTGCAGGCCCGGTGTCAACGTTGTGTGCTGGGTGTGGATTGGGCGGGCCGGTGTTTTCGGGTCCGGCATTATTATGGGTCGTTTGTGATGGTTTTTGCGCGGCAGAACGAAGTGGCAGGCTTGTTTTTATGGCGGGTGGCTTGTTGTTAACGTGCCCTGCCATCTCATATGGGACTGGACTCGAAGTGCGGCCCAGCTGATTTTGGGCTTTGATGCCACATCGAGGAAATGGACTAAAACTCCCGCAAGCTTCTCGGACTCGGGTGTTTTCCTTGCAGTCGACCAGACGTTGTTCTCAGATAAATATCCAAGGCTGTGTTTCAAAAGCTGTTCTCGAGGGCTCCCAAAGTATGGTGTTTATCGTGGCCCATGGTAGAGAGCCGTCCGATATATAGAAGCTTACCACGCAGGATATCTTGGGAAGGCTGCTTTCGCTGCAATGATGATTAATCCAATTTGATTTTAGATATGGGAAGGTGGGCGAATCGCTGGCGGAGACCTGAATTGGTGGACGATGGTCTTTGTTGCTACAGCTCGGGCCGTTTTTTTGGTGGCATTGCGCATCTAGCTGATACTACATCCAGTATCATACCCTGCCCACTGACCAAATGTCTCTTTTCATGGATGTTTCTGGCTCTGTAAAGACACAGGCATCAAGATCGTGAGCGTTGACAAGCACACTCCCAACATCTCAAACTCCCAACATCTCAAACTCCCAACATCTCAAACTCCCAATCTCTCAAACTCCCAATTGTCCTTCACACTGACCAAAAGACGACCGCTTCAGATCCAATTGAGAAAGGACTGGACTTTGGGTGCGAAAGCCATCGCCCCGGAAAACGTGTGTATAATCCAATGTCTATAATTCGATTTGATCTGATAGGTTTCTGGCAGCTGGAAACGTGATGCCTCCGATCCGCTCATTTGCTCAATTGTGCTTTTATTATCTCACAACTTGCCCCTACTGACGCGAGGGGGGGTTTCTCGTCTAGATTCACCTGCCTTCCGGCTTTTACATGAATAAAGACTCATCAGACGAGGTAGACAAGAACAGGGAATCTCGAGTGCTCACACAGAAATTCATTGGCTTGAAAGGCGAGTTGATACTTGCAACCGAAAAGAGATAAATTCGAAAACACGCACAGGTGCAGAAGCCCACAATTCAGAGGCTCTCTCCTGGTAAGCGCCCGAATTTATAGTGTAAGCATGTCCAGAAAATACTATTTGCACTTTCTGTACAAACAGATTGGCACAAGCTGGCCCGTGGCTCTTACAAAACATCTCTGAGACACTTGGGCCATCAGTCCATTTTGACATATAAGACAGAATGTCCTCAAGTTACAGCAGGCTCCCATTCCAAGATTTCGGGCGTTTCTGTGTCTCCGTATGAAACCAAATGTATAATCACAATTCGTGTGGCCGGCATTCGACTAATTTATGTATTCATTCCACCTTGTCTAGGTAACAGCACATTTGAGCTAGGTTCCAGCAATCACAGACACTAGAGTACTGGATTGTCTTTTGGGGCACCAAATTCCTCAGTCTCTCAAGAATTTGAGGGGAGAGTAAAAATATTCTATCTCTGGAATTTTGCTTTTTGGTGGAGACCAGACATTAGACGCTGAAACCACTTTGTCTTCATTGATGTTCCCTTCTGTAAAAGTTGAAACTTTGCCCCATCTAATTTCAATAGTAGCCGTGCTTCCGAGATCATGTGATCGCCGTTTCTGCCAGGCAAATTTGCTCCCTAATATGGTGTGAACCTTTTTTTCAGCGATCTCTTAATTTATCCTCGACATCATAAGCTTCTGAGTTTCATCCGCTCAACTTTCCCAAGCCCTAGAAGTTGGGCGGTCGTGCGCCGCACACTCGCAGTGCTATATAAGAAAAAAATTGCCCATCTATTATTTTTCTTTTCCGTAACAAATAAATATATTTGCATTTAGTACCCTACATGTAGAACTCCCAACGCGTACGCCTTCTCGCCTGCCCTGATCGTATTCGTTTACTTCCAGTTTAAAATGGCCTGAGAGAACACTTTCGCTGTTGGAATATCACTTGAGATCGTCTCCACCCTGTCTGTCGTGCTCCTTGAGAGTCTCGGTTGCCTTACGGGACTATTTATATGATCCACATCTCTTCTCACTGCAGTCTGCTTTGGCTTCTTGTTTTGGTTTCTTGTCGACCGTACTGTAAGAAAGTGTATCGAACGCACATCCATGGCAGATACAAACTTGTATGAACACGGTTTTAATCTACTGAAATGAGGGTACAAGCCCAGTTATGCCGCCCACTCGTTCACGAACGTGACCCTGCAAACTAAACAGACGGACAACGGTACGTGGCGTCCTTGTAATTTTTCTTTTTGAACCATCTGTCGGGCCACGTCCCGAAAAGACCGACTTCGTTTATGCATTCGGGGAGGACGGGTCTTGAGCTTGGGAGCCAACCTAGTTTATAGCTCCGGGATCGACTGACTGTTTTCAGTTACTTGGGCGAGGTATGAGGTTTGTTCGACGCATATATCATTGGCGCATGCATCTGAACAAAGCAATGAAATATTCAACTTTCAGCCCTCTTTTTTATGAAAAACACCGGCGGCATGTCGTGATGTTTTTCAGAGCACCAGGTGCCAGTACCAGTCTCTAAGACCCTGACAACAAGTTGACGTTTTTAAAAAAAATCCGCAATGACATCAGTCTCTTCTTTTGTCTTGAGATGTGCTATTTTGAGCAAACTGCAGAAGATTGCTGGGAAGAATCACATCGGAAGCAGCATCAGAGTAAAGCATCTTAAAAAACATCAATCACTACCGTATGCTTCTGGTGCAAACAATATTAAAGTGAGGCCACCAAGAAGCATCGGTTATTTAAGAAACATCATATCATAGGATGTCACTGGAGGGATGTAAAACCCCACCACTAACGAAACCCCAAACAATGGGGGGACCTATAATATTTCGCAACATGATTACGGAGAGTGGCCTATTCTGTTTCATGTGGCCTTACTCGCCTGGGCAGTTCGTTCCCATGACCTTTTCCACAAATAAGAGATAATTTCATAACATCTGATGTGATATAAAGTTTATCGTCTATGTCAAGAGAAGCGCAAGTGGTTTAGTGGTAAAATCCAACGTTGCCATCGTTGGGCCCCTGGTTCGATTCCGGGCTTGCGCAATTCTTTTTGTATTTCGACTCTTGACCATTTCACCATCGTAACAAAGTCGAGAGGATTGGCTTCCAATCTGGAGGGATACATGATCCATTGGGTATTTTTACATAAGTTGCTTGACGAGCCTCAAATTGTAGAGGTTTGCTCCGTCGGATTAGGGAGGAAAGCATGCTAATGGCCGATAGAGCAAACCACGTTCCACACTCTATGTTCATTAATCGTGTTTGTTTGGAAGATGAAAACACACTGCATCAACTCTCTCCTGTTGGGGTGGACTATGGTTGAGATGCATCCAAGCAAGTAGAATACATGTGCTAACGTTTTGGTATTTCGTGTGCATTCACACAGCTTGAAAAGATCAGGTTGGCATGGCCATCTGCTAAGTGTCTTGATCAAAGGTCATGGGATGTCTCCAATGAAGGCCATCTAATGAAGCTCTTGTGTGAATGGTAGGAGGGCGAGTAGGGAAGAAATCAGGCAAGCTTTTTTCTGCGTGAAGACAATCCCAATCAATCGAATCCGGAGCAAAAGCATGCCATCATCCCGTATATTCTGGGAAGTCCTGGATGCCGTGTGATGACGAACATGCACCGTGTAAGACTTATGGTATGAGGGGCAAAAGTGCGGCGTCAAGAATCTAACTGGGAACGCTTCGAAGGACGCAAGACATGCAGTCGACGAAACGGAAGCCGCTGTCTCCAGGATTGTGTATATTTTGTGAGTACTGAACATCTTCGTTCCTGCGTGACGTGGTTCTATTATTGCCTGGCTGAGTCCGATACTTCAGCGCCTCGATCAGACAATAGACCACGACTAGAAGTCTCCAAATGGCCGGTAAGAATTGAGGCGGATACGAGGGCTGATTGGCTTGACGGGGGACAAGCCATGATAACAATGAACTCATGATAACAATGAACTCATGATAACAATGAACTCATGATAACAATGAACTCATGATAACAATGAACTCATAAAAACAAGCAACCCGTGAGAACAATCAACCCTTGAGAACAATCAACCCCTGAGAACAACCATCCCATTAAAACAACCATCCCATTAAAACAACCATCCCATTAAAACAACCATCCCATTAAAACAACCATCCCATTAAAACAACCATCCCATGGCGCACGTGACCGGGTTGCCACCCACAGTTCAAGATACATTCACCCGAAAACGCAAAAGACGAAAACGTAAGAATGTACATGCCGCCCGTTATGTTGAACAGTTGGCCACACCCACGGCTCGGCCAGCTTGTTGGGCCAACGTTTCATGTTTCAGAAGCGTGCGGCTTCCTCTCCATGCACAGGAACCCTGGCCATCCGGAAATCCAGTATCTAGATAGCCCACATACACTACACTGATAACGAGGCACCGCGCCAGGCAACAGAACAATATAAAAAGAACAAGACAGACCAGCACCAGGCCATTCAAGGCTAGGCATTTCAACAGGTTTTCGATAGGTTTTCAATCAATTTTCAATAGATTTTCAATAGGTTTTCGATAGGTTTTCAATCAATTTTCAATAGATTTTCAATAGGTTTTCGATAGGTTTTCAATCAATTTTCAATAGGTTTTCAATAGGTTTTCAATAGGTTTTCGATAGGTTTCAATACGCTTTTCAGGGAATTTTCCCCCAGGCGTTTCGGCATTAGACTGTGCTGCCCAACAATTGCCACGGCGCTATTGGCATCCTGTACCTCTGCCTCCCTTAAAATTGGACCTCCCATTGCCGCAGTATCTTGCCTGGACCGGGCCTGCCCCATACTTATCGCACGCCAGCTCCCGCACCCGCACACTACCTCGTCACCACAAACCTACCAGTGCTGTTGATCCAGGCATGTCTGGAACACAGATCCACAAAGTGTATGTTTTCAATTCGGGCAATTAGCTCGGGCTGGCCGTGGGGCAATGGGCCCGAGCCGCCTGTTTTCTGCGCCTCGCCACAGCCATGCCCCAGCCTCACGGGGCTCTGATAATGGCCGCTGCTTCCAGCTTCCGCCCACTAAACGGCGCCAAAAAACGCCTTCTCTTCCCCAATTGGGGTCCTGCAAACTGGAAAGGTTCTTGGAAAGGGGGTTTTCAGCCCGTGAAATGGCCGCATCCATCTGTCTACTAACTAGATAGCCTTACCCGCGCCCAAGGGGGCCAGCGTCTCGGCACATCCTCGGCCACATGGAACAAAATCAAACAGGCCGCCGGAGACACCCGCAACAAAAACACGGATTCTAGCGGATCTCAGGCCGCCGCGGCGGAAAAAACGCCCGCCAACTCCCCAAAGCCCTCGCCGTCAACCCTCGTCGAAAGTGGGCCCAATGGCGAGGTATGTATCTGGTACGAGGCCCAGCACACCTACGAGATTTGGAACTGGAAACCAGTGGATTCATATTGCTTGCACCGCGAAGACGGCCCGGTGCACACGTACGACTTCTACGGTGCTGCCGCTACCAGCACCGAGCCTTACAATGGCGACACGCTCGCGTTGGTCTCGCGATTCGAGGCCCCGGGCCGGGCAGTGGCGGCAATGACGTTCGTGACCACCGAAAATGGCTCCATCTTTGTCAGCGCATACGCCCAGGCAGGCAGATTCTATGTCGAGGCACGGACGGGCTCACAGGTACAGGAGATCTTGCTTCCTGAATATCTAGAAGGCGGCGAGATCCTGTTGAAGGGCTCCCTGCACTTCCTCGTCGTGTCCTCGTCTAAAGGCTTCCTTTATGTTCTCAAGTGCACCGACAAGTCTGACGCTTTGTTCGAAGATGTAAACTGTGATGGGAGTCTTCAGGCTTTGTACAGCCACTCGACACGGGTGCTCCTTGAGAGGCATGGCATCGAAGGCGTGTCCAGTGAGACCATTCTCTTTAAAACGGGCACTTTCGACGGATCAGCCATATACGACATTGTGGGCACGTGGCTTGTCTACTGCCCCAGCCGCATGGAAACAGACTACTATAAGAACTTGATGCGGTCCACAGATGAGTCGTGCCTGAAATCAAAAGACTCTACTGCTGGGGCCGGGAGTATGTACACATCTGTGAAACTCCCGCCCAAAGGGCCCCTTCTCTTCCGTGCCGCATCCAGCTTGGCTAACTCCGCAATAGATCGCCTCTTCAAGTTGTCCCAAATCGGCACCAAGAAAGTGAAAACCTACTGGAGTCCCGAAAAGAACTTCTTCGACAAGGACGTCTCGCTCCACACCATCAGCACCTCGGTAAGCAACGCATTGTATTCCACGGCCAGCAAGATCAAAAAGCAGGCCGACATGATCGGCGAAAACGAAACCATCAAGATCATAGACTTGTCAAACGGCCAGATAATGGCCACTTTCAAGCCGCCTGGTGGCATTTCATATTTATCACTCAGCAGTTACGACTTGCTGTTGGCGCAGGCCACGTACCGCGGGGATAGCTTCTATCTATGGGATCTCTACAAACTACCGAACGAGGTGTCTTTTGTGGGAAAGTTTCTTCGAGGCAAGACAAGTGCTGTCATTAAAGAGATTTTCTGGTTTGTGAACAACAAGGCTCTAGATAGACTGCTGGTCACGAATTCTGGGTTTGGTTGTATTTCCAAGAAAACGGGCTCCATTCACTGGTACAACATCAACTACCTATTCTGTGCAAATGAGAACGATAATTACCCAAACACCATGGAGCTACTGCCGCAAACAATCGCCAAAAATGGTCAGTTTTTGGACTCATGGATCTTACCTTCGATAAATGCTGTCAAACTCTTGAAACTTCCAGGATTTTCCAACATGCCCAACAAAATGAGTCAGGATGGATTACCACCCAGCCTGAGCTTAGATTTACATCGCTGTAATCAGCTAGCGTTCATTGATACAGCCTTGAATTTGCGCTTGGTATCACCCATGAATGGGAAACACACATTCAAGTATAAGTTGAACCAGAAGCCAACTGAAAATATGGCCTACAGTGATGGCCCATCATATTCTATTTGGGATCCATTTGGATACAGCGATACCAATTGCCGTCATATACAGCAAAGCTTCGACACTCCATTGTCGCAAACTGAGATAGAAACGTGTATTCCTTTTCCAGGCATTACTAAGGATAGGATTGTGACCATTAGCTCGTATGCTATCGATTCCAACAAAGATGACTCCTTCTGGGACTATTTCTACTCATTTGGTAATGACGTGCCACAATCGGTACACGAATTCACAGGCTCTGGCAAATACGAGACCCCGAACCTCAGCTCAGAAGATTTGGAAGAGCATCTTAAGGAAGGTTTGATCATACTCCCAGGGACAACTGAGAACTATGTTTTTGGTAAAACCAATCAGGAAAGAAAAAATGAAATAACAGAACACGGCACAGTTTAGACTTGTGGTGGTTACGTTTGCACTAGACACTACATATGCTCAACCGTGCTCACCAAGCAGAGACATAATAATTCAAAGAGCTCGGTAATCCTGAATATGTTGATTATTTAGATTATAGGGGCAGCTCTTTCTGGGGAAAAATATAACCTTTTGGTTCACCTTGAAACTGGATATGTCTCGCAGTTATTCTAGCAGCTCTTCCATCTGGATCCTCAGCCTTTTATGGTCGAGAACTTAAAAAAATATACGGAGAAGCTGAAGCACAGCACCACCACAGACCAAGAACAACAATAGGCCCATCCATCTTTTCGAAACAGGGGATCTGATAGTCTCAACCTTTTTTCTTGGTTTACCCTGCTTGTCAACATTTAACTTGGCGAACTTGGCATTTGCAGCCTTTTGCTTTGGAGTTTGGTAAGCCTGGGAATAGAGTTAGTATTCATATTCTATTATATGTTTCCAGCTTCAAGAAGGACACTTCTAACACATACCATTATCTGCTAAATATGGAGAACGTAAATAAGTGTACTAAAGCCACGTAGTTGATAAGCGCGGTTGCGTGCAGGCAAGAGTTGTCGAACAAAAATCCATGGGATACATTACAACCACTAATTTCTGATCATTATTTTTTTCAGTAGAATCATCTGATTTCTTGTTTGCTGTTCCGTCTAGGCACCTATAGCACTAAACGAATGGCCGCAATGATAATTAGGACGGATGTAAAAAAGCAGTCTCTGATTTGAAAAATACTAGCGCAGCCCGGTTTCGATCCGGGGACATCAGGGTTATGAGCCCTGCGCGCTTCCACTGCGCCACTGCGCTGCTAGTTGTGATAAAGCTTAGTTGACATTGAACCATATTGTCTAACACTCAATGGAAAAAAAACAAATACCGATACTCAGGTCGACAAGCTCAAATAAAATGTTGGCTCTGGTGACCCTTTGGACGAGTATTGAAAAGTTCGAATTTTTGCGTTGTAATCTACATGGAATGCACTCAAAGACTTAGTAAGCCACACAAAATCTTTCATCTTTTGAGCTGACGCGACTGCTTAAGGCAACTTAACAGAGAAAGCGACGACCTGAAACTCAGTACGCAAACGAGCCAAGAATTACTGCCAAGGCCATGAAGAGTGGGGCTGCGTTATGACTCTGGGTGCATATTTGGGAGCTGGGTCAAGAAATCTGTTCAAATTTCTAGAGTTTTACTTCTTTTATCAGATGAATCCAACAAGCAAAGTATCTCGAACTAGCAGATAAACCGTTCAGTCACGACGCAGTTTGAAGTTTGTAAACATGCAAGCCATCCAACAATCATTCCAGGTTTAATAAGTATGGACTTCTCTAATTACCCCGAGAAGCAAATCGCCATAGGAATGACGTACTGATATATCGGGTCCTTTGTGTGAGTGACAGAAGAATCAAAATGTGGCGATCAACATGATGGAGTTCAACCCGCCAAGTAGGAAAAGTACCCAAATATTCGCTGTTTGATACTTCACCTGGGGCCAAACCTCGAGCTCCATAGTATCTCAGTCTGGACAATCCAGCTGTGATCATCTAGTGTCAATTCTGGAACCTGAGACAAGTTCCAAAGAACGCTAGACTCCATAGAGTCAATTATTCCCCACATACCGATTCCAAGCGGCTTTGTGTTCGAACAATCGTGGAAGAAAGCTCATGAATGAAAAAAAAAATGGATACATGCTCCCAAAATGAGATGAGACCAGTCATTGTACCAGGCAGCCCTCGCTAGGAAGCTCTTCCTACATCCAATGTGTCAACCGCCATCAGCAAACGCAACCGCAAAACCACTTCTCTTCCAATTATTGTCTTTTCCAATATATTCTACTTCGGACTTGTTTTGCAGCCTCTTGCCATCTGTCTTGCCATGTCCAATAAGTAGTGCGCACCACAGTGCCTAGATCCACAGGCCCACGCCCGCTCTGCTTACTCGCAGGTCGCAACCTTCGATACGCCCTTACCGATTTTTTGGGGGGCGTTTCTCAAGAAGCCAAATCAATGCCCGCAACTGTGACATATGTCTCCGTAGCCCCGGGCACTGCGGTCCCTGTGCGTGTATTTGTGAACCGAAAAAAAGTGCTTCTGCTGAGTGTGGTGGCGGTTAACGAGAAATCTATCATCAAGCTCTCCCTGATCAACCTGATCCGGCTCAGCAACTTCGATTTGACCAATCTATTTCTCGATCTCGGCTCACAGCTAAGACGTGTTTTACTAGAAATACCTCTTGCGGAATTGTTTCCTCAGCGGAGCGTTCTGCGCCTGATGAAATCAGTGTCGGAATTGTCGAACACATGGACGTGTAAAGTGGTAGTTTCTCTAGGGTACATGGCTGACTTGCGCTTCAAATTGGCGTGTCTCCAGGCTCCTGCCGACATTCGGTTTCTCGAGGACAAAAAGATCGAAATCGACCAGAGGGACACGCGGGGCTCAGGCCTACTTGAGAAGAGCGTCAAATTTGATTTCTCGAGAAGCGAGCCGGCCTCGGGTGATGAAACGTCGCCTCCAGACGAGAAGAAATCTGTCAGCTACAAGTTGCAAAAGCAGAGGCTCTTGAATAATAATGTCGTGGACCCTTTGGATCTCTACGTGTTACACCGTCCCAGATCATGAAAGCCTTGGGTAGACAATGACCAGGATTCATTTCGACAAATCACCAGTCGTCTGTTCGTGGCTACAACCTTCATTTCTTTTCATTCGCATTCTTATGTACATCTATATACAACTCACCCATATAAATTTCATCATATTCTCATACCACATCACTAATCACTCTGGATGCCTCGCGGTAAGTCTTCAACAAGGCCAAGCATTTCTCTCTCTCCATCTGGATAGTCTCGTCCTCTTGAAGCAACTCGTCGAAGAAATTTTCGTTGTAGAGCTTGACTACGAGACGGTTTTGGATGTGCACCTTGATATAGTTCACCAACAAACACATGATGGACTTGGGCACTTGGTCCTGAACAATCTCTCGCACGATCCCAAAGTACGACACAATCAATCTTCTGATTAACTCCGTCTCCAACTGCTCTCTTTCACTCAACTCAGAGAGATTGTCTTCCTCACCTTCGACATTATGACGTGCTGCGCCGTTCATGGTATGGGCAGCATCATGGTGCAGACCTTGCGCATAACGATCATCGATATGCAAGTCTTTCATATCGTGGATGGTGCCGTTATTGATGAAGCTATTGTTGAACTGCAATGTTGGCTCGTGTGCTTGTGGGAACTTGAATGGGGTTGGGTGCAACTGTGCTTGAGTCTGCATGTGTTGCTGGTGGATAATCGGATCCCTTCCGAAAAAGTAATTAAGGTAGGATTCGTGGTTGATGTGGTGCGTGGAGTCCGACTTCATCGACAAGCTTGTTTTGTTGGAGTCACTTCTTTTGTGACGGACCACAGGCTTGACGTCGTCGTCGATTTGGCTTACATCTAGCTCTGCAGCCTTCTCGTCCTCGTAGTCTTCTTCCATGGTGATTTCTTCACCCTCGCTTGGTTTCTTCAATAAACGCTGGGTCGCGAGCTTAAGCTTCGAAGACAGTTCCATCTCTCTCTGTCTGTGTCTCTCTTGGACAACAGACCCCATCGCCTCGGCAGCACCAACAAAGTTTGGGTGATTGGTGTTAATGTAGGCCTGTTGAATCTCAATCATAGACTCCACGTACTTGATGGTAGGGCCAAGTCTCTCTCTCAACAAGTCCGACACCACCTCAATGAGCTTGGCTTGTAGCTTAGGGTATCTGTTCATGTCCAGTCCATTGCCAGCGGTGCAGACATTATGGACGATTTTCATAAGCTCCTCGTAGACCATTTCAACACATCTGCGCGAGGGATCCTCCAACAATCTGATCTGGGGTTTGACTAACAAGTCAAACGCCAATTCAGGCACGAAGAGCGATGGTCTGGGTCCCGACGAGTTTCTGATTGCAGTTCTGATATCTTTGACAGCTAAGTTGTGTGTTGGGTTGATGCATGCCAACAGCGCACCAAACACTTCGTTAAAGATATAGTAGATCCTGGCACCACCACATAACACCTTGATGGAGTGGTCGTTCAAGGAGGTACCCTCCACGGAGTTCACGAAGCCGTTCGCGAATTTCGTCATCAAATTCAAGAGAAGGGCAGACCTCCCCTCCTTCGTCTCTGCCAACGACGGCAAGTCTCCGTATGAGGCCAACTCCTGCTCTGCTTGGCCCATTAATGTGTTCAACTTGGCCTTGATGTCCGGCAACCGGTCCCGAATGTGGTTCATCAAAATCCTGTTCAAGGTGATGGTCAAGTAGCGCGTTCCACACTTGTTGGCAATGACACGGTATGCGGGGTGGTTGCTGAAAAACAGCTGCTCGGAGTACAAGGAGTCGTCCAAGGACTTGTTCTCCTGAATGTCTTGCTGCGAGCGGTTCACAACACCGATAAACCCGAGTTTCAAGGGGTAGACATTTCCCTTCAAGATATCAAGAGCGTTGGTGCCCTGGTCCATCAAGTCGAGCTTCGACAAGATCCCCACCGTGCGTTTGCCCGTCGGATCAACCTGCCTGGCCAACTTCAAGGATTCCGAGTTGACCAAGTCCACGTTTGCAGGAGACACGGCCAAGATAATGCAGTTGGGCTTAGACACGTACTCCAAGATCAAATTGCGTGTCTGTTTCTCGATGTCGCTGGGCTGGTCGCCAATGGGGATCTTGGTGAGCCCCGGCAAATCGACCAAAGTCAAGTTCAACACGCGGTCCGAGTAGATCTTCAAGTTTATTGGCAACCGGGAGATGCCCTTGTTTTGACCCGCAATCCTGGCGGTTTCATTTTCGATCTCGCGCCTGATGGCGTGGAAGTTGTAGAACCGCTTGTTTGGAATATGCAAGAACTCACCCCACTCGGTCGGCTCGTCTTTCTGGTACGCGTTTTGCGCTCCGCCAGCACCCTGGGCCAGATTTCTGAGGTGGGCCTCCAAGTTGATTTCGTCCGGGGACAGGGCGTACGCGGCGGCATCGTGCAAATCGGCCGGGTTGTAGCTGCGCACCAAAGGGTCATCTTTGTTGATGTTGATCAACTGCAACACCAACGGTCTCCGGGTCACAATACCGGTTCCCCTGGGAAGGAAGTCCTTGCTTACGATGTTTTCTAGGACCGACAGCTTTCCGCAGGACTGGGAGCCCACGACGGCCAAAATCGGCAAGTCGATTTCGGCCAATTGCGTGGTGGTTGCGATGTCCTGAAGCTTGTTGACCACAGGGATGAGGTCGTGCAACGACATGATTCTAGCTTGTTTCAACGCTCGGTTTTGGGAATGTCAGAAGCTGGGCGGACGAATGCACGCTATAGGTTGTGTTCACGGGTATAAGTCGCACGTTGGAAAGACTTGTTCCAGATCGGACGAAGACAGACACACAAGATTTTGCGGTGGATCTTGCGTTTTGCGGTCTACTCACTTACCAAAGTATTAGACCGAAGCAACTTTAAAATATCTACTCAGACGAGGGTCCGCAAGGCAGGCAGATGACGAAACGTGGTTGGGCGATAGGCAAAGAAAACGCCGGGTCCAAATTCAAATGTGCAGATCTGCAAGCAGGTATGAGAACTTTGTGGGTCTGCGGGGTCTGTTCCGTGTTTGTCAAGTGGTGACGGTGGTTGAAGGTGCTGTTTTGGCTGACTGCGGAAAAGTCGGCTCTAGCTTGCTCACGTTTTTTTTCCGCATGGGCATTGTGGGCGCCAGGCCCTAAAAATGATTCGCGGGGTCTGTTTGTTGACCCAATTTCCGGCACAATGTTTGGCTGCAGCGCGCCTTCCAGAGATCCGGACAAAGCAAGAATATGGGAGCACACCGGCGCCTCGCGCAGCAAATGGGTGCTCTTCTTCGGCCTTTGCCTGTGACACTCGGAGGCTTCTTTTTCTTCTATAAGTAGTGTTGCCGGGCGTGTGTCCACGCCGGGTACGCGGCCGCCGCGTCACGTGATGCGCTTTGCGGAGGCATTGGGCCAATAGTACGATCGGGGCTCGGCCGGAAACTCACTGAGCAGGACTCTACATGGGCAGTCCAGAACTAGAGTCCAGGGAGCTTCGTATATGAATCACAAATAGGGCCAGTTCGGTGGGCCAAGAGGCACGTGCAAAATCGCAAAGCCAGGAGTCTTCATTCAAAAAAATCTTACTTTAGCGTGGGTGCATTTTTAACGCAATTTCAACAATCGTTCTTTGGTTAAAGAATACCCCTGAGATTGAAGGCAATATGGACATTTGCAAAAGCGCCGCCAAAAATTAAAGGCAGGGCCCGGATGCAAATTTCGCCCTTACCGGAGAAATCACAATTCTAGAAAGTCGGCCGCTCCCACTTCTAGCAAACAATACCTCGGCACTGTTTTGTTTTCCTATATTTGATTCACGTAGCCGCCCATGCGACCCTGCCCCAGGCCAATTGTTTTTGTCGCGCAGCCATTTACTCCAGGGCCTAGAAACGCTCGACACCACGCGTACTGGAGCTGCCAATACGCCCACAGCAGGCAACTATGTTCTAAAATTGGCCAAAACATCTACAATTGAAAAAGAAGCATCTAAAAAAATCAAAATAGACAGGGGACCGCCGCAGCCGCCCATCAGAACGTCCCCAAGAAACTCGTCCTGAGGAAGTTATAGCATGGGGGGTTCCTGCACCGGGCCGCACCGTTAAGGCCAAGTGTCCATAAGCACCAGGCGCCTTCACCTAGCTCCATCTCCAAGCACACTTTTTCTCCCCGCCGAAAAAAAATAGCATGCTCTGGTCGTGGCTCCCCATCTACTTGGCACTTGCTGCTATAGCTGCCTGCTCGCTGTTCCAGATCGACACTTCCGCGTGGGAGAACTCCCGGTACTACCGGAATCTCGACCTTTCCCACTCGTACGTCACAGAGCGCTGTTTGATCGAGATCAAAAATGTCTCTCCAGAGACCCAGGACTTGTACGTGTTGCCGGTGAACGACGGCTTTGATGCCATTACCAACGTATCCCACTACGGTGTTGTGCTCGCGGAGCGCAAGGAAAATGCCCTTGTGCTTGAGTTGAACGAGGGCATCTACGCCGTCAAGTTCCCGTTCCCCATTGCGCCCGGCTCACTGATCGAATTGAACGTCATGTTTGTCTATACGGATTCTGTGACGCCGTTTCCCCCCAAAATCGCCTTGGAGGACCGCCAGCAGTTGCTCCTTAGGCTCAACAAGTTTTGCTACTCGCCCTACGTGACCTCCGAGTACTCGATGACGTTTCAGGGGCTCCCCAAGGGCCAGCAAATGGAGTTGGTGGGGGCCCCAGACCCCACCCCCGGCTTGCCTTCTTTGAAGCCACGCGTGGACAAAGAGTCTCGTACGTTGACCTACGGCCCGATTCAGGCCACGATCCCATCGTACTCCGTCAGCCCCATGGGCCTCTTGTACGAACACAACAGGCCATTGCTCCACGTGATCAACCACGAGAGAAGCTTTTGGTTACCCGGATCCGACGTGGACGTGGTGCTGACCGAGGAGTACTACGAGCTTTACAACCGAGGAGCCGAATTAAAGACCGGGTTTTCGCGCACGGATTGGTTGAAGGGCCGTTACGAGCTTCTCCAGGAACACCACGCGCTCTCTCATTTGATCTTCGCCATTGACGAGACGGCACCGTACAATGACTACTATGTCACGGACAAAGTGGGCATGGTTTCTTCGCATAAGATCACACACGGCAGTCTTGTTGTTCAGCCAAGATTCCCCCTCTTTGGTGGTTGGAAGTACAACTTCACGCTAGGCTGGACCAACTCGCTTGAGACGTTTGTGCGGAAAGTGGTGGACGAGGAGGACACGTACGTGGCCCAGTTCCCACTCTTGAACTCGCTCAAAGATGTCCACTACGACAAAGTGTCCATCAACTTCTACTTGCCTGAGAATGCTGTGTACCTTAATGCTAGTGCCGCTGAGCCTTTCATAGATGTACTGGTGGGCACCGAGTTGAGCTACCTCGATGTGTCGGACGGGCACGTGAAGGTCACGCTTGAGTTCACGAACTTGATTGACACGGTCGCCGATACGCACGTCTTGATCAAGTACAAGTATTCTGCTGCCAGCTACTGGCACAAGGTGGGCAAGATCGCTGCGTTCGTGTTTGCGGGGTTCATGAGTTACTACGCGTTGGGGCTCGTAAACCTTTCCATTGAAAAGTAAGATACATAGCATAAAACACCAGCCTTCCAAGGACCCAAAATGCCCGTGAAACCATCCGGTAGTAGGGCAGTTTCCGAGTAAAACTCCCTCATTTCTCCAAAGAACGTAGTTGCTCGTCGCTCACCAGGAGCATGTGTGCCACCAAGTACCTAGACTTGAAATTCACTCCGTTGAGATCTCGGGCAGCTTTGACGGCATCGTCTATGGAGACAAAGACCACGTAGCAGGCGCCTTGCGGCACGGACCCGTCAGATATTCTTAGCTGGTGGATTTTTCCGAAATTGGAAAATAGATCGTAAAGCAGGACCGTCGACACGTTGTAGGGTAAGTTTTTCACCACGACAATCGGAAGCTGAGACATGTCCCTATATGATGTTCGGAGTGATTTTATGTACCAATGAAGCAAGTGCTGTTATCGATACAATATATGCAAGAAGGGCTTTCAGAATCATCAGCTACTTGATGAGCTACGAGTGCGCGAACGCTGATGTAGGCTGAAGCACTAGGCGGAAAAGTCAGAATCGCCAATTATGCCCAAATTCTTGGAAATACAGCTGATAGGTCCAGAAACATAGAATTGTGTGTGAATCGGCAAAAAAAACCCCCTTAAATTTGCGGAAAGTTGAGCATCACCAGCCTTCAGTATGCTCACAGCCCAATGCGACGGGGCTGAGAATGCAGACCGCTTGTTTTCGTGTTTTGAATTCTTGTTTTAGTAGAGGCTTGGTTTACTTGAAAGAAGCAAGAATTCGTGGCGAAGCACTCTTTCGTGATGTTTCTATCCCATGACAATCCCCACTGGCACGCTAATTGTTGGCTGGACCTATGATTCTAGACGTGTCATCTTCCAGTCCAGAATAGAAAAGTGCACTCAATGACAAGGCAGTGACCACATAGACACATAATAATCGTACTCACATCGACACAGCCAGTGTGATTTCAAAGCAAGCAATAGAACTCCAAACAACAGCCAGATACAAAAGCCAAGGAACGCAGCCAGATACATAAAAACATAAAAAGACTAAATGAAGGCGCCAGGAGTTCCCGAACCACAGGCCGGTGAGCTCAAAACTTGAAGCCCTTGAGATCAACAAGACTTCTGACGTTTTTGAAACGGTAGAAAGCGAAGAGCAAGACCGAGGCAATGGCACCGTAAATAACAAACGAGTATCCACCGGTTACCGTGCCAAAGTCCATGACCATTGGCACAGATGAAGGGTCCATGTAAACAGACTTGGTGATCACGATTTCGCCGATAGGAGTCTCTCCATTGACCGGGGTTTCGCTGATCTGATGGAGGACGTCAAAGCCCAGCACAAGCTGGCCAAATACGACGTACTTATTGTCGAAATACAGGGTGCTTTGGGGAATGGAGATAAAAAACGACATTCCGTTGGTTTCATCCTGGGTGCTGGCCAACGAAATACGGCCGGGTTTATTGTGGAGAATTTGGAAGTTCTCACACGGGAATCTTTCGTAAGCAATTGGCTCGTATTCCTTCCAGGCCACTTTCTTTAAGAAGCCGCCCTGCGCAATGACGCCTTTGACCACTCTATGGATAATAGAGTTGGTGTACCCATTGATTTCCTGTTCTATACTGGTGATGAAGTTGGCGACCGTAATGGGAACAACGCTACCGAAAAGCACAAACTTCAATTCACCCAAATGCTCAAGCTCCGTTTCAGACTTCTGGAGGCCAATGGAAAACTGGGCAAAATGTGTGACCTCGGGGTCGCCTTCAATATGCTTTAGTTCTTCTGGCGACAAGGCGAGATTTGCAGCACACAAGGCAAGAAGCGGCAAAGCCAAGACGCAAAGGAGTCTGAAAGGATTCATTTCCGACACGAGAAATAAAGGTACGAGAAGAAAGATGGAGACAGCAGCAGCACCTAACCTTGCCTGAAAAACAGTCGTATTCGCAAGATCTGGGCACTTCTGCATACCTAATCTCACAACCCTTGCAGACGGTGCAGGACGCGGGTCTAATATATGGACTAATTATATGTACAGGTAAAGAATCTCTGCGTGGAAAAGACAAAGAAAGGCCGCCCAGACCAGAAGGTGACTTTATCAGGCTCGAATATCAGCAAGCGCTACCTATAAAGGGGCCTTGGTGCTACTTAGATTTTGCTTGTTGCGTGAAGAGGTCGTGGAAGCAGCAAATCAAACGACTGCATAGTGGCAATCACACATGCATGTAACGATCGCCCAGGGTGCAGGCCGGCAAAAGTTTAGTGAAATACCTTGGCAATGAAATGCGGGGATGAGCAAAAAAAGAGGAATATAACAATGCAGGACTAAAGACAAAAGAGCGTGAAGCTGGCAGAAACGTGGCTATTTCGGAATATATATCATGCTGGTGGATGACTGTTTGGATGATTATCTTCGTGTGTGGCCCTTAGGTGCAGGTCGGGATGAGAGGCAGGACAGTGATCAAGCAGTGTAGATTTACATGGAGATGGAACATCAAATCGAGAGGGTTGAGTTCAACCGACGAACTGAAAAGTCCGAACACCGGGAAAAGTGGCTGCAGGAAATAATGGCAAACGGCGGTGTGCTAGGCCATAAACAGAGATCAATAGCATCCATCTACGTAGTTCGCGGTATTCCACATCACAATGGCGACGAAGAATACTTGAAAACTGGATGTTGTGACTGCAAAAGCATAGGAGCGAGCGAGTGCTTTCTTTTTGTGGCCAGATTAGACATGTGAGCTTGACCATCTACTTGAGCACAAATTGGCTTCTCTCCACGTTTTGTTCAGGAACAGTGAAATCAATACAGCTCCCGCTGGCGAATATGAGCAGTAAGTATGACGGTTTGCGCTCGCGGAAACATTGTTCAACTAAGGGTTCTTGCGGAATTGGGTGACCGCAATGGCGGCGGCCCGGTCGATTTCGGATTTTCTATGACTACGCTCGAGTTCTACTGTACTATATATGTAGAATCTGTCCCACCGCGATACCAATTCACCGAGCCGGTGGTTCATGCAGGTATTGATATCGCAGCATGGAGTGTCTCCATGTTGATTCAGACGAGCCTTCCATGGCTGAAAGTGAACCTTCATGAATGTCTTCTGAATCATCCTGCATATAACAAACTTCTCGAGCTGTCTTTTCTCTTGAGATCGTTTTTTCGTCTTGGAACAGAGGCACTGGTTTACTACATCTCCCTGATTACTTTCATTAGAGTTTCAAAAACAATATGCCCGACTTTTATTTGTCTACAGGTCAGCCTCCAAAAGGCTATTTTTGTGAATTGTTGCCGTATTCCCTGCTAAAAATTGTTTGCGATGGAGTATGCAGGAAAATTGAGTCTGTCCCGGAGCTTGACTTCAATTATATAACGAGGCCAGGGCCACAACGGATTGCACCTATACATGAGGTGTGTTTATATTAGCATCTTGATAAAATTTTCTGTTTGATTTCTACAGAAGTTTTCAGTTTTGTCTGAATATGAATTGAATCTCTGCATACATTCCATCGCTATATAGACTGTATATTTCTGCTGCTACTCATATCTCTGTAGGGGGCGGTGCCATGGGGCCGCCATGGTGTAGTTATTCCAAAGAAGCTCAGCCCAGCAACAAAACAAAAGGCAATCCTGAGCATCCAAAGAATCCAAAAGCATAAACAAAAAGAATGAAAAAAACCACCGAAAACAAAAAGAATGAAAAGAAAAACAAAAACAAAAAGAAAACAGCAAAAACAAGAATAAAGCTCTCGCCATATATCAATGGACACCGGCCCAGAGGCACTAGGACACCGCGCACGTGACCCAGCCAGGTGGCGTCCTGGAGGCATGGGCCCGCACCAGCCATGGCCCACCATGCAACACACCAGAAGCCTCGCTAACCTCCTCCATATCCCTACAAAAAACACCCACCATCATGAACGGCATCACTGTGGACATCAACCATTTGAAGAAGGGCGAGGTGTCTTTGGGCACGTCCATCATGGCCGTCAAATTCAAGCACGGTGTCATCCTAGGCGCCGACTCGCGCACCACCACCGGCACTTATATTGCCAA
Organism: Metschnikowia australis; assembly: GCA_019285895.1. NCBI lineage: Eukaryota > Fungi > Ascomycota > Pichiomycetes > Serinales > Metschnikowiaceae > Metschnikowia > Metschnikowia australis. Next base: position 673,522 of record JAGSXI010000003.1, on the reverse strand, counting down.
CCGGGTGTCCGACAAGTTGACACAAATCCACGACACAATCTACTGCTGCCGGTCCGGATCCGCGGCAGACACCCAGGCCGTGGCCGACATGGTCAAATACCATTTGCAGATGCACGCGGTTCAGTTGGCGCCGGGAGAAACGCCCCGCACGCAGGTGGCAGCGTCCATTTTCCAGGAATTATGCTACAACAACAAGGACAATTTGACGGCGGGCATCATATGCGCGGGTTACGACAAGCACAAAAAGGGCTCGGTGTTTCTGATTCCCATCGGCGGGTCTATCCACGAGCAGGAGTACGCGATTGCCGGCTCCGGCTCCACGTTCATCTACGGCTGGTGTGACAAGAACTTCAAGCCCGACATGGAAAAAGACGAGTGTGTGGCTTTCATAAAGTCTGCGCTCGCGGAAGCCATCAAGTGGGACGGCTCGTCAGGAGGCGTGATCCGCATGGTCATTTTGACCGAGGCGGGCGTCGAGCGCTTGATTTTCTACCCTGAAGAGTACCAATGTTAGGGCTCTGTGGGGAAGGAGCGGACCATTTTTCGGCGGCGCGCGGTGGCAGAGAACCGAGAGGAATGAGAAGAGGGCTGCAGCGAGGCCTGTGTTTGAGAGATACTGGAGCATGTGCTGATGGCTCTGTATGAGAAATACTAGGTCATGTATTGAGGGTTGGAAGTGGGCTTGGACCGAGGGCATCCTAATCCAGCGGGCGAAACTATGCATGGCCCGACACCGCCAAGCACGCGGCCGGGACTGTTCACGCCCCAAGCAGAAAACTCGAATGGCAACCTTCCCCGAAAAGCCAGACCCCGGGCCTCAAGCACACGGCTGCAAGACTTGCCACCGCCGGAGCAGCGATCCTAGACAGCCTATGTAACCAGGAATACAAATGCTACTTCTCCGCCTGGCCCGTGACGCAGCGGGCAAGGTCGATCTGGATACACAAGTTCGTGCCCGGGCGCAGAAGGCCCGTCTCGCACACGCGCCAGTAGTACAATTCGTACATGGGCATGTATCTGCGCACAAAGGCCAGTACAGCACTGCCCGGCATGCCGTGCCCGGTCTTGGCGATCAAAGCGGCCTCCTGTTGGAGCCTCCACTGGTACACGTAGTCTATGTCTTGCGTGCAGAGCACGACGGAACAGTCAAACATGTCCCATAGTGTCTCGTACTCCGCGAGCATCGTGTTGATTTCCGCCAAGTGATGCATGGAGCTGCGCTGCACAGCGCCGCTGCGGTCGGAGGCGAGGTACACCGCGCCAAACACGTCCGGGGCCATGGCTCTATATCCATTGAACCAGCCTTCAAGCACGATCACATCAACCGGCTTGTCCACTGTATGCCACTGATTTTGCGGCATGCGGTCGCCGTCCCCGCCAAACGCGCTTTTGTCGTACCGCGGCACTTTCACGGGCACGTCTCCATCCACTAGAGCGGCCATGGTGCTGACGGCCAACGGGAGGTCGTGCGTGCCCGGGAGGCCCCGGCCCATCAAGATGAAATTGCCCGATTTCTCGGCACACGCAGAAACACGGGCCTGCTGGACGTGCGTCAAGTAGAAGTCGTCGATCAGAATACCTACACAATTAAGCTGGGGGTGGTTTTGCTGGCAGTGTGCCAATAAATGGTCTGCGAGGTACGACTTGCCCAGGCCTTGCGGCCCGGATATGCCTACGACAAGAGGTTTCAGTTGTGTCCATGTGGCCAACTGGCGGTCGAGAAAACCTGCGGCGATTTCGAGCGTCATACTGAGTTGATCGTGGAAAGACGTGAGAACGGAAAATGGGAGATTCAGACGTACCGTTTTCCGAAGACGGGGTAGTAGAAGGCTACGTGCCGCGGCCCCAGATGCGGAGATCTGGACGGCCCGGGCCCACTTGTCCCGAAGGACCAGATGCAGGGTCAGATTACAGGCCAAATACAGGGCCAGATATGCCGGAAACCGGGATCCATGCTGGCCCCGGTTTCTTACCAAGTTGGCTGTAATACACTTTTGATCATGTCCACGATTTCCTCTCGATATTGCTGGGAGCACACCCCAGGCTATAAATGTACAATGAGTGGCGCTTAGATCGCCTTGACCTCTTTCAACTTGGCAATCAATTCGTCCACGCTCTCGACCCTCACGCCCGCAGAGCGCGTGGGAGGTTCCTCTACCTTGAGCGTCTCCAATCTGTTGACAATCTCGATGCCCAAGTCACTGGCCTTCAACTTCTCTAACGGCTTCTTCTTGGCCTTCATGACGTTGGGCAACGATGCGTATCTTGGCTCATTCAATCTCAAGTCGGCTGTGACGATCATAGGCAAGCTGGCTTGCAATGTGTCGGAGCCGCCATCGACCTCCCTGGTGACAATGAGCTTGTCGCCGTCAATCTCCACCTTGGATGCGTTGGTGGCCTGCGGCCAGTTCAACAAACCGGCCAAGATCTGGCCTGTTTGGTTCAGATCGTCATCAATAGCTTGCTTGCCCAAAATGACCAAGTTCGACTGCTCCTTCTCAATGACTTTTTGCAACATTTTGGCTACCGTCAAAGGTTCGACTTCGGTCTCTCCAACATCTATCAAGGTAGTCGAATCCGCACCTTTAGCAAGCGCAGTTCTCAAGATGTCTTGGGATTTTGTTGGGCCGATGGAGACGGCATGTATTTTCTCCACAAGTCCCTTGTTCGCCTCTCTGATTTTCAAGGACTCTTCCAATGCAATATCGCAAAACGGATTCATACTGAACTTGACGCCTTTTGTTTCGACACCAGTGCCAGCCTTATTGATTCTAGGCTTGATGGCATAATCAATGACTCTTTTAACAGGAACAAGGATTTTCAACTTCGTGGACATTTTGGTTGTGACTTTGTATCTGATATTTCCAACCTCGACTCTCCAGATTTACTCACCTCGCGAGTTTTTTTGCTCGCCAGGGCCCGGACAGTAATCTGCAGTACGCACATTTATTTGACTCGTCACGATCGGGAGGCAAGACGGTTTCTTTGCTTCATTTTTTCGATTCTTGCCTTGAGCTGAGCCGTCACTTCTGTAGCCTTTCTCCAGTTTTCCTCGCCATCTGTGATCTTGACTTCAGAGCTCAACAGATGATCGGCGCTGTCGAAATTGATGGCCCGCGTAAATAGACCTGTGCTAGGCCCGTCTGCATGACTGGCCGGGGACTGCTCCTTTGAATTGTTTGGAAACGCTGCCCCGCCTTCTATTGATAATCTGTCGACACGGGAGCTGAGCTCAGACAGCGCAAGCCTGGACAGAGAGTTGTTGGCGGGCGACGCGAACGGAGACGCGAAGTCTGTTTGGAAGGATGGAGATGGCTGTGACGGCTGCGTAGATTGCTGGAGCTTCATCATCTCGATGATCTGATCTAGGCTTTTGATTTTCAACTTTGCATTCTCCAAATCGCTGGTGAGGCGCATGATTTGCGTATCTTTCTGTTTCATCATGAGATTGCCATTGGTATTGTCCCGGCAAAGCAGATCGATCTTGTCAGTCAAAACTGCGTTCTCTTGTCTAGCCCGCCGCAACTCCTCCATAGCCGCGGCCTGAGCTTTCAGCCCCAGCTCGGTCTCCTCTTTGAGACGCCGGTTTTCTTCTCTGAGCGCCCGCATTTCGTCGAGGATGTGCAGCGGCACAGGCTGCTCAGCCGGAGACTTGGGAGCTGCGGCACTTCCTCTGGACGTAGGTGGGACGAGCAGTCTTTCCATGAGACTCTTCGTGGGAACCTTCGTGCTCAGGTCCGCGCGCTTGGCCGGCGATGTGGCGAGACGCTTCGAGGGGATCGCCGGAGAAGGGCCAGTCTTGAGCGCAGGGACGCTTGCGAGACGCGGCACGGGCGCAGCGGCCGAGGGTCCCGCGTGTTTCGGAGGAACGCTGCCGCATGCGTTCACGGTGGCTGATTTAAACACCGCGTGCACCTTGGCGAGCCTGTTCTCGTCCACTTTTTCAAGAAACGCGCGGAGCTCGCGCTCGCCCGTGATTTTCATGAGCGTGCCGACCATTTCCGTGGCAGCCAGGCGGATGGGCTCTTGCGAGTCTGTGAGGAGCTTGACGCCTATGGGCATGATCATGTCGATTTGCGCGGCCGTGGGCGCAGTGGCCGTGGCGGCCAAGCACCGGCAGAGGAAGCCTGTGGTGGCGATTTTCACCTGCGGCGTCTTGTGCTGCATGCCCAAGAGCGTGGTATCCAACACGTCCAGAAGTGAGCAGGCCGCGAAGACGGCGTCCAAGGCCGCGGCAAGCGCGTCGGCCACGGCCTGCTTCTTTTCCTTGGTGCGCTCGATCAACGGCGCTAGCACGATGGGCCGATACCGCAGGAACGTGGTTTTCAAGCCGCGCGCCAACGCCTCGGTGCCGGTGGCTGCGAGCACCACGACCTGGACATTGGCATCCCGCAAGCACTTGGCGAAGAGCCGCACGAGGTCTGTGTAGTCGTCGTTCTTGAGCCGCGGCGCCCGCGCAAGTACGCCCTGTACCTCCTCTAACGCCTCCACGCGGTCCTTCCATTTAGCGGCTGCAGCTCGCGAGTACAAGTCCGCGGGCAATTGCGATAACACCTCCACGGGCTCCACCATGTCAAACGGGTCGGGGGCCGGGCCCAGGTGCGCGCTGGGCGCGTCGGGCATGGCGACATCTGGCGAGTCTGCGGCACCGGCGGATTGCTGGCGCACCGCGGCCTCCTCTCTCTGGGCTCGCGTGAGCCGTTTCTGCTCGGGCAGGGAGTCCTCAACCTTAGCGAACTCCGCGGCCAAGTCGCGCTGCTGCACGGGCTTTAAGACCGGGAACAACAGCGTCGTGAGCGCGGCGCGGAGCCACACGTACAATTCCACGGCCAATGCAGTGGTTTCTGCGCGTACGTTGCGGTCTGCGTGGGCGAAAAGCCGGGCCAACGCGGGGAGAATGAGCCGTGGCGGCACCACCACGCAGCCAAATGTGTGCACGAGCCGGGCAAGCGCGTGCACGCAGCCGGCCACGAGCTTGGGGAGCCGGTGTTCTAGGCTCGGCGCCATCTGCTCCACGACCCAGTCCGCCGAGCCCGCCACGTCCGTGATCAATATGAGCGCATCCACGGCCTTTGCTTTTGTGCCTGCGCGGCTGGACGCGAGCCCCTTCTCGCACAACGCAGGCACGAGCCCGGCTGCTTTCAACCGGGCGGCGCCGGCCGGGGGACACCCGTACTCGAGGTACTTGCACACGAGCAGTACAGCCAGTTCTTGTGCCACGACGTTGGGGTCCTGCACGGCCCTGGTGAGCATGTCGGGCTTTGTGCCCACCACGGCAAAGCACGGGTCGTGGTCGTTGCGCGAGCTCTCGAACTGGGCACTAAGCGCCGTGTAGCCGTCGAGCCGCACCTTCCACACACTGTGCGCGATTTTCTCGTCCACGGGCAACTGCGAATAGTCCTGTTCGGCACTCATGGATAATAAGGGTCAACAGGGGCGCGGGCTGTTGTTTTTGTTTCCAGAACGCGTGTTTTGGACTGTTGCTGTGGACCTGGGCAGAAAGAGACGTTGTTTGGTGGAGGAGATTGTTTGTAAATAGGCGCGCGCACCGCGCTGAGTGGAGCGTGGGTTTGGGCCATGGTGAGAATGGGTGCGAATTCTGGAGGCCCTGGGGGTTTGCAGGGAGAACGGAGCGGGTCTTTGGGGACATGAATGCGGTGGTGCTGGAAGTGGAGTTTAGATATTATGGATGGGATTGAGATGGAAGTGGGATTGGGTATGCCATTGAGTATGTTCTTTCGTAAAGTCCCCGCAAGCTCTATTACATTTGTATCGGGCGGTATTCGACTTCAACCCCATGGATCTTCACGTTGAATCACGCATCTCATTGCTTCTGTTACACCGGATATACCCTGGTCGTGGGCCATGTTTTTTTTCGGCCTGTTCGGGCTTGGTTGAGAACAGCGGAATGCAGAGATCTGTTTGGGGTTTTATCTATGGGAACTTTGCTGCACTCAGTGTCAGTCGATGGGGCTCGGGAATATATGGATGTTTTATCCGTCTGGTATCAGGCTGCTACCAACATTGCATCAAAACACATACCACGACGAAAGCTAATGTGAGCTGCTCGGGGAAAAGCACAGAAAAAAAGTTCGGGCGGAAATTGGCCGCTATAACCAACGTACTAGACACCTTGAACGAGGGCCTTCATTAGAGCTGCTATGAGCGTTTTTAGCTCAATGACCAGGCGGAAGTTCCAAATGACAAGCAAAGTGAGCCCCGCTGAAAGTCTCCATGTGAAAATTCCCAGCAGATGTAAACTCGAAAAAGTCAAACTGGAAAATGAGAACTACTAGATGAGTGCAACCTTTGAGCGGATACAGAGCCCCAACATCTGGCAGCAGCCCGATGGAATTGGCCAAATAGAAACCACCATTGAAATGAGAATTGAAATGAACCAAGAAATAAGAACCCAGCCTAAAATTGTCTGATGAAACAGCTATGTACTGCTACAAATAAGAATTGCGGAAGAACACTCTCACGAGAGCTAAGAGTTTGCCATATCAATAGACTCCACGAAATGAAGCGATTGGAAACAAGAATTTCGCCTGGTTTCATCATTCCAGAGGGAGACTGCTACCTCGAAGCATCATGAGCATTGCCGACCACTCGTATGAGATACCACCAGAGCTACGAGCTGCCACCATGAGCCAATACAAACGGCCAAAATAAAGGTGCACAGGAAACATTACACACTATTTGATAATAGCTGCAAATCAAAAATGGATAGAGTTCTGCTGGATGGACGCTACGATGGGCACTACTATGTCCACTAATATATCGTCAGAGCTAATGGAATAGTGGCCATCAGAGTTGTGGAATGGTGGCCATCAGAGCTGGCAGTGGCCAAAACGTACCCTACTTGGAAGCCACCGAAAAGCGCAAGACATACTAAATGCACCCGCCGCATGAATTTTGCCAAATAAACAAAATGTGCCGCAATCGCATAATAGATGACACTGGATGGTGCATACCGGCCACGACGTGGGCACCAGAAATATAGCCAGGCAAAAGACACAAATTCCCTGCCACCAAAAGCACCGAATAGAGAATTCCTCGAGAAAAGACAGCACATCTGAACCCCCATATGAGACACACCACATACCCTGCCCGACGAAGACCACAGGAAGCAAATCACTGCAGACGCCCATCTGAGCCAGCGGGAGTCGGGCGGAAAGTTCAAGACCAGGTCGTTCTTATCCAGGCGAGCCGGGAAAAGTGTTTCACTCGGATCTCCAATCCCAAAACACCGCACATGCCCATAACTTCCAGCCAGCTCGTGCAGTCCCCAAAATACCCTCTACTCTGAACTCCGGTCCTACGTACGTCGCTTCTCGATTGTTGTATATATAAGGCAAGAGTAGTGTCCATACACCTATAAATCTATTCAGTACCGGTGGCGTACTTGGCCTCGATCTCCTCATAAGGCTTCAACGTGAATCCCCAGTTTTCTTCTCCAGGTCTATTCTCGTAGTACTTGCGGATATCCGTGCCGTGGTATGGGTGGTATGCCAAGTTGAACCATGGCAACACGGACATGAGCGCAAACGAGTACTGCGAGTTTCTGTTGGCAATGTCCTTCATTCTGTCGTCCAACGTGGACTCGTTCTGGTGGTAAGGCAACTTCTCTTCCGACAACAACTTCTTGATTTCGTACCTGTCTTTGGCCACCTCTCGGGCATTTTCAGACCACCCCAAGAATCTCTTCAGCGAGCGGATGTATGCGGCGAAAAATCCACCGGTGAATCCCAAAAGCGTGGCTGCTCTCAAGGCAACTCCTGGAACAGGCAGGGGCTTTTTGAACGAGCCAGCTACGGGGTCCAAGTTCTCCCACGCAATCATGGAAAGAGGAAACGCAGCAGTCGAGGCTGCCCAGATACCCAAGTCGGAGGCTCTGAAGTAGGACACCACTCTGTTGAAATAGGGGTCCACGTCAATGAGCTCGTAGTCGCCGTAAGCCGGTTCACTTCTCACGGGCTCGTACGCTTTGTTGTAAGACATGGTGGGCTTTTGATTTGGCGGGGGGAGGAGTCCTACGAAATGTCTTTTTCTGATTGGGCGACGTGCAGAGCCCAGCGGTCACGTGACCCCAGCTCTGGAGACGGCCGGCGTGGCGTGGGATACCTGCAGCGATTGATCGGGAGGCACTGTTCCCGGATCGGCTTTCATGAGCAGGAGTAGCATTATCCGTGCCTGTTTCGAGCCCAGCTCTCGGTAGTATCTGTATCTATTGGAGCCCAGCCTGCTTGTGTGCACACCAATATAAGCCTATGGGGAGTATTTGGTATCCTGAGCAAAACACAGAGGCAAGGAGATATACAGGGCAGAAGCCTCGGGAGCCAAGGCCAGGAAACAGAATTCCCGCATTGCCGGTTTTCGTCCAGTTACGCGGATCTGGCCACGACTCGATGTGCCCATGCGCTGTGATGTATTAACTAACACGAACTCAGAGCCAGGCTGCTGGAACCAGAGAAGTGAACTGCGAGTAATTGTTTTGGCATTTCTTCATTTTTTGGTCAGGTCCGGTCTTGGTTTTCTGAATGTGTCTGGTGGTCTGGCTTGTATTTGAAATCGCCTCAGCCAACGGGAGAGTCGCTTTTCATAGAAATCGACTGGTGTTTTTGTGTTTCCATCGGCAAGACGGCTGGGTGATCTTCGGGACTTCGGTGCCTGTGGTGCTATAGCTGCACCAGATGGGGAAACACCAAGCACCTGCTGCTCCTAAAAGAAGAACTTGCACATCCACCTCCCAGATCACTACTTCCGTCTGGGGAAATGTGGTCTTGGTTGCCGAAAGCGTGTATGTTATGTTCAATGTTTGCTAACAGGTCCATTCTGACTACTTCCTGACTCTTAAGTAAGCCCCAAGTTCTACGTGGTTGAGCAAGAGGGAACACTACAAAAACAGAATGATGGCGAGTCTTGCAACTAGTCGGTGCGCCGGAGGAGCTTCTGCCAGTTCCACGGTGTACTATCGAGATAGAACATGATCATAGAAAGCCTAGTGTGTGATCAAGATGAAGAGTCCGATTGACGTCAAGTAACTTAATCCCAAGATGAAGAGTCCGATTGACGTCAAGTAACTATCATCCCAAGATGTAGCGGCATGCGTGTTCTCACACCATAGATTTCTGAAGATGGGGCATCGTGTGTTCTTGGCAATATATCAAAAGCACACTGACTAGTTGGTATTTTCATATAGTGTGTGATCCGGCTACAGTATGGCCGATCTGGATGGAACTAGGCATGCCGTCACTATTCGCCGCAATACCGTTCCATGCGTGACTCTGGATGTACGCTTCGCAAGAAATTTCTCCGTCAATGGGCTTCTCATTCTCACTGCTTCTGGACTGGATCATGTTAGCGCATACGCAAGTCACATGAGTATTTCCCGCCGAAAGGTATAAAAGGTCGGGGTCGAGAAAAAAGAGTGCTTCCAGGATTGAGGATTCGGTGACCACTCCAAGCTGGGTCCGTAGTAATTAGTTACTACAACACAAATCAAGATAGAACCGAAGCCGCGCTCTAATAATCACCAATTTGACTCTTTTGACCAGGCGCGACTTGAATTGCGAGCCTAGGATCTGTGCTAGTTTTTGTCATAAAGCGCTTCACAAAACAAACACCAAAATCAAACCCCACACCCCACGTTTTTTTCTGGGTGAAAAACCGTTCTGATGGCATGTGCGTCCTTTTTGGCACCCATTGTCGTGCTTGTCATATTCAGAGCTTCTCGATGCCGAGGCGCCACGCTATCGCTTCTTTTTGATCCAGGGAATCTCGCTGTGATCACATTCATGTTTCCGCCAGTCTGTCGATAACACGTGTTCTCTCGAATCTCCGCCTCACGAAGTTCTACTACGGGGCATATAGCATCGCCGCACGTGTTATCTTTTTTGACGTAAGCTCTGCTCATCGGCTAGAAGCATTGCAACACACAAGCACCAGCAGCTCACGCCGTTTGTGCAAATCCTGCGTCAGAATCAATGACCCAACAACAGACCCGCCAAACAAAACAAAGCCGCCCGGTATGGCATCCTGTCAGCGCATAATGAGACACGTGGCCAGTGTGCCTTCAACCACCAATAGTCACGTGACGGCCGTTTGCTGATCGCATATACAGAGGCAAACTCAGTGCAGAAAAGAGTCGACTCACTCAGGATTCAGCGGAAGCTCCAAGCTGGGTCCTCTGCAATTACTTTCTAAAATGCATATCAAGATGGACCGAAGTCGCGTTCTAATACATCCCGTGTCACGTGAGCATCTGCTACCTTCGACCAAGCATCCGCGCGTCTTCTCAAACTGAAGTTTCATACCACGGAAAGCAACTGCAATCAACTGTCGGATTTGTCTCCACAAGCCCCAAATCCGTAGGCCGTCAGAGTCAGGAATCTAGCGCAAAGTCGCCTACCAGTGCCCCAGTCATGGAGCGGACCAAGAAACCAGCCATTGTCCGGTTCAACTTTGACCCCGAGGACCCCCGCTTTGACCTGCCTTATGATGCGGCAAAGAGTTGGTTGGAAACAATGGAGGCCAAGATGAGGGCAGATCCCCGGGTGGAAGATGACGACGACTTCCCGAAAATCAGCATCTGCTTAGCGAGCTTGAAGTTTTCGCCCAAATACGAGATGCGCAAACACGGCCAGTTCAACTCGTTTGACGAGTTCAAAAAGTGGTTCCGGCAGAGTGTGCACGAGCAGTTTCTCGAGATCCAGTTTGAAAACCACTGCCAGACCACGGTGCAGACCGGGTCGTTCCACGAATATTGCACCGACTTCAAGAAGCTTCGGTTGGAGAACCAGCTGCTCAACTCCTACTTCAACGAGCCGACCATGAACAACATTTTCCTCATGAATATGCGCAACATTCTGTTGCGGAAATTCCTCAGGAACAACACGCCCAAACGCTTCTCAGACATTGTCTGTTTGGGCGAGCAGTTGATCCGAGAGGGTTTGGTGAAGGAACGTGACCCTCCAGAGAGGCCTATGGATGAGCACACGGAATCTTTTCTGGAATACGGTCCTCAGAACGCGGGTGATAATGTCCCACACAGCCCACCGGAAGACGGCGAGCTGTCGGCCCTTGAGGAAAGCGAAGACTGCACCGAGTCAGGAGACAGCTTTGTCCCGCCGCCCCCGGCATATCTCCCTGATATGATACCCGTAGACAGAGACTGTGTGCATCCAGAAAACCAGGCGTCAGCGTTCTTTCCGGAGCATTTCAAGCAGCTGCCTTCGCACAGGCAGCAGATGGACTCCAAGTCACTGGCTTACGACATGCCAGCACCCGACGAAACAACAGAGTACTTCGAGCCCTCGACAAGAAAGCCCGCAGAAGAGGCACACGATACCAAGCTCGTGGTACGGTCGACAAATCACGTTGCCGCGATGGCGGAAGATGGGTGGAAGTACCGCCTCACATTGGGCGACACAGAGTGTCCGTTGGACACCGATTTCAAGGACAAGTGTGCGCTCGGCGACGCGGCCAACGACTGGCTTGACCGCATAGAGATCAAGTTGGCCACCCTTGGTTTCAAGTCTCAGGAGGAACAGGTGTCATTTTGTGTCCATAACTTGACAGGGTTTGTGAAAAAAGCAGCCAGCTTGCAGCCTCCGTTCAAGAGTTACCCGCGCTTCAGGAACTGGTTCTGCAAGCTTTTCGACCTCACGCACGCAAAGCGGGACGTCGTCATGGACTTGGTTGAGGCGCACCAAGATGGCAATATCGGGCAGTACATGCTCATGTTCCAGAACATCCACGACGAGAACGAATTCTGCAAGTACCCTGTGAGTCCGCAGTTGATCAAGGAGTTCTTCATCCGCAACCTCGCGGACGGAGCCTTGAAGACCAGAATACACGAGGGCAAGTACTTCGGGCTCCTTGAGGTGTTCAGTCAGATCGACATCATGTCGCATCCGGGCGAGGCCTCTCAGCCTGATCACCGGGGCTCAAGCACTTCGTATCCAGCCTCCTCGCCAGCTCCCGTCAAGAAACCCGGCAATCCAGAACGCGACATTTCAGAACGCATCAATCCAGAACGCAAATTGCCTCCGGCAAGGACCCGCGAGTTATCGAATACTGCCCAAGACAAAGACATTTCCCAGGAACCCACGCGGCACTTTACTCCCGCAAACCTAGCCGTAAGACCGGCTCTCCTCGAGCTGCTGGCACCGACTTTGCCAATGTCTGAGAGAATCGGCCTCCCCCTCGAGCAAAGAATCAAAGTCCTGCGGCCTTCTTCTCGGCCCTCCATCCGGCCGCGGGAAGATTCTGAAGAGCTATTCGGAGACAGATTGCTCGCGAAGCGGGTGCGGTTCCACCATCCTCACGACCCGAATGTACGCCACTAGAGCTCTCGTGACTTAGGGTGCATGATAATTGAAGTGGCTTGTTGACTTTCATTGTGCTGAGCCAGGGCGAGAGCCATGAGTGTGCAGTTTGAATCAGCATTGAATGAATTCGTTAATGCAGGCCCGAGGCCCTGTGAGTTGATCTTCTTCCGCTGCGCTCCAACCTTCCGAGACACTGGGTCATAAAAGGGCCGTCAGCCTGGACTGGTTATTCTCTGCAATGAATGCTGTCAGACTTGCTCCGCATTCTTTGGGCCCGGCAATACTGGATTGCTTCTTGCTACGGAGAGAAATCCGAGCCCTTGAAGTTGAGGTGTTCTCAAGTCCATCAATTGCTGATCACCCTGGCGTCTTTTGAAACTCTCCAGAAGCGTGTCCTGAAGACATGTACGATGCTCAAGCCATATGTTGGAGATTTCCAGCAGAACCACCGTCGAACCTACAAAACGAACTCTCACTATGAATCTACATTTGCAATGTTAACAGATCACAGCCTGCAGTTTTCTGATTGGGAAATTGTTACGAAACCCGGAAATTGCCATTCTCGAAACTCTAGGTGCACTAGAAGCCGTTTCCAGATTTTCGCTTCCTAGACGCGCGCCGCATCGTATTCTCTCAGAAATCGCGTGCCAAAAAACGGGCCACATAGATCTCGCAGATACATATAGCGACACTAACTATTTGAAGGCTCTCGGAATCTCATCACACAAACATTATGGTACGATTGAACGAAGACCTAGAGGCGGGGATTGGGCGAGGGGGTTCTGCATGGAAAGCTCAACTATCCCATATAATCAACGCCATCCGGATCCATAATGTTCCTGTGCTCAATGGTTGCATTGTGGTTGTTTTGGGCATATTTCTAGTCAAACTCACAACAAAATACAAAGATTTGTACATGAAAAACTCGCTTGTGACGATCATTGTGACCAATCTAGTCTTGTACGGAATCTCCGAGACGATGGCACAGTCCATTTTGAGTTTCACTATGCAAGCACCGGCGCTTTCGGTTTCTCTTTTTGATAACCATAGTCTCACGAATCCGTCTGGGATTCCTGTCCACAGCCCTGTAGCTTTATCCCTGCAGCCACGTACCCAGGATGGTTTCCAGCAGGGACCTGGAAATGTCAACAATGAGGTGGAAAGCGACGACTCGGATGTCGATGACGAAAACTTGGATCGTTTTCTCCGTCTTATCCACTCAGACTCAAGCTTGCCGTACCAAGAAGTGCTAAGTGAGGAGAACGCCGCGCAAACATACGAGCTTTCGTTTTTTAAGTTTAGTCGGTTGGCCGGGTTCATGTGCTGGGGCTTTGGCATGGCCTTTGTCCAGTGTTGGTGGTACAGATTTCTACAGATCTACTCCAAACAGCCTCAATTTATCGAAGTCCTCCGGAAAGTATTGTCGGACCAGTTCTGTTTTCTGCCTGTGTCGTTGTTTTGCTTTTTCACCTATGGAACGATGGTCTTAGAAAGCGGCACATGGGACGACGCGCAGGCCAAGTTGCGTAAGCTCTACCTCCCAACGTTAGGCATCAATTACTGTGTGTGGTTCCCCGTGCAATTCGTCAACTTCTTGGTCGTGCCACGTGACTTCCAGGTCCCGTTTTCGTCGTCGATCTCGGTGCTTTGGAACTGCTTCTTGTCCATGAGAAACTCATCCCCGTGAATTGACTAAGCATGCATGCGGTCTTATCCATAAATTGTCATGTTGCTCTAGAGATACATTCCCGAGGTGCTGGCCGAGTTAATTTTCCGCACAACCCCACTCAACTTCTTCAAAAACCCCGCCGAATTCGCCGGCGGCAAAAGTTCATCAAACACTTCCGTGGCGGCATCCATGATTGCGTCTGCATCCACCTTTTCGAACCCCGGGTGACCCTCAGAATTCAACACGAGAACACTCGCTTTGCTCTGCTTGTTTTCATTGGCCAAGGCTGAGACAACAGCCGCGCTGATCCCCGTGACGAAATGAGGTGGTTTAAGTAAGGGTACTTCGGGAAAAAGACTGGAAAAAGTGTCGAGTTTACTGATGGAAACTCCGTTGTTTAGCTGACATGGAGCAAGTGCAAACCACGCTCTGGCATCAGGCATCAAGGCAGCGATTTTCTTGGCGACCTGTTTCTCGGCAATGGCATTGGCAAAATGTGGCACCAAAATTGCCAAAGCGGGCTTGCTTCGGGCGTCGGAAACCGCGTATAATGGGATATCTGTATCGGGGTATTTCCGCCGAGAAGCGTCTCTATTGACTGCTGTATAAAGCTGCTCATCGTCATCAAATTCCTCGTCCGGCTGCGAGGAATCTAGTTGCAGATACCTGACGCTTATATTTCCCACGGGGGTTTTGGGAAGTGTCTGTGTGATCACGGCCATAGTGCTTGGCACAACGAGCACGTGCTCGAAAGAATCCGGAAATTCAATGGTGGCCTCTACTTGCGGGATCAAGGGTTCTTTTTGGAATTCGTCTTCATCGTCCAAAACATGTCTTGCCGCCTGACTCTCTGCCCACTGTTTGATCTGGAATGTTAGTTTGATTCATAACGTCAGGAGAAAACATGGGGCTTTGTGTGCATCCATAAATACCAATCATAGGCTAAAATGTACATACAAGCATAGTTAGCGGATGAAGACAGGGGATGTGTAATGGCTCGGCGAGGAAAGGTGCAAGTACATCCACGGTCACGTGACTGGACACTGATCAATACTCTTTTCTGATGCTGTGCAAGGTCTGCTGGCCAGGGAACAAAGGCGAATTGTTGAATAGCTGAAAGTTACAAAAGTCAATGATGCTGTGATTTCTTTTGTTTCTTCCTTCCGACCGGTGAGTCCTTGCACTGGACATTTAAGTCTTTTCCAAGTCATTTGCAAGAGACCAAAGTGTTTCTGATTAACTCTCTTCGTCCTGAATCATCTAAGCCATGAATGCACCAACTCACGCATGATTCTTTGCAGGTATTCACAACTACGTCAAGCATACTGAGCTATTTTGGAAGGCATCGTCAAAACTCCAGTCAAATTGAATAGCGAATTTGACGCTTCATATTACGAGGTGGTTTCATGTCACGAGGCGGTTTTATGTCACGAGGCGGTTTCATCTTAGTCCCACTATGTCCCCAGCAAAGAAGGGGGTTGGATTGCACTGGCGATTCTCTGTTGAAAAATAGCACTTATTGGTCCCCTGGATTCTTGAAGCTATCGAGATTGTCTCAAATGTCAAATAGATTCCGAATCCTCATTTGAGCATGGGAGTTGGACTACTTCATCTTGGACGGCAGGCTTTGTTGATAGCCTACATCTCGTTTCCTCGAGGCGGTCCGTAAAACCCAGCGGTCTTGGATTCCGGGGTCTAGATTTGCCAGAGGGTTTCTGGCTTTATGAGCCAGACGCATGGTTCAGAACAGCAAGCTTGGCATACGCCCTCACTGAAAAACGACCGAGCAGGTCTACGTGACATCAGTCTTCCGGGCCACGGCTCGCCGATTTCGGGCAATCAAAGGACTGCAAAACTTGGATTGCAGGAACTGAAACTATAGGCCTGTCTGGAGTCTTGGTCAAGCTGCACAGTTCTAGTGGTAGTGTACGACCAAGGTTCTTAAAGACCCAGGGGTGGCGGAAGCTGGAGAACTAGTGGGAAGATCAGGGCAGCCGACTATGGAAGTAGTCGGCCTCGATGTCTACCAGGCGCCTTTTATGAGCATAGGAGTCTTCTTCCTTACACAGGAAGTCTCCTGGATAGGAGGTGCTATTTGGTGAGGTATGATGTATTGTTATTTGGACATTAAGAGGGGTTTCTGCTGGCGAAGGAAACAAGGTGGAATCCCCACAAACTTCTGTTTTGAGCCCTGGAGTCGGGGTGCAAGGCGGCCATTTCTGGCGTCGTCTCTGGATTTGACCTCTCATTTCTTTGCACTTCGAGGGCAACATGAAATCATACACAGACTATTGCCTTTCTGATTTTCATAAACCCAGCAGGTTTAAGTTGCCAGATAAGTGACAATTGTTACATTCTATGTTGATATATTTACAAATTACAGAGGACCCTGTGGTCTTCGGGAACGCGGCCCCATGGATATATCATTCGCAGTGGGCATGGGGCCGCGCAGAAGCATCAAAGAAAAACGGCACATGCAAGCCAAAAGACGCACAGAGCCATAAAAAAGAAAAAAAAGGAATGTTTCAGAAGCGCTCGGGTTCTCCTTGAAGTCCCGATCCTTCAAAGCACTCTTCTGCCCCCAACACTGCTCTTTTCGCCACCCCTTGGCCACTAATTAGTGCCATTGGTGGCGCCGCGGCCTGCGCCTGCATGGCGGCCTGGGCCAATATAGCCCGGTCACATCACGCCAGATTTGGTCCTACATCTACCAGAGGCTTCCTGAAAACAGTCCTATTTTAGACGAACCATCCGCAAATCACCCGCTGTCCCCATAAGCAGACCCCCAACAAACCATCTGCCCTTCAAAACCATGTTTTCCCGCACTCTAGGTGCGCTCCGCCCGTGTGCCCGTGCGTACCATTCGATCTCTCATCCAGCGTCCAATGTCATCGTGCACAGCAAGTCCCCTGAGGCCGTGTTGTTTTCCAAGGCCTTCGAGCACGTGCCCAGGCACGGGTTTTCCAAAAAAGCCATTGACGCCGCGGTGGCGGACTTGCAGTACCTGGACCTGATCCAGAGCGCCATTTCGGCCTCCCTGGGGCACTCCATGGAGTACCTGTTTGTGCTATTCTGGCTCAAGATGCAGAGGCAGAAGTTGCAGGACCATGTCCTCGACCCCGGCCTGCCGTTCCACCAAATCGGCGACGAGTACGACCGCGCAGCGTATCTCTTGAATACGAGATTGCTGTACAACCGGCCGGTAATCGGGCAGCTTCTGGGCGCCCTTGCCCAGCTTGTGGTGCCATACAACATGGCGCTGTCGTTGGAGGAACTACATAGCTTGAGCGACGACGTGGCCTTCTATGCGGGCGACATGTCCAACGACACGGCGTGGTACGCCAAGCGCATGTTGTTGTCGTCCATATACGTGAAATCCGAGTTGTTCCTGCTCCAGGACAACTCACGTGACTTCGAACGGACGAGGCAGTTTGTAAACAGCAGCGTGGCGTCTGTGCGGTCCATGGGCGGCGCGTACACTTCCGTGGAGCAGTGGGCCGTTTTCAACGCCATTTCTCTGGTGAACTTAATCAAGAGCCAGTTGGCGCGCGGCTGAGTCTCTCGGTTTCGACCCTTGTTTATAGCACATTCGGTTTATAAAGGTTATTTACTCGCTGGCTCTGCAACCTACGCCGCCATCTGGCTTCTCACCTGGAGCAACTTGGTGCGCGAGGCCTCCATGTCCTTCTGGGCCCTCTCGACCTTTTCCTCAACCCGCGAGATCTCGGCTTGGATGAACTCGATGCGCTTTGACACGTTCATCTTGGCCTCGTTGTAGTCCTGCGGCATCAACACGGGGCCGGTCAACTTGTAGATTTTCGAGTCCTCGTTCATGGTCTCGAGCTCCTCCGACACGATTTTGTTTTCCTGGTACTGCGTCTCGAGTTTGGAGCGGACTTCCAACAACTCGTTCATGGAGCTTTGGGCCTTGGTGAAATCCATCGAAAGAGTTTCGAACTGCTGCTTGGCGTCGGACATGGTACGGGTGTTTCAGAAGTGCTATGCGGCGTGTACGGCGTGTTTCAGAAGACTTGGGGCGGTGCTTTCAGCGGCTTTACTTGTGTTTTGCTGCACTATGGTGGTGTTTCCAAAGATGCCAGTTCTGGCCCTGTCTCGTTCCCGCGGCCAGGCCCGCCGTGCGCTCTTTTGCTCCGGATCCCAGAGCGCGGCCCCGGAGAGCGCGGCCCTAATAGCATGACCCAGTGACCTGCGGACCCAGAGAAAGGCGCCAATCGAGCGGGGAAAAAGCTGTCAGGAGGAGCTTGGTCTCAGGATGGGCCTGTTCAGAGCGTCGCGTGTTTTTGGCGCTTTTTTGCCTCTTGGTGTGGAAAATACAACCCTCCGTAGTGCCGATGGCCTGGGCACTCGGGGCCGCGCTGGGTCCTGGCACTGCAGTGGCGCCGGAGTGGCTGGCCTGGTGCTCCGCAAGAAAACCGTAGCGCCGGGGTTCGGCCAAATAGCATCAATGTATACGACTGTACATTTCGCTATCTACCCGAAGCCTGGGCCCAAGCCAACCAAAAACAGCCTAGACATCTGGGACATGGTCCATGTCGTCCACCTGAATATCGATGACGGGCACGTAGTTGGGCCCGATGGGCGAAAAGCGGGGCGGCCCGTCGGAAACATCCGAGTCGCTGTCGTCGCTTTCCAAGTCCGTGTCGTCTTTCATATCGGCATGCACGTCCACCAACCTCTCCCCTACAACCGCATGGTTGTCCTGAGCAGAGCCCACGGATTCGACCATAGTCGAAGGCAGCCCGCCGCGCGGCCGCACCGGCACTCTGGTACATTTCTCTAGACACAAGTCGTCGCTGGAGTCCTCGTCCACTGCCAGATCGGTCCCGATCACTCGAAGCATGGGGCCCAGGCCGTACGTGGTGTGGCGCCGATGGTGTGATGTCTGCAGATGGCGCCTCACGGCGCCGCCATGGGACTTGCTTCGTTTCTTCGAGCTCATTTGCCGCCACTGCTTCTCCCGCATAAGAGTGCGCAGTTGCTGGTACGTGCTGGCGAAAAGATCCTGGTTGAAGCGGAAACCCTGGGACTCCTTGAGGGAAATCACGTGCGTGGCAGAGCCGCCCCGGGAAAAGCTGTAGGTGTCATAGACCGAAAAACTCTCGTTGTTGATCATGCTTTGCGACAAGAAAGACGTTCGCCGCAGGGACAGTGGGGGGTCTCTCTGACTATGAGGGGAGCCCCGCCCCAACGAGAAATCATGTTGCTCGTCGCAGTCGCCCGACATCTCCCAGATTCCTTTTTTCGATTTCAGACTTTTCTTGTCTTGGCCGGAACAAAAAGTGTCGTGTGGGCGGGGCCGGGGTATATGATATATGATCGTGTGCAATAGCGATCACTCCAGTCTGGCGTACACTAAAATGGGTGTCTGGGGAGATCCGTGGGGAGTCTGAAACTAGCAAGTGACAGACTGCAGTTAGGCTTCTGTGCACCGGGCTGTGTTAGCTTGGAACCACGGGTGTTTTGGCTTATCTAGTACAACTATCCCAAGACACTGGCGGTGCAGGCATGGGGTCGGGATAATGAGCAGGCCTTACTTCTAGCGTGGGAGATCAGCAGAAAAAAGGCGGGAAGGTTGCAAGTTTCTTTACTGGTACAAATGGAGCGTGTTTCTGCAGTCCAGTGTTTCCGAGATATCACCGGTGGAATAAGGAAAGGTGTATGGGGCCGGGATTTGGAGCCGTGGTTATCTCCTTGCGGCGCACCATGCAGTCCGATAGGCCGCGTGGCCCGGTCAGAGGGCCCGGTTTTTTCCATGCCACCCGGCCAAAAAAGAAAACCCATACTGGGATACTGTGCGGTTTGCATTCGGTTGAAAACATGCGAAAGAATGGCGTCTTTCGCTGGGCCGGTCGACAAATACGGGGGTGTGTCCGATGGAGTGCAGCACGTGACCCAGCAGGCACCATGGGTTGTAGCTTGCTGCATCACGTGACTTGCCGATATGACGTCAGATCATCCGTCTTGGGGCACTAGTCGTGTGAATATGACCCAATGTGGCTGCTCCGGGTTTCAAGAGCAACGCCAGACGATACTGGCCCGGTCGGACATCACGTGCCCATATTGCTCTCGTCACTGGATACGGTCTGACGCTCGATTATTTGCCTGGTTTGATGGAATTCGTCCACGTGACTTGGGGTTTGAGGCTGCGCTCTCCAAGATAATCATCCGCAACTTGGATGTGCTGCCCGAATCTTTAAATTTAATGTTAATAAGTTGGATCTGTGGCATGAATTCTTGCCAACCGATGGAGTCTCCGCCTCAGCGCTAGCTTTCGTGCATCACTGCATCCGATGCATACGACAAATCGTGGCATTGACTGTCATAATAAAGACTCGTTGATTTTTTGGAAGCGGTCCGAGAAGCACCCAAAACATGGAACAGCTTCTGGGCTCTGTCGAAAAAAAAGGATTTACCTCCAGCAGTGGTGGTGGCTGTACATGGCGAGGCAAATTATACACTACTGGCAATTTTCTATCCATTGTTTCTGGGATGCGACCTTCAAAAGCCCGAGTATTTCCCGATCTAGAAGGATCTTCTGATTGCCACTGGATCTTTTCTTGTGTGGAATAGAGGTGAATAGTAGTATGATCGCAAGAAAAGTAATGTGTACGTGGATCCTCTCCGAAGTACGTTATCTAAAACGCCACAGTGAATGTTCAAGTTTGCAGATCCTTTTTTCATCGACTTGTATCTTCCAAATCTATCTCGAATTTCATTCTATGTAGAGAAATACATTGCATCTAGGGGAAACCGCTGCTTTTGAACCAGGTGCAAGCAATATAGCATGTGCCTTCTATACGTCTAATCTTCATTCTCCCAACAAATTATATCCATAATCAAAGGAAAGTTCACTCCAAAATTATATTCCACAGCACATCTGAAAAAATAGTGACTGTAAAAATGCTTTCTAAAGATTTGCCGTTTCAAGAGGCTTGTTTTTTGATATCATGAGCATGTCTTTCCTCGCGAAGCCCATTCAATGATTGCAGATTCTGATGCCTTTTAGGAGACACACTGCTTGGGACTTTTCATCGAATCCCCTGCTAGAATCGGATTGCGTTCTCCGAGAATCCCCTGATACATCTTATCATTGAGGCTGAAAACATTCACAACGCGAGAATTGTAAGGAAGGATACATTGATGATAATCCGCAAGTGTTGTCTTGACGAGTGATTGAAAACGAATTGCAAATGGCGGGGAATGAAAGTTTTTTCACACTTGAATCATCGCATCTCTCGAAACAGCCGAGAGAATCTCACCTAAGACACGTTCTCTTTTTCATTTCAACGTTGGTTTGAAATAATGGCAACGTGTACATGGAAATCAGGCAATTCTGGCCGATTCGACCGGAAACAAACTTGGATGAAGTATTTATTTGTCGATGAGCACCGTTCCTCCGGATACCCCGAGTCGAAACAAGGCACAATCTGACCATATTGAGAATGCCAAAGCAACTGGCGACACAGAAAGCTAAGGGCCTTCGGTAAGCACACTTGGAGAAACCACCATCAAAGCATTTCGACCAGAAACTCTTCTCCATCGAATGACCTTCATCGCATGAATAGTGTAAACATCCCGATATATAATAAACGATTCAGGCAGAGAAAACTTCTTGTTTTCTTCTGGACTGTAGTCCATTCAACCGAGAATTGCCCATAAAATATGTACAAGCGTATGCAAAACAGCGGACACCAAGCACACGCATAAAGAAGTGAATATGGGACCCTTCTTGACATTAGAAGGGCCGACACGCCATCATGCGTTTAACGCCGAGGTTCCTGGAGATGCCTGCTTGAGCTTTTCTATGACATACATGAAGCCGTTTCTATGATCCAGCAAGTTCCGCGTGAACCGGTCCCTGCTCCACTGTTCGATCTTCCGTTTTAGGCCAAAAATGTTCGAGGAAAATCGCACATTGACCTTCAAATTAGTCAGCCCCAGCGAGCAGTGGTACGTAAGGAACTCCTCAACCTTCACGAGCCGGCGATGGTCGACGTTAGCAGAGTACGCCAACACTTTTTTCAGATTTCTGTCGATGATTGACTTTTCAATCACCCACAGCTCGAGGTTCTTGTTGCCCAAAAACGGCTTCACGAACTCAGGCAACAGCCCCCTTTTCACCACGAGCCGCGTCGTGTTGAGCCGGCCCTCGGAATCCACAAAACATTCGAGAGTATCAGAACTGAGCACATGTTCGGCGTAGGGGTTGGGGTACCGATTGAGATACGCCACGGATGTCGTTCGGAAGTCGAAATCAAAGATCAGTGACGATTTGAAGATTTGAACCATGAGTGGGAAGCACGCGGGATGGACGTCTGGTGTGGTGTGAGGGTCTGGGAATGCTGAGTTCTGAGACGGAGGAAGAGGCCGGGTCACGTGATCGTTCTTTTTTCTGATGCGATCGAAGTGCCCGCCGGGTCCTGAGGGCCATAGTCACGTGACCCGGCGTAAGCAGCAGGGCCTGACACCATGTCTGTCTGAACGCAGGCTTGCATCTGGCTCAATCGTGAATTGGATCGAGTGCCAGGCTTTCCCATCCCAACTTCCGATTCTCGGCCCTCCGTCACAGGCGCCATGGACCAGCGTATTACATTGGACAAAACCAGTACGGCACGATACGTGGTGCTGGCTAGTCAGGCGTATCAAGTTGTGAACAAATGCATGTTTAGCCGCAAGAGATCCACCGAACGGTATGTTCCAAAGAATTAGAAACCGCAGGAATGGACTGTCAAAATGCGCCTCTGCATGAGAAATCAGCCTTGCGCACCAGACCATTTGCCCCGGCTAACCAAGACTAGCACGTCCACGGGACAGCCTGGAGAAACGGCGCGTCGATGGGGAACAAGTGACAAGAAACTAGCGGAGACGTTGTGGAGACCTTGAAAGCCGGGAATTGTGCCCGATCGGAAACCTGAAAAAGCGCATCGCAGCTCCTCGGGATACTGGTTCCAGATGCCCAAGGCGCAGGGCGGGATCGGACGAGTTGCGTCAAATCAGCTTCGAAGGGCCATGAGCGGCCACCCGTGAAATGCAACAAGACTTCGGATCCGAGATTTCGGATCGCCTCCCTGATTCTGGTCCAAATACTGGACACTTCGAATAGCTTGTGAATGGCCGATGATACGGAATGGATACGCTTTATGCTCACTACAAATGTTCCGGTTTCCTAGCATGCAATGAATTTTAGGTGCATGCAAGAGCGGTCATTTGGAGACATCCATTCCGGACTTGGAACTCCGTTTAGGGCAGTGTTTGGTAGTGCCCTCGAAGAGGCAAGCACACTAGAGTTGCGGCCCATAACGGCTCGAGGCAGGGATATCGCATACGGCTCGAAAGGGACCAAAACGCCGTCTTTGCTGCAGCGGCATTGTCCTGATCTTGGGCCACGCATCGCCTGTTGAGGTAGGTTGTGCACGCAAGTCGGTGACTCTGCTGAATTGGGAGTTCAGACCTGTCTGCTTTCTTCTCTGGAGACCCGCGCGACGTCACCAGCCCAAAGGAGACGTCTGGGCATCTCGAAAAAGAAAGAAATAAGATTTGTCACCCTGTCACTGCCCCCGAGGTTCTGCCGCCGGGCTTAAATTTGATTGCCTTCGGCAGCGTATCACAAGGAAAGCTCTTCTGCAAAGGCGATTTCTGGCCTTATATAACCTTGGCCTTCCACACAGCCGGCGCCGTGAGCTCTTTTCGCAACCCTGCAATATGTCCAATTTTCAGACACCAGCTGGCGTGTCAGCGGACCCTCGTACGGCAAACTCATCAAAAAGCTTTTCCCATATGTATACCTGTACATACGCCGCATGAATAGGCATTCTTTGATGTCAGCGCGGCGTTTACACGGACCAGTGCATATTTTGGGACCAGTGCCACAAACCCCTACGAAATCGCCTTGCTGTTTCCGGCACTGGCACACGCTATAGTTTCAGTGGCCAGTTACCGAATCCCCTGCAATCGTTTATCGCGAGATGGCTGCTATACCCCACGATCAAGTGGTAATATGCCAGGAAAGAACGCGAGGCAACCTCAAGACAAAAAAGAAATTCAGCGCGGCCCGTCACCCGCGTGCATATCCAGTGCATGTTAAATAGGTCCGAGCTGCCTCCGATGCCACCACCTCCAATTGTTCGTTATTCATTATTCCGCTCCTCATTAATTGCTCGCAAGCTTACTCGGCACAATCTGTATCTAGCCGAGTCCTTCTGATTTGTTACTAATCTTTTGCCGCTTAGTACTACTGGCATTTTGCAAGCCGCAATCATAAACACCAGGATCACATTGACACCTTAATCATCTGTCTCTTGGAAAAGCCTTCATTTCATTCTTTCGCCTCTAGTGCCAGCATTCCAAAATGGGCAACTCCAAATTCGAGGATGGCCTTAAAAGTGTGACCAGTGCCCTCGACCCAATCATCTCGGAAATCAAGCCCTATGCTTCCGATGAGCCACAGCCAAAAGTTGGGTTCTGGGAGTCTTTCCAAAGAAAAGAAGAACAGGAAGTCAGAAGAAAAGACTTGAAGATGGCCCACTTGAGTGTCATCGCCCTTAGTAGTGGTATGGGTACCGGGCTTTTGGTGGGTTCGGCGTCCAAGTTGAGAAGTGGAGGACCATTATCGCTTTTGATTGCATATTCCCTTGTGGGTTTGATGTGCATATGCACCATGAATGCAGTTGGCGAGCTTACCGTGGCCTACCCGGACTTGGAGGGTGGTTTCAACGAGTGGTATAGAAAGTTCTTAGATGAGTCTATGGCGTTTGCCTTGGGCTGGAACTATTTGCTCCAGTGGATCACCACGATCTCCTTGGAGTTGGTGACTTCTGCATTGACAATCAAGTACTGGAACACCACCATCAACTCCGATGTTTTCGTTGCTATTTTCTTCGTGGTCATCTGTGTGATCAACTTCTTCGGTGTCAGAGGATACGCGGAAGCCGAGTTCGTCATGAACTCTATCAAATTGATCACATTGATTGGTTTTGTCATAATGGGTCTCTGCATTGACTTGGGTGCCAGTGCTTCGGGCTTTATTGGCGGTGAGTACTGGAGAGATCCCGGTGCCTTTACCAGTTTCAAGGGTTTGGTGACTGTCTTTGCTACGGCTTCTTTCTCGATGGGTGGCACTGAGTTCTTGGCCTTGTCTGTTAGTGAAGTGCGCAATCCCAGAACGGCCTTGCCTGTTGCCATCAGACTTGTCTTCGTGCGTGTCGTTTTCTTCTACTTGGGATCCTTGCTTTTCGTTGGTCTTTTGGTTCCCCGCGACTCTGACAGGCTTATGGGTTCTGGGGGATCTTCCACCAGTGCATCGCCATACGTTTTGGCTGCTGATTTGCATGGCGTGAAAGTGATTCCCCACATTATCAACGCTGTAATTTTGAACTCCGTGACTTCTGTTGCCACTGCTGCCATGTACTCTTCCTCCAGATTGTTGAGGTCTTTGGCCGTGCAAGGATATGCTCCTAAATGGTTCGACTATACCGACAAGGCCGGGCGTCCGCTCAGAGCTTGGTTGATCACCATCTTGGCCGGTGCTTTTGCTTTTATTGCCACGTATGAAAACCAAGATGTGGTATTCAACTGGTTGTTGTCTATTGTTGCTTTATCCATCGTCATCATTTGGCCATGTCTTTGTTTATGTCACTTGAGATGGAGAGCCGCATTGAAGCACAACAACGTACCATTGGAGTCGTTGGGTTTCGTGTCCTACACTGGTGAAATAGGTTCCTACTACTCCATCATCATCAACGTCTTGATTTTGATCGGGCAGTTTTGGGTTGCTCTTTTCCCCGATGGCGAAGCCAACGTCAACTACTTCTTCCAGAACTATCTCACCGTGCCTTTCACTCTCTTGTGCTACATCGGCCACAAGACTTGGACTAAAAGTTGGGGCCACTTTTACATTAAAACCGCCGACATCGACATCGCAACCGGACGAACAATTGTGGACTCTGATGTATTGGAGTTGGATATCGAAGAGAAACAGCAGAAGTTGGCTGGTGCTCCATGGTGGAAGAAACCGTTCATTTGGTTTTTTAATTAGACCCTGTAACATATTATGTACGATGATTATGAGATGATATAGAATAGACAACCTCACATTGATCAATGCCTGGAAGTAACCAACTCGACTGATTAATTTGAACCAGGTCGCTATTCTGGAGAGCTTGAGATAAACAGTGTCCATCCAAAGCGTGTTCAGAATGAAAGCGGTAAGATCCTCAAATCCAAGCTCTGTTTTTTGGAAATCGCCAAACTAGAATTCTTCTATTAGTCTATGGGATGTTTTTAGGTGATCTCCCGCTAACAAGCGGCGAGCAAATTAATGGGCTAAATGCTTGGGATATCTCAAAATAGCCTGTGAGTTTGTTGGCTCGAAACTAGAAAACAACTATTTTCAGTATCATTTTTGGCCGAGTAGAATCCAGCTCAAGTGTAAACGATAGCAAGCGCCACTGATACTTATCTCCATCCCCAATTGGGAAAACTGAAAACACCGAATTCCGAAGACTTTTCCGAAACTGGTCAAGTATCAAAGGGACTTGATTTTTGCGGGTGCAATACTCTTAAAACTGCGCTGGTGCTGTTGCTAACCAACTATATCCTAGCTTCGTTCCTTAAAATTTCCAGAAAACTGATCATCTTCTAAACAAATAGACTGATGGTGCTTTTGACTCCCAAAATGGGAAACCTAGTATTCACCCAGTCGCGATCTCTTAAGATGGAGGCATTGACCGGATTGTTTTCGCCTGGGTATTGTTGATTCGCTTGCACAAGACTCAGGCCAAGAAACCACCTGGAAAAAGAACCAGCTTTTGACATATTTCAGATCCTTGCGATTGTCGAAGGATGTCAACCAGCTTTTTTCTTTCACTCAAACAGCGACTTTTGGCGATATATTGACCATTTGTTTCTGGCTTGGTATCAATAATTTTAGGCACATACGGAACCGAAAATCAACTGATGCGCTCAGGCTGAATTCGACCATTTTCAAAAATGCTCGTCTAAATGCGGGATTAACTTGTTATACTGTCCTAAATAATTACACGTGACTGTTTGTTTCCCTCTGGCTCAAGACTCCTTTGGGATGGAGACAACCTGCTAATACTACTGTCATAATTTTTCGACACTATTCCACGTGGTCAGATACTTGAATATCTCAACACAGGTCTGTCATATTTACCTACGCATACCTATACCTTTTCTTCTCAGTTTTGACAGCATTTCACACGCTGGTCTACATCATAATTCCACATGCTATTCGCACGCTAGAAAAAGAGCTATTCGTCTTTTCATCACTTTGCTCGGTATTTCGTCAACATTTTGCTTGTAAAGTTTCCTATTTCCAAACAGCTCGACATTCTGACGGCCGAAAAATAGAAACGAGTTTGTCACAGGCGCCAGATCCCAATGGACCTGGAAACATTGCTGGCTACATCGCCGTATAATTCGCATAAACTTGGATTTTGGCTTGTTTCTGTTAAGGTTTGCAGTAGCCCCTTAGGAATATCTCCTTCCAATAACTGAATTATTTCTTCTTTGTGGCTAATTCATCGAAAGAAAGGTTTTTTTCCTTCTATGGTTGCCTCTTTGGATGTTTTCTCCCTTTCTAACTTAAGTATCTACTCTAATCGTTCCTAGGTTATCATCACTGTATCAACCTGAAGAGTCTCTAAAGCCTATTCAGGACTATTGATTGTATTCTTCGCAGATCTCGCCACTAGCTCTGGCCTTTCTTTCACTTCTTCTTGAGGCAAGAAGCTTGGCCATTTTGGCAACAGGATAGTCTGGTATTGTCACTGACCACAGACTGCTTATAGTTTCAATGCCCGCTTTATGCCGAATTTGTTTTTCAGCAATAGCACTCTGAATCTAGAAGGACGTACACAGCCTCCGATCACCACCAAACCATCACCAATTCATTATGTCAACGGGAAAATTAAAAATGAAGGTTCTCAATAAGCATTTCGGGACCCAATTCAGTGTGGCTGATTTGAACGGATTCCAGAAGAAAACGGCTCGAATCTCTTCAGCCCAACTTACTCTCGTCACTTCTCAGCTGCTATTCCTCAAAAGACAGAGTAGTTTTACTTGCACGCCTTGCATATTCTGCCGGTAATGTGTTTGCTACTTTCTCCCCAAACGTAGTGGATATGCGGGCTATATTTCAAGAGATTCCGGTGCTCTTTCTGTGTCTGCCTGCAACTGATGTGAATCATTGCAAAGTCTTATTAAATTCGAAAGCTGTGAAGATGTGTTGACGACGACCAAGTACAACGAAGCCAACCTTGGTGAATGGAAGTTGGACTGGAGCTACTCCAGACTCCGGGCCATTTCAGCGTCCACCGCGCCGCCGAGATTGGGAGAGGCAATTGTACAGAATCTTTCAGCGCTTGCACTAGTTACTTGCTCGGACAAAGGAAACACCCAGTACAAGAATCGTATGGAAAAAGTAATCTCATAATCTCATTGGTTCAGACTTGCGGCAGCCACTCCCTTGAGGGGTATTTCGGAATTTCATGGGTATTTTGGGCTGTGGAAAGACATGTATACCCAAGTAAGACTTGGCCTGACGGCTTGGTGTTCATGAAGCCAGACATGACTACACCTTGGTAAACTTCATGGTCATTTTGGGCCTCTCTGTATACAAATCTAGGGATTGTGCCAAAACCCTGGCCGAATAAACAGAATTTGCCAGAAAGTTGGTCAAGTATCACGCGCAATACCGTCTTTAGCCCGAGCCAACCATCGGGTTGGCGACTATCGATGAGCAAGCTGTTTTTGATTAACACCAAGAGTTTGAAGTTGGCTTCTCACGCAAGATGAAACCTGGGGTTCTCCTGTTGGGCCGACAGGTGATTTCTTTAATACTCGTCGAATGAATGAGACTTTTCAGCGATATGCGGAATAGAAATGAGCTATCAGAACAGTCTTTAGTCTCTGATGACCAAACGTCGCGTTAAGCACATGATAATGAGATGGTCGAGGGCACTTGAGATTTTGGAAATTGTAGCTTCATTTATTCTGGATCCAAGATCAGCCGATCATGCTTGCTGGTTTTTGCCTTGTTTTTTTTCCTTCGCTCTTTCCTCCAAGCGTGTGGAGCGGACTTTCAACCCGAAGCTGAAAGCATAGTGTCTGGTGCAGATATGGAAATCCTGAGTAGAATTACAAGATCACGTATACTGGCAGATTAAATTTGGTGGACACAACACATTTTCCAGAACGGCTCCCGCAACGTAGCATTAAGAAACAAAGAGGCGTGTCGGCCGCTGTAGGCCAGAGCCGGTTTACGATCCAAAACCCTGAAATGAAGTCGGGAGAGCAGGAGTGGTACCACCATAAATATTGGGTGTCACTCTCATGGTTTTCGTGGAATTCCCCAGGCGAAACTGGGTGTGCTGAACCAGAATTGGACATTGCCTCTGTGGCCTCCTCCTTCCTATTGACATTTGAGTCCGTCTTACCCAAGACAAGGCCCACTTTCCTATCGAGGTAGAACTGTCTGAGCACAGAGAGCAAATTTCTTTTCTTAGTAAGTGCTTCGAAAGACTGCCTCATAGACTGCTCTTTTCTTTAGTGCCACGTCAAGTCAGATTCTTGGTCATGATGCCGCAATTGACGTACTCCATTCCCACGGCGAATCCGGCTACACAAGGCACAATTGAGCGGAATCAAGATCGAAAACAGCAACCAAAAAAGCAGCAGAGTCCTGGGCTTGCGGCTGTCGAAATTAAATCCATCCCCAGTACTGAACGTCTTTGATTGGGGCCAGGTCCGTTGAGTCTGAAGTGCGATTCGAAAACCAAAGCTCCCAGGATTCTCAAGCCAGCATGGCCTCAAACCAGCTTCGTACTGGTGCAAGTGATGCTTTCAGGTGGAACTCTGGCTTTTGCCATCAATCAACAAGACTGCTGTAGAGCCAAGGATGTACTTCCAATGGCATAGCCCGTTATTGCAGCCAGAGGTTGCAGTGTGTGTTTGCCTTCGGATATGCTGCCTAGGCACTCGAGTGGACTTCCTCCGAGGATCTGCAGACGGAGAGTTCCTCTCTTAGTTGGACCTGTATTTCTGCGATGCAACAGTTCCTGTGATTACGTTGGTGGGCCCAGGCGCACACCACGGGGCAAGATAGAACGGGTGTGCCAAATCAATGGGGAGGCCTCCGGATTGTTTTCATAACTGGGTCAAGTCTGGTGACGAAATGTGACTCTAAACAACTTGGGGTTTCTGGGTGCGGTCGGAGTATGGGAGGAAGGGGATGGTTATGAAGCCAGCATTAGGTGCAAAAAAGCACGTGGCTCCCACAGGCCACTTTGGAATAGATGCTTTTTTTCTTCGGCTCCTTAGGACAGAAGATGCGACCGGCATAGGACCCGCCAATTTTCTTGCCCTGTTTCGTTCGACTTGTTTTGTTTATTTATTAGCCAAAGCTGATGTTGCATCCGTGCGGAAATGTCGCACAGCGGTAAAGAAAAGCGAGTGCGGCTTCAGCTCGGCATTGCCGATTCTGGCCTCTAGACCAGGAGTCGAAAGAAGCCGAAAGACATTTGTTTTGTTTTGTTTTGTTTTGTTTTGTTTTATTCCATACCATTCGATTCGATTCGATTCGATTACATTCTGTTATGTTTGGTCTCGTTTTGTTCTCTTCCGTTTTGTTTTGTTCCATTCCAGTCTATTCTGTGCGGTTCTTTTAAGTTCCGTTCTTTTTTCCAACTCCCTGGGTCCTGACCCCAATTTTCTATCGTTAAATTAGACAATGCACCCGCACAGTTTTTATATTCCCATGATGCATGTTAAAAGACAAGCACTGCTCGAGCCAAACCCCAGATCCTCCAGCATGTCGGCGCTCCTACTACAAAAAACAAAACCATGGCCAGCGACAGCACTGGACCGAAGGCAGGTCACGTGATGCTCCTGGCCGGCACGCGGCCTGACCGATAACTGCGATGAGTATCCCCGGACATATCGGTGCTCGCTCTCCATATAAAGCTGGGCTCCGACGCGGGGCCTTTCTGCGTTTTCGAGCATACTCCGAATCTGCTACACCACGAAGCAAAACAGAAGACAAGAAGCAAAACAACCTGGAACAACCTGAAACATCCTGAAACAACCTGAAACATCCTGAAACATCCTGAAATATCCTGAAACATCCTGAAATATCCTGAAACATCCTAAAACATCCCCGAAACATCCTAAAACATTCCCGAAACCCCCGTCAACACATCCACTCACAAGAAAATGGCCTCGAAAATTCACGCCCAGGGCGCCACCACCAAATTGTCCCAGCACGAAATCATCCCGCATAAGACCGATGTGGGGGCCTTGGCCAACCGCATCAATATGGAAACGCGCGCACTCCACAATAAAATCGACCGCCTAGTCACGCTCAAATTCGCCATTGCCTTGCGAAACTACAAAGTTTATCGCCAGGGCTTGCAAAGTTTCTACCATGTTTTCGCCACGGTCGAAGACTGTCTCTATGCTGAAATGGAGCGGCCCGGCAGCCAGTGGAGCGAGACCTTGCGTAAGGTGTGGAAGCCGGAGATGGCGCGCAAAAGCCGGGGCCAACAGGACTTGATGTTCTACTACGACGACGACAAATCGAAGTTTTTGGCGCCCAAGATGCCCGCGCAGATCGACTTTGTCAACCACATCAAGGCCGTGGTGGCCCAAAAACCGTACATCTTGTTGGCGTATTTGCACGTGATGTACTTGGCACTTTTCGCTGGCGGACGTGTCATGAGATCCTCCGTGAGCCGAGCAACGGGGCTTTTCCCGCAAAAGGACGGCTTGAAGCACGAGGAAATCGTCAAGTTGGGCACCAACTTCTTTCTGTTCGATGTGCTGGACGAGGAGAGCTTCCGTCTCTTGTACAAGCGCGACTACGAGTTGCTGACGCGCAACTTCTTGACCGAGCAGCAGAAAAAAGACATCATTGCAGAGTCCATGTATATTTTCGAGCAGAACGCCAGATGCGTCAACGAGTTACAGGAACACAACTTGGCCAAGATCCTGCACACGTGGCAGTACTTTGTGTGGCAGAGAGGCGGCACAGCAGCGGTGGTGCTTGTGGCTCTTCTTGCCTTGTACTACGTGGTCCGCTTCGGCCGCTGGATCGGCGCTTAGATCCGTCTGCCTGTTTTGCTGACAGGGCATTCTGCTGTTTCTGAAGCGGTACAGTAGTTCGTGCAATACACAACATTCAAGCAGTCGAAGCCTTGAAGAACGGTTTCTGATTTCATGGCCACTGACGTAAGAGACTCATGGACTTGAAAGGAGTACTTGGGATGTTCGGGCTGCCTTACTTCGGTCCGACGTACACAAGTCGGCCCACAGTCTTGTTCTCCATACATGCTTTCGGGCTAATGGAGAAGTGGCACTTGAACTTCATTCGAACAGAAGCTCATCTTGGTTGAGCCACCAATGATGTACGAACATGTGTAGATGTACAGTGGTGAAAAAGATACAGTTTAGTTCCCCGGCCCACGTGCGTTTCATCCGAGTAGACAGTAAGACATTTAGATAGATCCTGGGATGGAAGATCCTCGGCCCCCAATTCTATTTTCAGAAGCTATTCATGAAATTCTGATCATGGCGGTCCTGGTATGCAATCATTGACGGAGGTCACATGTCGCCTTACACCGTGCTACCGGAGCCAGAAAACAGACGACTTTCTTATCTATTGTTGGGCATCCGGCGCCCCGTCTAGCCCCGAGTTTCTAACCCAGTATCCAGATTGGAACGGTTGTCCGCGGCAAATTCAAATCAGGCTATCCTGAACGCAATTTCCCCCTACTAACTAATTGCCGATTACTCACGGCTTCCACACCAGCTGTCCTTACATGGACCTGCTTCTAGGCAGAGGGTTCCAGAAGATTGGCGTGCATCTTTTCGCCCTGCAGTCTTTGTATTGTAAGAGGTGGTCCCCGTGATATACATCCATGGGTCTAAGCCATTCACCGCCGGAGCCCAGCGGTGATCCACCGCGCCAGCCACCGAGCCCGTCTAAGCTCTTGGCCCCTTGAAGCCATAGACTCCTTTCACCGGCACCGCACGCTAACTTCCCCTAGAGTACCCTTCACATGGACTCCTCGCCACTGTCGCTGCCAGGCACCAAACTTGGGTCCAACTCGTTCGTCACACCCTCCGCGTGGTCTTTGAGCCAGTTGCCGACCCACGCAGAAATACGGTCGACGTTTTCGTCCATGTCCTCGACCGTATTGGACAGCAATGTAATGACGATTTCCGGGAGGTATGCAGCGGCAGCGTCCTGCCACACCACCTCCATGATTTCACAGTCCAAGTTCTCCTGGATCTTATTGTCTTTGTACCCTCTTTTAGAAAGGCGCTCGTGCAAACAGCCGGGGTCTGTTTTCAACACCACCACCAAGTCAATCAATCTTTCCGGGAAAATGTCGCAGCAGTGCCAGTCAACCACGGCACCGCCCTCCCGCAAGTCCGGCTCGAGCAGGTCCAAGAGTTTATCTTCATCGACTACGTGGCTATCGAATTCCTCGTCGTACGACTCGAAACACTTTCTTTCTTTGGCCAAGTTGCTGATGTTATAGTGCTTGTGTGGCGCTTTGAGGTGCGACACGAGGGTCTCAGCATGCGACGTTTTGCCACATCCTGGCGTCCCTGTGATGATGATATTCGGGTGGAACCTGGTTTCTTTCATTGCCGAGGGGATATCGAAAGTCTGAGTGTTTTGTGGCAGGGGGATGGTTGGCAGTGCCCATCTTCCTGCGATGGCATCGGGTTCGTGGGTGTCTGCAGGACCAGCGAGCCCGGCGGTATGATGTCATACGATGGAACGGGCGGACATGGGGGCACTGGCCAGTCTGGGGACAGCTTCGTGTTATGTGTATCATAGCGTCCGGTCCATAAATTTTGGGTCGCCTGGCTGGCAGTAACCGCCATGTTCTGCAAGTCACGTGACACTCGGGCAGCTCAGTGTCAGTCCAAATCATGACCACATCAGCCACGTGAGATAATATGATAGCCAAGTATAGAGATAGAACAAGCGATTACTACGTTATCGCGGACCAGTAAATCAGCGATATATGAGATGAGTGTTTCTTATCTGAGCTGAGCACATCACTTTTTTAAAATCCATCACTATATCAAATCCTCATCACTATATCAACCAGCCTCATCAGCAACCAGCCAAGGGAATCCACCTCCATCCTCTCTATATACCCTTTCTATGGTAGCACTCACATCAGGTACGGCGGCGGCTTGCAATCGTGGGAATACGGCGGGAGTGTTTCTAGCGTCCGCGAACTTTGTTTCTCAAATCGGCGGAACGCGGTTTGGAGAACCGAGCGCACCGAAGGCGACAAGTCCGGATCACACATGGACGCCTGCAAAGCCTGGAGCCGGCGCCCGCTGTCGGCATCCAAGGTGTTGCTGCAGAAGTACTCGTCGTATTCACTTGGCTCTGCCGAAGGAGCGGGCTCCTCGAACGAAAACATCGACAGTTGTGAGCTGGATGACTCCGTGAAGCTGTCAACGTAGACTTGGGGCGGGCCTGGGCTGGCGCTGTGTTCACGGGCACGCACGTTATCTCCAGCGCCACGCACGCTATCTCCAGCGCAACGAACGCTATCTCCAGCGCAACGAACGCTATATACGGGGCCACGCACGTTATATCCGGGGCCATACCCCGGCGGGTTGCCAGCGCCACGCCGCGAAAAGAATCTGTTGGCGCGGCGGCAGCCAAAGGCCAAAGGGTTTCCGGCGCCTCGTCTATCGTGCCTGCGAAGACTCGGCGGTGGGATCGTCGGGAAGGTCGGGGTTTCTTGCGGTGTCATGGCTATGGCGAGAAAAAGAAACGACGTCAGACAGCTGGATTTGCAAGGCAAGCATCGGGCAGAAGAGCGGAAAAATCCCGTGCCTCTTCACTCGAGGATTCCTGCTTTTTTTATCTTATCTTGCACCAGCTGCCCCGGGCCGAATTAATGACCTGCGTTCTGAACCACGCGGGCGGTTGGGAAAAGCGGGTTTTAGGAAGCCCAGGCGGCACGCGGATTTCCCTGCCTCGGAAATCGGGTTCTGGCTCCTTCAAAAAGCCATGTGCAACAAGTCAACGCAGGCTCCGGTACCGCTGCAATTTCCATCGGGTGCCCCCACATTCTCCATTCGCTTTTCTTTATACTTCCTGCGCACTGCGCTCCGGGCCGGTGCATAGGCTTTTCTGCCTTCTCAGGATATTCCGCGGAAGCACGTTGGAAAAGACTCCGGGAGTATCTGCCAAGTTTCGTTGTCCAGTGTGCTCTGATAAGCCCCTGTCTCCTCCGGGGCAAAGTACGGGCACTCGGTTGGAATGGCTGTAGCAATGGGAAAGCCGGTCTTTTTCTCCGGGCTTTTTTTGCTGCGCTGCGACTTCCTGGTACTTCATTGAAAGCGCAGGGAATTCCTCATTCGAGCTGCTGCTGCTCTTCTTCTGGTTCAGCGGTTTCCTCCATTTCTCTTGTGGCACATGCGGTTTTCTTCTTTCTCTTTTGCTTTCTGGCAACTCCGGCCCCGAAAAAGGAACCTCAGTTGAGATGGATATATGGCACGCTAATCAGCAATGTCCCATGCAAGTGTGGCCCCAGTATCCGTAAAACTCCGTGAGACCACCCGAGCAGACTGAGCCATGGACACAAACAACTTCCTCTCCAAATCGAAATTGCCTCGTATCAAGGTCTAGCGTATTTGTAGGAAAACGCTTCCCACCTACCCGCGAAGCTTCCTCTAAGTTCGCCATTTTGACCGACCAGCCATGGATTAGAATACACGTGACAATTGCATCCCCGCTTTGTCTCTCACTCCTTCGCAATCGGCCTTTGGGATGCTGTCTATTTTCTTTGCCGCTGGCCGTCCTGAACAGATTGTCTTCCGTCACGTGACCTGCGCCAGCGTCACGAGTGTGCGCCACATCGGTTCTCCTGTCAGTATATGCAATTATAGCGGCCGTCATCCCGTTGCAAAAGGCGAAAATACCGTGGTCCTATACCAGAATTTTCAATCTACCGAACGAATCTCGCGCTGTGTTTCTCAACCGCTCTTTTCTGGCCGTCCTCATCCTCACTACAAGATGTCGTCGGTGCTTCCTCCAGGTCTACAGAACTCCTATGGAAACAGTATAAACAACGCCACGGGCCCCACGGATACAGAAAATGCAGCCATTTCTAATGGCTCGGCCTCAGATGCACTGCCCCTCTCCAAATTCGGATTGAGCGGGCTCGACGCACTCGTCAAAGCCGACGAGAACGAGCAAGCTTCGTTTGCCATGGGTCAGAACTTGGCTCTCATGGGCCTTGACTTGTCCGAGGAGCTGGAGATCTTGAAGAACCTCGCCTCGCCGTGGCAGGAGACATCGAGATCGGAGGTGGAACCCTACTTCACGCTTCCATCGGTCATCCTACAAAAGAACATCGTGCCCCAACCCGAGCCCTGCGACAACAAGATCCTGTCTTTCCTGGACGAGACGCTCTTCTACATTTTCTATACAAAACCCAGAGACACACTCCAGGAGTACGCTGCACGGGAACTTGTGGCAAGAAACTGGCGATACCACAGAGACATCCAGGTATGGTTGACAAAAGACAGTAACGTCGAGCCTGTGCTCATAAGCCCCGAGGTCGAGCGCGGCGTGTACGTGTTTTTTGATCCTCACAACTGGGAGAAAATCAGGAAGGAATTTGTTTTGCACTACTCATCCGTGCAAGCGTGAAGGCCCGGAGCTCGGCGTAGGCGTACGCAGCAGCTTTGAACGGGAGAAAATACATGTCTTCAGGAGAACTGATTGCCTGGGTTCACAGGATTCGGCAGATGCCTGCTTGATACGCCGGCCCCGAGTAGTATGATAACTGCACGCATGTGTCGGCACCCCTCATAGCTCTATTTTTCTCTCTACATTCATGTTTTGCACATCCCGTGGTGGCGTATAGAAGTCAACCTCAGCGGATGCAGCCACGCAGTACAATGATCCCTCATAACTAATCTAGTCGTATTCCTGGAGCCACAAGGCCCACTTCTTGGTATTCAGTCTTTCAGATACAACACCTTGTCGACCTTGACTTCGTCGTTGCCATACGTGTAGATGTAAAGCGTGCACCTAGAAGTGTTTGTGTCCAAAAGACAGAACGACGGGAGGCTCGAAGACAAGTGCGAGGTATCGAATTTGACGTTGCCTTGTTCTTCTCCGGCACCATCTTCAGCGTCCTCGTTCTTTTGGACCTCGGCATCTTCCTCTTTATGATCGTTTTTGTCGGCATCTTCTTCCACTTTGTCGCGGGTAGAAGTGGAGGCAGACGCCTTCCCCGGATTGGGGTCCTCCTTTCCATCCAAACTATCTTCTGCTTCCTCTTCATCCAAGCTATCTTCTTCTTCCTCTTCGTCCAAATCAGGCCAGTACATACTGTAGGCACCTGTGGCGCTTCCTGGGCTGATAAAGAACTTCCCGTCGAGGGTATATGCTTCCACACGGTGGGTACCACCCCAGACCAAAATATCGACGTCGATTTCCCGCGCAAATGCCAAAAGCAGCAATGGATCATTCCGAGGAACAATCTGGTGGCCCGAGGTAAAACCTATGCGGAGGCTGTCTGCCGTGACGACTCGATAGAGGGGTAACGTGTTGTCGTTTTTGGCGTCTAGTAAGGCGAGTTGCTGACTGACAAGATTGACATCGTCAAATTCGCCTCTGACCGCTGAGAAAAATGGCGAGAGGTCGTGGAGGAAACGCAAGGTTGAAGTAGATTGGGTGACATTTCCCAAGCACAAGACTTGCGAGATTTTAGCATTGGAAGGAACCGACGGGGCGTTCGGAGATAGAAGTTTGCGGAATTTTGAGGGGATGTCCACAGCACGGTCCGGTATAAAGAGATCACCGATCAAAAGGGAAAGCATGTTCAGTGTGGATGTTTTTTCTTCCGATCTACGTGGCGACTTTCCGGGAATATCTGGGTTTGGATTGAGGTGTTTTAGGGATTCGTGAGGTTCGGCCCTAAGAAAGACTGTGAGATAGTGCGACGAAATGTGGAGGAGCCCAGAAGCCGGGCCAAATATAATACAGCGGTGTTCAAGTTTATTGTGAGGTGGTTTATTGAAAAATTGCAGAAAATTGTGAAACCATTTGATTTTGGAGCCATTGAATCACTTTTTGATCCTGGTCTCTGTCGTTGCACAAATGGTATTCATAACCGTTGACACCTGTGGCATAAAATTCAAGCTTGGATAGAAGCTTCGATATAATGCGGACAAACTATTTGGCCGGGACTTGGTGGGTTCATATTCCAATGAAAATATCAAGCCCCACATAAAACTGCGAGATTGAGTCTTTCTAATTCTTATTGTCCAGGAAAAAAATCTGTTTCCAGAGACACAGGCTTGCCCGGTAGTTTTGCAAGAAAAAAACTGAATCCGTTCCTCTGGAAACGACTATTATAGCTGCTATGCTACCGGGACTGTTAGTTGCTGATATTTTGTCCACATAAGCTATTTATATTGGAAGCAAGGCTAGAACTGCAGTTGAAGCCGAGCAATCAAAGCATTTAAAAATATTAGCCCCTGAAGGTGTCATCATCTGCTCACATCAACATCAAACGATCAGAGCCTCTGAAATAAGCGTCGAATAGATGTTTTTTTAGTGAACATAAAAGATAGTGTATGCCAAGGGCTTAAAAACACCATGTATTATGATTTCCTGCGTATGAAGGCAAGATGTATCTATTGCAAGAAGTCAGCAGACTTTCATGGTCTTGTTGAACGGCAAACTCAATAATGCTTTAGAAGCAACTTTAAAAATATGGCACACCTAGATCAGCGTATCATGATATCTCTTCATCTCGACAATCCCGCAATATCAATACCGCCCGTATTGAGCTGGCTGCTGATAGTATGGCTGGTTTTGCTGCTGCTGCTGCTGCTGCTGTTGCATCTGCTGCTGCTCCTCTTTTGAAAAAATCTTCTGGAGAACCTGTGGATAGTTGCGGAAAATTTCATCGAAACGATCTCTATTGGTCATTTGGAATACTTCTGGGTCCCTTGCCAACGCAACAAAGAATGTAGAGATACCGGATTCAATCACCGTCAAGGAAATACGGGTAATTTGGCCTGAAATCAAGAAAGTGAACGCAATAATTGGCGCGTAGTAGCTACCGCTGGAGTTGTATTCTGGTTCAGTGAACTTCAAGTATAAGTACGCGAAAAGTGCGGTAACGTACGCAACAAAAACCGAGTAAAGCTGGAGTGACGTGTTCACAAAGCAGTCATTGATTAAAGCGTCCACGCCCTTGAACCGGATCAATTGAAACGTCTCTTTGGCGGAGGCAATGTAGTTTTTGCCGTAGAGCGCAATGTAGATATAGGCGTAATGGTTGAAATATTTGACCATCCACTCGATGATTCCAATAATAAAATCCAAGATAAGGAAGCCACAACCAGCACATACATTACCATCACCGAAGGCGTTGTTTTTCAAGATCTGTACCAAGCCTCTGATCAACTGGATTATTGACACGATCAATGAACCAAAACAGATTGAGCCGAAGCAGTATGTCATGGCACGTTTGAAAGCTCCTAGAGCGGGGTACTTGGGCTCACCTTGATCGGAGTTAGCCAAGTAGTACCACGTTCCATACACGCCAGCTATAGTTACGTGGATGACGTTCTTGATCACCTCCGAGATGTAGTAGCCAGCAAAAAACACAAAAACCAAGACACCTATTAAAGTGCTCTGGGAGCATGAGCCACCATCAATGTTGCATCCAGGATTCCCACTATCTGGCGAGTATTTGATGTACGTGGCCACCAAAACCATGGAAAATAGGGCTGAAAATGCTCCAGACACCACAATGCCAATCAAAGACGTCACGAGCGTAGATTTGTATCTTTTCATGACATCGATAGTGATTTCGAGCACGGTAGCACTGAAAGGGATTCTCGATCTGCATGACCAGTAAAACCACGCGGCAAGCAACGCAAACACAAGAAAGACAATAGCCGCTGAGTAGTAGGCGGCAACAAAGTAGTAAATGGCAGTACCCAAGCCAAAAACCACGTTCAAAATAAGCCCCGTTGTAATGAAGAACTTGGCGTGAAGCCTGGCAAACAAGATGAGCAAAAATGACAAAACAACCGCAATCACCACAACAAACCCAAACAATATTGCCGTGTTCGAGTTGAGTGTAAAAGAGCTCAGTGAGCTGTAAATTGATCCTCCTTGCTGGGAGTAAACCTGCGACATGGCATGGAGAGTGATGCCGGCGACGGCCACAAAACCAGCCACCACCAAGAGAAAAAATATAGCAAAAGCAATGTCGTTATACTTAGGCTTTTCAATTTTGAACGCCTCATCGAAAGTTTCCCCATGTTCAGGCTTTTCAGAAAAGGGTTCATTTTGTTGGTTTTCATAGTCCGGCTGGCCTGATGGCACCGGGGGGCGATTATGGTCCATGATGTTCGTCTTAGTAGTAGGAGGAAAGAATTGGTGTACTTAACTCCAGTTCTTCGAGTCTAAAACAGTGATATATACGAATGTTTCGTAGCAGCGGGAAACTCCCTAAAATAAAATGAGAAAGTTCGGAAAGTTGAGCAATTTTGCTGGTTGCAGGAAAGAACATTTGCATGCAAGACACGTGAGGCTTCGGACGGCTGGAGCGAAGCTTCTATGCACACCTTCCATTTTTCTTCTTCGGACTTCCCATACATATGCCGCGGTAGAAACAACGCATGCTCCATGCGGCTGGATATGGGTATTTTGAGACCCTGCAGGGTGAAGCATGAAAGTCCACATGTCTCGAATATTGTTCCGTCCGTTTCCCAAAGAAGACATTGATAAATTGCACATGTGATTCACCGATATCCCACGTCGGCCTTTTTAAACATGGCACGTGACGCTTTGTTCAATGCTCCGCTAGAAATATCTTCGAGGTAGACAGGGTTGCGAAAATGGCGGTCTGATTGTCCAAGAGTAGACCAGAGCTGCAAGTTTATTGAGAGGAATCGAGTAGTCACACAAACTTAGAGTCTCGAACTTTTTCAATAGATGGAAGAAGCTCCGATCGTCCCGTATTCAAAACAACCGTATGGTTTGAGGTTTAGCCCCAGGTCCACTTAGGGGTTTTCCTGAGCAAGGCTGTTCTTATAACGAAGACATGCCATAAAAGTCACGGTAAAGGACGATTAGCATCAAATACATCAACACTCTCTAATTTCGATTATGAATACGCGTTCACGGGATAATAAGCAACTCTGTGCTTACCATGGCGAAGAAAGTTAAGGTCGAGATCAACCACAACCAACGGTCTTCAAACAGAGACGTTTATGTGAATGAATATCAAAGTCTGGGAAAGCATTTCTTGGTAGAGATTGATGAGTATAAATCCGCCCAATAAGGATTG
This sequence comes from Metschnikowia australis, assembly GCA_019285895.1. Lineage (NCBI taxonomy): Eukaryota > Fungi > Ascomycota > Pichiomycetes > Serinales > Metschnikowiaceae > Metschnikowia > Metschnikowia australis. Next base: position 632,114 of record JAGSXI010000003.1, on the reverse strand, counting down.
GAGTCAAAACCAAAAGAACGGAGACTATTAAGCTCTTAGTCTGCCTTTGGTTGCAAAATTGTTTTCGGTCCTCACTCCTCGTCAAAGCTATTGGGACACGTCGATAGACTCGTTCAGACAACAAAATGATCACACTCTGCATGAAGCGCTTGCAGTGGAACAAGATTTGAGTCTGGATCAGGAATTTCATTTTCTTCAGATTGCGCAGGAGCATTGAGCTAGCCACCAATCGGACAAATAATCCGGTGTCAATGATTAACACTTGACTCGTTCGAGCCGCTTCTGGCTGCCCATGAGAAGATTTCTCACCGCACTTTAGCACAAGTCAGAAAAAAAGGGGGCTGTAAATATCAAGTGCTGTGGGAAACAGTCGCCAAGGATAGGGCTACCGCAATTTCTCGAACCAAACCGCCCCCCAGTAGAAAGGACAAACAACAACACAAACAACAACACAAACACAAACACAAACACAAACACAAACAACAAAACCCAGCTCCAGTTTGGAGATCCAAAACTAAGTGCACATATCCAGCATTCAAGTGACCCCAAAAGGAAATGATAAGAACCTGCTACATATAACCAAAAGAAAGCACTTTACCAGCGGGGTTTCGCGTTTCCAGGTCCAAGCCGCATCCATGTGCCGGACTATTTGCGCCAATATCTATGGCAACGGAATCCGGCAAATCTGATGAATTCCGTCGTCATGCCTCTGTTAAGTTCCGCCGCCAGATCTGTGAAACGAGAAGCCACACGGAAAACTATAAATAGCACTTGCCGGCCCCACCAACCCATCTAGTTTCTTTTCATAGCACCGTGGCTTTCCCAAATAAGCACCGTTGTCATGGTCTCCGCAGCTCTCTTCTGGGCATTGTCCCTTGTCTTCGGGGCACCACCGCTTGACTCCGACCAAACCTCCGTGAATGAGAAGATTCTCCAGATCCTGGATGACGTCCAGCAGCAGCTGTTCGTTGACCAGCTCTATGGCGAACTCGTGCGCACTGACCAATCCGATACATATAAACTTGGGCGACTTGAGACGGGCGAATTGGAGTTGCCGGAGCCCGAAATCGAGCCGTCCTTTCTCTCCTACGAAAAACTCATCGAGTCGCCCAGCCAGTTGATGCAGAGACTCTCCGAAATCAAAAGCTGCCACGAGAAAAGTGCTCGTGCTTCTGCCCATTCCGGGTACTTGCGCCTGAGAGCCAGGGTCAGCTTGCCCCATGACGACGACACCGAAGACTTGAGCCATGGCCAGACCATGTTTGGCGGCATCGTGACTTTTGGCCGATTTCCAACGCTTGACTGCTATGACCCGGCGCTTTCCGACACTCCCATAGACATTGCCATTGTTGGAGCTCCCTTTGACACGGGAACTTCGTATAGACCAGGGGCCCGCTTTGGCCCGGAGGCCATTCGGCTGAACGGAAGAAGACTCGTGGATGGCGTGACCCCAGTACGAACAAACGGGCCGGGTTCCAAGTTGGGCCGGGTGAATCCATATGACCCCAGGGCGCACAACTTGTCTATAATTGACTGTGGCGACGTGCCCATGACGCCTTTCGACAACCGCATTGCTCTCAACCAATTGTACCGTGGCCAGCGGGCGATCCACAATCACACCACTTCAGGCAAGTCGCTGATTCCTCACACGAAAATCCTCACCATGGGAGGCGACCACACGATCACGTTGATGGCTCTTCGGTCTGCATACGAGAAATACGGGACATTGGCCGTGTTGCATTTCGACAGTCACATCGACACCTGGGACCCCCAAAAGCTCGGTGGCGGCATCACGGACTACATGTCGCTAAACCACGGAACCTTCCTTCATTATGCTGCGGAGAACGGCTACTTGGCGCCACACAAGTGCTTCCATTTGGGCTTGCGGGCACCGTACATCGATCCTTCATATGACAGGAAGCACGACGAGGAATGCGGCTTCAATGTGATCACTGCCAGAGATATCGACACGATTGGCACCGCCGGGATTTTGAGCAAACTCAAGGAAACGCTCGGCGACATCCCCGTCTACATTTCCGTGGACATCGATGTGTTGGATCCTGCCTACGCTCCAGGAACAGGAACAATGGAGGTTGGTGGCTGGACTACACGGGAACTTCTCACTGTTATTGATGGACTTGAAGGTTTAAATGTGGTTGGTGCTGATGTCGTTGAAGTGAGCCCGCCTTTTGACACCAACAGTGAGATCACCAGTTTGGCGGCCACTGCAGTGATGGATTCTATTTTGGGGCTCTTTATTGTGCAGACCTTGGATTAGAGCACATTAGGGAGGTTTACAGCGAGACACGTGTATTTTTTCGTTGTACAATGGCAAGGTGTTCGATGTCACATGTTTTCTTGCTCATTTGCACGGGGCTCAATTATTCTAGCAAGAGCAGCGATCGGAATCACAGTGAAAAAACTCAAGCATTTATCTGAACATACGTGGGGATGGGGAAAACATGTGCAAAATATCTCTTGAACCTAGCGGTAAGCAGGTCGGGATATTACATTCAAAAGAAGACGACTGAAGCATTAAGCACTATTTGTTCATTGGGCCCGCATGAAAAATCTACATCCGGTTGATTCAGCTTTGATTATTGATTTGTTGGAGTCATCTGATCAGAGGACGAAGTTGAAGTGAAACCTTTCAACGGGCGTGGAAACGCGTACCTAGTGGTGCTTTTCTTTGTCAGATTCATCTGAATAAATGACGAAGCTATGAACCTCAAACCACGTGCCTAGTGTCAAACTGCGGTCCGTTCCATTCCTTTACCAACGGCCTGGTTGGTTTTTGGCTCCGCATTTCTTTTTACGTAGTGAATTGACACACTAGGGACCGAACCCGAGCCTCATTTGGTCGGTATTATTATTACGAGTTCTAAGCCGCAGCACCTTACGGAAGGATGTGCATGGTTTGTTTTTCTGAGAACAAAGTCTTTTTTTAAGGGACATCATATTATAGGGTGTCACTGGAGGGATGAGAACCCCACCACTAACGAAAAACTATAAAGAAAACCCCTATAATCACTTGAATGATATTAACTAAATGTCATCTGCCCGTAGAACATTTTTCCTAAGGGCCCGTGACTATACTTCATTTGAAGGCGGCAAGACGCACATTTGTCTCTGCCTTTCCCTAAGCATATAATCCCTGTGAGCAACTTTAACAAACCAATTGAGGCATCTTAGATTGTCAAAGGAAGTGTTTAAAAGGGCTAGCATGAGTGAATTGGAGCCAGGACACGGACATTTGCTCAAAATAATTCCGGGCTCATCCTTGTTGTGACATTGTTCGAGTAACTCAGTTGCACAGATGCCAATCCGCTTCCTTGCATGTGATATAATCGTCATTGGGTACCACTACTCACATGTGAGGGCACGTGGTCTAGTGGTATGATTCTCGCTTAGGGTGCGGGCGGTCCTGGGTTCGATTCCCAGCTTGCCCCTCACAATTTTTTATTCCAAAACATAATCATTGCCTCGACTTTAATTTTCTGTGTCGAAGCGGTTTCTCATAGAATTTGCCAAGCCCATGCGTTTGAAGACAATGTTGGCTCCAGCCGATAACTGTTTGAAGGTTTTTTTATACATTCTGTTAATTTTGCTCCTTTAACCAGAAGACTCTACCAAAAAAAAACAGAATCACTGACCTTATTCAAAGGTCACTTGGCAATGACATTAGAAGCTGCTCTTAGAAATGATGACAGCCCGTAAACTCAAAATCTTTGCTTTTCCCGTGTATGAAATCTTCGAAAGAAATTAAGAAGCAAGGCTATGGAATTTCGCAGCATCTGAATGGCATAACTTCTCGCCCTACAACGGAAAATTTCATCCATCTAAATTGAACTTTCACCAAAAAGGAAGTTCAAGTCCTTCAGTGGCCAAAATCAAGAGAGGCGAATTCCGATTATTCCCAGCGTTGTGTTCAGGTATGTCCCCCTTAAAGCGATATGGAAGATCTCCAATTCTAAATGCTACCATTGAATAAACAGTGGCACCTAAAAGAAAGACGCCTTAGGAGCCTTTTCCAAACGTAATAATTGTGAAAAAGACTGGTGGCACGAGCTCAAGCTTGCCAAACCCAAAAATATAAATGAAATGTGACCCTGCCACAAATGCTGATAACTGTAGAATTTGACACGACTTTGTAGGTAGACACCCGAATACGCCACAGGTTACAAAAAGTGAGCTCCTTGACACTAACAACATGTTTGGCAGCTTCCAGGCTATTGTACTCTATTTCATTTTCATAGTTCTGTTTTTCAGAGATGACTCAAGTCAAACGGGTCGGACCTGTCGTGCGATTTGAATTCTAGTGGTGTTTGGGGTCAAGTGGGGTATGTATATTACTGAGGTCTATATTTAAGTAGGGCGTGAATTCCAGAAATTTCGGCCCGAGATTTACAAACCTTGTCACCAGAAAACGTTGATTCCTTCGTGCGAGATAGCTTGTGTGCAGACATTGCATCGTAAAGACACGACTCTACTCCGGGCGAGGCTCAGCAGACTGCACGCCCCGTGTAGAGTCATCATCGCGTCCGGCCAGTAGATCAGTGATAGCCAGCTATATAAGTTCTGAAGACCAAAGCTAATGGTGGCAATCCAATTCATAGTATCACATCAAATTTAGGGGATTCTTGTTCCCCCTTGCGAATATCGCCGTTTGAAATGGTTGTCGTTTCAAGTTTACATGCAAGTATTGAGTCGAAATTGTAATCAACGTGGACCTGCAGATGATATACATCCGAGTGTATGCGCTGCATCCGAGATGATTTGTTGCATCCGAGATTCATTGCCGCATTCGATCAAACATCAGATACACGCAAATCGATACGCCCCTAGCATATCAAGTAAAAGTGATGTCATGAGCTCGACCATGAGGTTTCACATTAAAGCTCTGAAATAGACTTGGTATTCGCAGACGTATTGCTCGGCCGAGCAATACATTTTAGCTTTGATTTTACTCGAATCTTGGTACGCATGTATTCCTTCGTGAAAAGTTGAATGTTTGCAGGCTTTTGCAGGCTGCATACTCATCCGCGCAGCACGGCACGCCCATCCGACCCCACTTGCTACTGCAGGTTATATACCTCACTCGATCTGTAAGCTATTGCACATAAGACCCATCATCCGAGCTCCTGTGGGGGACTGTACGCTAGACATCGCTGCGCTCAACCGGCGGACCGGGACTAGCCATATATTAGGGGCTGATTCCAGTCAAAAAAATTAGTAATTCAAGCTTAAATCTATAATATCATCCACCAATCGTTGGGCACCTCAGTTCATCATCAAACTCCGTTGTACTGTCATTGATTTCTGATCTGAAAGGGCTTTCGAGACTGAGCCGTTACTTTTTTCCATTTTCTAGATCGCATCACAAGATCCGCGTCATTCATCATCTTCACTGCCATGAAGTGAGAACAATTCTGATAATCAAAACTCCTCGACACATCGTATCTATTTGACAAAACACAGACAAACGATTTCCCATTAGTGCATAATGGATGCCATGGCAAAAACATCCTCGGAGAACTTAGCCGTTATTTCTGAGCCACTGAACGAGCCGACTATTTGTGACAGCGAACACTGGTCTGAGGAAAGGAGACAAGGCGAGGACCGCGAGAAGGGCCTAGCCAAGCAAGAAGAGGGAGACGAAAAAGAGAAGGTGATTTCCGCACAGACTCTCTCGGAAATTCCTGATGGCGGTTACGGCTGGTTCATCGTCTTGGCGTGCTTCTTGCTTAATTTCAACACGTGGGGTGCCAATTCTGGGTTCGCCGTCTACCTTTCCACGTACTTGAACGAAGGCACCTTTGAGGGTGCTAGTAAATACGACTACGCACTCATTGGAGGCATGACCTTTGGTGTGGGCTTGGTGTTTGCACCCGTGGTCAATTGGACACAGGGCAAGTTGGGCATCCGGCTCACGATCATACTTGGTATGTGTTTCCAGTTTGCCGGCTTGATGTTGGCGTCGTTTTCCAAGAAGTTGTGGCAGTTGTATTTGACGCAAGGTATGCTCCAGGCGTTTGGGCTTGCGTTCATGTCGATCCCAGCATTGGCGATTTTGCCCCAGTGGTTCAAAAAGAAGAGAACGTTTGCGGCCGCAATCTCGGCAGCTGGCTCTGGGTGTGGAGGCATAATGTACAACTTGGCAATGCAAAAAGTGATTGAAATTCAGTCGGTTTCTTGGGCGTTGCGTGCCCAGTCTATTCTTTGTTTCGGACTCTCGTGGATCTCCATTGCGCTCATACGCACACGAATGGAAGTCAAGTTTTCGCTTTTCGATACTTCCGTGTTGAAGACCGCCGGGTTTTACATTGCCATGTTCTACGTGGTGTTCTGTATGCTTGGCTATGTGGTGGTGCTATACAACATGGCCAACTTCACCACTTCGCTTGGCTATTCGGAATATCAGGGCTCGATTGCCTCAGCCATGGTGCAGGTCGGGTCAGTGTTGGGAAGGCCGATTGTGGGCCGTATCTCCGACGTATTCGGTGCCATTACCGTCACCTGCGCTGCGTACTTTCTCTCGGCAGTCTTTGTTTTTGCACTCTGGGTGCCGGCCAAAAACTACGCCATGATTCTCGTGTTTTGTGTCATTGAGGGCAGTCTAATGGGCCTGATTTTTGCCACAATTGCGCCTATTTGCGCCAAGCTTTTTGGGTTGAAACGGGTCAATGTGTCCTTGGCCATGCTCTGGATTTTCTTGGGGGTTTCAGGCATGGCCTCGCCTGTGATTGGGCTTTCCTTGAAAACCGGTGGGACTGGGTATGTCGGATCGGGCCAATACTTGCATTCCTCGATTTTCTCCGGTGCTGCTTTTGTTGCATGTTTTGTTTCGTTGCTTGTGATGAGGGGATACGTGATCCACAGGCAAGAGATGGTGGCACTGGATGCCGACGAGGGCCACATGCATATCACGGTTCCTTTTCTTGCACCATTGTATTGCGCTTTCAAGCCGGTGGCAAAGATCTGATGTTCTCGACTCCCTTGTGAGGCCTTTTCTCGATATTTTGAGGCCATTGTTGGTGTGTAGAATTGCCTGGGGTATGTGCTGCTGATAAGTCAAAGGTCTACATTAGCCATTCCTCATATTCACACCTAGCTCTTGATTATTTGGCTTACGCTCACTTGATCAATGCGGGCCACTTTGAAACATCTGGGAGGAATCTTCTCAGACCCAGAGTTATTCACTTCATGGATGTGGGGAACACAAAAGGCACAATGTCGAAGTATTGTGCAAATGGCACGCTTGAATTCAGGTAATAAATACTAATGACAAGTTGGAAATATCAAATATTAATGATGACAAGTTGAAAGTATCAATTATTAATGATAACAAGTCGGAAGTATCAATTATTAATCATGACAAGTTGGAAGTAATAAATATTAATCATGACAAGTTGGAAGTATCAATCAATGATGACAAGTCGGAAGTATCAATTATTAATCATGACAAGTTGGAAGTAATAAATATTAATCATGACAAGTTGGAAGTATCAATCAATGATGACAAGTATCAATTATAAATGATGACAGATTGGAAGTATCAAATATTAATGATTACAGATTGGAAGTATCAATTATTAATGACAATAATCAAATGCCAACACATACGCAACGCCCTGTAATAGCACGATGAGTTCCGCACAACATCCGTGCACCTGCCACAAATCGTTAACGAAGTACCGTATGCAAGCCCACCAGGAAACAATAAATCACTCCATGTGGCTCAAGGCAGCGGAAATATAGAAAAGACGCGTAGAAGCGCCCATTCAATCATAGAAGAAACACTCCAATATAACCCTTCATCATGGAGACTTTGACGGAATCCACGGCCGAACTCCCCAAGCAAGAAGATCAGGATCCTGGCCTGAGGCCTGGTTCTGACTATGCAAACCAGATTTCCGATGCTTCTGATACGGCCGCCGGCACAAAAACAGACGCCATTGCAGTGGATGAGATCGAAGAACTGAAACCTGAAAGTGTGCCTGATTCCCCGGCACGTGAAAATGGCCCGTTTCTGGAAAGTTCTGATTCCCTGAAGATGGCGGATGGGTCGGTTGAAATCACCGGAACAAAAGTCGGTACTCTTGAAGACCAAACTTCGGAAATCCCCAAACCTGACGTGACTGGCTCTTTTACTGAACCGGCTCTAGTAGACATCAAGAACATAAACGCAAACATAAGCCAAGGAGCCTTGCCTGCTTTGCAGAACAATAGAGACCTCTTGGAAGATCAACAGCACAACGATTTCAAAGACTTGAGCTCCCATACAGGTGAAGCAAAGCCCCCTCATTTTACAGATCCATTTACATCCAGGCTTATCGTCAAACACGGCGAAAGTTACGACTTCACTATTCTAATTAGTGACCTAAAAGAGGATACCAAGAGCCGCGTCACGGAGATTTCTTTAGAAGAAGTTTCCTCGATTGAGCCCCAGCGGTTCGATCACACCCACTTCTGTCTTTTTTTCAATGACCTAACCGAAGACCTTGTGGCCCAGCTAGGATCCGTGTTTCTGTCGGACTCCCATCTTCTTCAGAATACCGGGGAAATCCATGTGCACTTTGATTTTGGCGGGGAATTAGACTGGTACCAGTGGCTGGAGCTGTCCCGGACCTCGTATGCACTGCTATTGGGTGAGCTCGAAAAATCTCAGGGGCAGAAAGTCTCCCAGTGCTCGTTCCTAAGAAAATTACACCCTAAGAATGAGACACTGGACCCCGATACTGATACATCACAAATAATCAAAGACATGCAGCAGGAGAGTTGTCACTGGAGCAATCTCAAGCTTCTCGACTATTCACGCAACACCTTGAAGCTGGTTTCTGGAATCCAGTTTCCGGATACTCTTGAGTCTTTGAACATTGCTGGCGGCCAGAGTCTCACATCGCTCCAAGGAATGCACATACCTAGCCAGTTGAAACTACTTGATGTATCCCTGAACAAAATCTCGGACATTGACTACATAGTGTTTCCCAGGACTCTCCAAACACTAAGCTTGATGGAAAACAACATTTATTTCTTGGAAAACGCCGACTTTCCGCCTGCCTTGCAGAACCTTGACATTTCATGCAACCGAGTCGAGAGCTTGCGAAACGTGCTTTTCCCACGAGGTTTGAAATCGCTTTCCATCTCGTCAAACCCCATTGAATGTATCAAGGGAGCACGGTTTCCCGAGGGCATAGAGTATTTGGATGCATCCAACCTTCCGAATGAGTCCATGACAGGCATAAAGTTCCCCGACCTGACGAGATTCCTCAATTTGCAGTCATCCATGACCAATACCAGGGGCTTGAAGTTGCCTCCGCTTGTCGAAGAATTGAATTTGGGGTGCAATGGCGTCAACAGCATCAATCCCCTCAAGCTCCCGAACTCGATCCGGTCGCTTTACTTGTGTGAAAACAACATAAAGACGCTCAACAAGGTGGCCTTTCCGACGGCGATCCGGGAGCTTTTCTTGGGCAACAATATGATAACAACGCTCAAAAACGTGCAGTTCCCTCCGGCGCTCGAGCTTTTGGACTTGGACATGGACCCGGACACGGACGAGCATGAAAAGTACATCACATCGTTGAAAGACGTGTATTTTCCAGCGAACTTGCGTGTTTTGAAGTTGGGGTACCACCTAATCAAGTCCATCGAGGGCATTGAGTTCCCGTACCATTTGGAAGAGTTGTCGCTCGCATACAACGATTTGCGCGTGTTCAAAAACGTGAGGTTTGGCCCCAAGATCCGCATATTGGATCTCTCGGGCAACCAGGATCTCCTCAGCTTGGACAACGTGGTTTTCCCGGACTCGCTCCGCGAGTTGAAGGTGCCTTCGCTGGCAGTCGACAACCTCCCGCCTACAATCGTCGAGCGGGCCAACCGCCACGAGTTGGTGATTACCAAATCGATACCATACACTACATAGAACGTTTTAAATATACAAGTGGAGAGTTGAGACAAGCAACACGGCCCGTCGCGGGCATAGAGACCCAGCGAGCCACTGCAACTAGCAGCTTGGCCCGCGGCTTACTCGTCATCCTCTTCGTCGGAAGTGTCCTTTTCGTCGGCCTCCTTCCTCTCCAAGAGCGCCTGCAACTCGGCGTCTTCCGTGGCGGTCACGGCCTTTGGAGCCATGGTGATTTTGAGATTTCCTCCCGCAGCCTCGATGGACGCAGAAACCTTCTCGATGGCCTTCTCCAACAAAGCAACGCCCTGGTTCTTGTCCAAGGCCTGTGTGGAAATCACGTACAAGGGGGCCGCAACCAACTTGGCCTTGACTTGCATCTGTTCGGTCAGCTCCAGCTCGCCCGCCTTCAATGCGGTCTTGATGGCGTCAATGCCCTCGTACGCAAAACACGACACCTCGACGTCGGCCCTCACCTTGATCGCCTGGGGCGTCAACCGGCGGCTAATGTAGAGCTTCAACTCCTCCAAAATCTCCGGGTAAGGCGCCTCCACGTCGGCGAAAATGGAAGGGTCTGTGATCAGCAACTTGAACGCATCGTACGCGTGGCCGTATTTGCGCAGCAATGGCCAGCCCAAAGTCTGGTACAATGTCTCCAACAGCGCCCCGTACTTCTCCGCACAGTGCCTCAAGATCAGGTGCACGGCCTTCAGCTTGTTGTAGCGCTCGTCACACTTGACGATATCCTCCGCAGAAACTCTTCTTTTGGACAAGTCAATGTAGCCCTTCTCCTTGTCGACCCTCAAGACTACCGCCACCTCGTTTTTGCCCACGCGGATCAACTTCTGGATGGATCTGATTCTTCTTCTAGACAACTCACTCAACAAGACCATACCCTCGATATTGTCGTACTCGAGCAACTTCACGTACGCGCCCATCTCGGCTATTTCCTGCACGTTGACCATGACCACCTCGTCGACATCGGGGTACTTGTTCTCGTAGAATCGGCAGTTGGAGCTACTCATTTTGTGGTGTGATTAGTATGGGCGTGGTACATCAAGCCTGACCAGCTACAGGTAGCCTCAAACTTTTTCTCGCGTGGGCCACGCACGACCCTGCCAGCCAGCCCGCTGTTGGCGCTACAGAATCGTGTGGCTGGTATATAGCCAACTTTGGGGGCTTCGGGAGGGAGTGGGAATTCTGTTTTCTTCAAGAAAATGCGCAATTCGGGTGCAATGGTGTTCTTGGTGGTGTTTAGAGAACCATGGGAAATTAGGGCCTTTTTGGCCGGGCCAGGTTTCGCGCGATGGTGCCCGTTTCTGAAGAGGAGGGTATTTCGAACTGGCTTTGTTTTCTGATTCTGGGTCTCATGATTTTATTGTTTGGTGTGTCTCTGTTGCGCCATGTTGCCGTTTAATGTGTTCTCTTCTTCTCTTGGACTGTTCGCCGTTTTCTCTTTTTGTTTGGGGCTGTCGACCTCTCTTTATTTCTCCCAGCGTCCCAGCCAATCTCAACTCTAATGAGTCAAAGTGCGATAGGTGAATCCTAGCAGCATTCACAGATCTGCGGAAGGCTCTTTCCCATCCGAAATGAGGCGGCCAGGAAACCGGATTTCCCAAAGTCCCCAATGATTCAAAATCCCCAATGATCCAAAACCACCAATGATCCAAAACCACCAATGATCCAAAACCACCAAAAACAACCTCATCCAGTGGTTGTCTGGATGATCCAGAACCAAGAAATACGTCACTGAATACTCGTCAAAAAAGATAGAGCTCGCCCGTGAGTACAATACTGCGCTGCCTTCGATGGTAGTTGAAGAGCTTCCGGTTTTTTCAGGACACGCTCCTGGAAGCCATTTCGAAATATGGGTGGTGCTATTCGGAAGGCTTCGGGCCGTATTTCTGGCAACGGGAAAAGCTTGTGTTTAGCCACGAGCTGTGTATGAATTCCCGAGTCACATTTGGAAGACAAATGTTCAGGTCCTGTTCAGGTCTTTATTTCTGTAGACATTGGGGATCACTAGCTGTATCGTGTATCCAGTTTATCTTTTATCCAGTTTATCTGTTTATCTGTTTATCTCTTTATCCAGTTTATCTCTTTATCCAGTTTATCTCTTTATCCAGTTTATCTCTTTATCCAGTTTATCTCTTTATCCAGTTTATCTCTTTATCCAGTTTATCTCTTTATCCAGTTTATCTCTTTATCCAGTTTATCGTGTATCCAGTGTGGTGTTTAACATGGGAAGTAACAGTATGTCACACTAGTAAGTAAGTAAACGGGCTTTACGAGTGGATTCGAAAACAGGATAGTGGAATTAAAGTTTGGACAGATTTCTTTCTCTCGGTTCATCCCATTCCGCTTATTTGGCTATGTATTTGGCCTTAGATTGGTGCTGTCAAACGGACTCCACAAAAGGGGGACAGTGGTCTCTTTAAAGAAACTTCGGGTTTGAGGATCAGAAAACCTGATAATTTGTTGCATATCTTAATCGGCTGCATGTTGTTAATAAAGTGTAGGAGTGAGATTGGGATGAGTACTATCTTCATATTATCTAGAAGCGTCTATGGTGGTCGGTGATTTCCCCATTCCCAGCTGGTATTTCGCCAACCAAGTATTAGCCCATTACAACTGCAAGACCATGATTCAAGAAAATGGTGGAAGACGAACCTCCGTTTCTGAATTGACCGGATGGGCCATCCTCGCCTTGTTCCTATATCCATGGTAATATCCATGGTCGATTTGGCCAGTGGACACCACTATTCCTCGCCCCAGCTCAGTTCTGGCGCATGTTCTTTTTGTGTATTTGCGCTTCAGTCACAGGCAAAAAAGACAAAGCTTTCTCCTTGCTTCTTGATACCACCTAGAAGCCTCTGCAATCATCACGGTCCTGGTCGCTTCATCCCGCTTTTCTCTCACGTGACAACCACTACGTACAAGCAGCCAGTTCCTACTTCGGGCTGATAGGCCAGCAACAAAAACTTTAGTGTCCTGTGGACTGGGACCGGTACATCCATGGCCTTTTATATCGAAAAAAGTAGAAGTATCGTGCCACTGCCCCGGCCATATTCTCGGAACACGTGGCTCTGATTTCGCCGGGTGTGCCCCGCACTTTTCGCAATTGCAACCGTTATAATGTTGCAACTCTGTGTAAGACCCACACTCCATATATAAAAAGGACCCGGGCGTACCTTACAAACACACACGCTTTTTTCATGACGGATTTCCAGGCTTACAAAGGCACCAATTTCTACGTGCCCTCGCGCTACAAGATCCAGGAGGTTTTGGGCCGGGGCTCCTACGGGGTGGTGTGCGTGGCCATCGACACAAAGTCCCCAGACCCTGTCAAATTGGCCGTCAAGAAAATTTGCAAGATTCTACAGAGAGAGATCTTACTCAGAAGAGCCATTCGGGAGTTGAAGCTCATGCGCTTCTTCCGGGGCCACAGAAACGTACGTGAAGCCTAGATTCCGGGACTTGTCGGTTCAGGATGCTTCTTGCACCCACCTCCTCGAAGGGCCCGGATCTGCAAACATTCGGAATTTGCCCAGCACTAACCTCTAGATCGTTTCACTTGTGGACGTGTACTTCATCACATTGTCCCCTTACGAAGGGCTCTACTGTTTCCAGGAACACATGGACTATGACCTCGCCAGAGTGCTCTATTCCACGGTGCAGTTTCTGGAGTTCCATATTCGCAACTTTCTCTACCAGGTGGTATGTGGCATCAAGTACATCCATCTGGCCAACGTCGTGCACCGCGACCTCAAGCCAGGCAACATCCTTGTAAGCTCGCGGGGGGTTTTGAAAATATGTGACTTTGGGCTTGCCCGCGCCATTTCGGGCACACCGTCAAACAGGTCAGAGGAGCCAATCACAAACTACGTGGCCACTCGCTGGTACCGGGCGCCGGAATTGATTCTCCGCTCCACCCACTACGGGAAGGAGGTGGACATGTGGGCCGCTGGCTGTATTTTGGGCGAGCTCTACGGGCGCCAGCCGTTGATGCCGGGGAAAAGCTCGGTGCACCAGCTACATGAGATCATCAAATATTTGGGCAGTCCCCCTCCCCACATCAGCATCCGGCGCGATTGGGATCTTCCAGGCGGCGAGCGGAAAGCCGTCAACTGGTCCACAATTTATCCTTTTGCATCTGCAGAAAGTCTCGATTTGCTTGGCCAGCTCTTGAAATGGGACCCCACGACCAGACTTGACGTGGAGCAAACCATCGCACACTCGTTCTTCAAAAAGATCAGGGATATCGCGTGCGAGCCCCAGAGCCGCTCCGTGTTCACTTTTGGGAAAGAGGAAAACGAAGACGACTTGAACAAGTTGCACGGGTTGCTTAAAGAGGAGGTGGCCGCGTTTCAAACTGAGAAAAACAAAAGGCTTGTTTAGATGGAGGCAGTGCTCCGGGAAACCAGGTTCATAGCCGACAAATACGAAAATCAAGAGAGGAGGCAGAGCGAATCCATGAGTACCTGTAGCATGTTTGTCCAGCTCAGGTAGTCACGTGTGGTGCCTACAGTTGGTACGAGAGAGGTGATCGGGTGTGCTCCTGATTCTCTTTAAACAGCAATCCAACGCGAGATAAATATGGCTGATCAGGCCCCCAACGCCAGTTTCCTTTATACAAGACTGGGAAGAGACATGCTTGCTTTTGACTTTTCTTGTCCCTCCTATATGGTTGTTTACAAATCTCATGTGCTATTGTCGGAGCTCCTCGGCGAGCCGCGAGCCTCGGTACAAGCCTCGCACCCCGCTTCACTGCACTCCAGATCTGGCCACGAATCTCAAGCAAAGATGGGGGAATAGAATATAAATCGCCGGAAGTTGGGGCTCTATCCGGGCTCTCTTGTTTCTGAAAGCACGAACTGACACACATCCAAGTCTCACGTGACACAGGTGACTAAACTTTGCAAAACATCTACACACCATGTCAGTCTCCCATCCAAATCTCGAAATCCTCAGTTTCACCGTCAACTATGAAGACGGCACCAAGAACGAGATTCCTGTGAAAGGTACCGAATCTATAGAGTTCAAGATCCCAGAGGACACCACATACCAGACGACAATTCACTTTCTCGTTAAGGATAAGACCTTGAACAAGCTCAAATACAAACAGGAGGTCAAGGCTTTTGGCATGGTAGTGCGCAGCCGCGAGGTGTTTGTTGGCGAGCAATTTGCACCCAGAGACGCGCCATATGACGTGACCTTTGACAAAGACAGCACGCCCAAAGGAATGATTCTCCGGGGCGAGTACAACTGTTTTTCTACGTACTATGCGGATGGCGAAGTGTTGTTCCGGTCGCCATGGAAGTTGAATGTCTCGAAAAAGTGATGTGAGGGCACGTGTTCGAAAGACGAGTTAGATCGCTTTTGCTAGTTGGACAATTTAGGTGGAAGCACGTATACTGGAATATGTGATTTTTGCTCCTTATGGAGCTATCAGACGACTATTGTGGTAGAATCGGTGCTATTTCTATCCGATTGAGGAGGGACCTGATTGTGCAGCAGAGCTGGACTGTACTTCTGTCGTCTCGGAGGATTTTGTGGAATCTGACTGACTATTTCTCGGGCCGAAAAACTGCGTGATTTTTGCAGGAGAATACGAAAGTCTGCTAGAAAAGTTGTACTATTCCCGTCTATTTTAATGCACATGTTGGCAAGCCCCGCAAAACTGGCGACTTCTTTGGCATTTGCCTGAGCCTGGAACGACGGTCTTGCGCCATGATATGCTTGATTCCCCTGTCTGAGTTTTCCACTTAAAGCAGATTTTGCTTTTCGTTGTTCAATTACCTCTCATTATTCTGGCCCTTTATGATAGCCCTTTGGTATCTCCCTTGAGGTGAGGACTCTCCGGGGCATTTTGGTGGTATTCCTATCTACCACTCATCTCTCCGGACTCCCAAAAGAGATTCTACCTACCTTTGTATACGCCATCTAGGAGTCACGTGAAAGGGGTCGGGGGTCGGAAGGATATTCCATGAGTTGTTCAACATGATATCTGATGGAACTCACAAACTGGGGCGCACACAATCGGCATGCGTTTATGTTGAAGTCTACCATGCGTGAAGCGTGCATTGAAACGATAGGTCTGTCTGGAGCGTTGGCCGAAGTTGTACACAGTTCTTGTCTTGGTATACGAGCTAAGGCTCGTACGGCACCTAGGAGTGGTAAGAGCAAGTGAACTAGTGGTGAGATCAGGAGAGCCGGCTATATGGGAGTAATCGGCCTCGATGTCTCCCAAGGCACCTTTCATGAGCATAGGAGTCTTCTCCCATAAAGAGGAAGTGTCCTGGGTAGGAGATGTCATTTGGAAACGTATGGATCTACTTTTTTTTTAAATATAAGGAAGAGGTGTTTCCCTCAAAGAAGAAATAAAAGGGAGACTTGAGGGATATTTCCGGTCTTTTATAGTTAATTCATGTGTGAATGGCTGCGCCTAATTCGGGCGTATCTCAACTAGGGTATCGTGCCTCAGCAGCTTTCAGAGACCTTCAATGTTATTCTATCAGGGATGTTACACTTGACTATCTTCTTACTGTCTCATACTAATATATTCCTCATGTCATACTAATATATTCCTCATGTCATACTAATATCTCCCTTATCTCATACTAATATCCCCCTTATCTCATACTAATATCCCCCCTCCCCCATATTCCTCCATATCACTTGATCTCTTCCCGAATTTCAAATTCGTTCTTCTCCTCACTTTTCTCCTATATTTATCTCCTGCCTTCCCCAAAAACAACCGTGCAAGAACGTAGACTGGACACCCCCAGATTCTGACCTGCTCCAGAATTCGCACCCATTTATTCGGCCCCAGGGCCACGAACCTCACGGCCCCATACTAAAACTGGGCCGTAAAAAATAGCAAACTACTTGCACCACAAGAAGTACAGCACCCGTAACTACACTCTTTGATCCGGTGAAAGCCCTAACGGTAGAGCCAGTTCAGTCATCGACAATCAATCAGTTCAATTATCGACAATCAATCAGTTCAATTATCGACAATCAATCAGTTCGAACATCGACCAGCGCAAGCCGTACCAAGAAAACCTATAAGTGGCTCACCAACGCCTCGCCTCTTTTTGCCTCTCCTGAATCATGCTGACTCGCCCGGCCACCCATTCTGGGTCCTGGTACTCCAAAGACCGCACTGTTCTTGCCGGCCAGGTGGCCCGTTTTCTTTCCCAGGCGCCGCCCCTGAAACCCGGGGCCAGGGTGCTTGTGGCGCCCCATGCGGGATACGCGTATTGCGGACAGAGGTTGGCAGAAGCGTACAAGACCTGGGACTGCCGCCTCACGGAAACCGTGTTCATCCTCGGCCCGTCCCATCACGTGTACTTCAAAAACACCGCCCTTTTGTCGGCCCACGCCGTTTACGCCACGCCCTTGGGAGACGTGCCTGTGGCTACCGATATATGCGAGGCGCTTGTGAGCCAGGGGCTGGCATTTGGCTACATGAGTGTACCCGTTGACGCGGAAGAGCATCTGTTTGAGATGCACTTGCCGTTTTTGGTTCAGCGGTGCCTTGACGAAAACATTCCGGTGCCCCGCGTGGTGCCAATCATGATCTCGGGGCTTTCGGTGCATGCCCGCAACGTACTTGTAGCAGAATTGCTGCCGTATTTTGCCGACCCAAAAAACACGTTTGTCGTGCTGTCTGATTTTTGCCACTGGGGCCGCCGATTCGGCTACACGGAGTACGTGCCCGGCCCGGAGTTGCAGCAGCTCACGGCCTACGAGAAGGCCCCCTCCCGGCACGTGCCGATCTACAAATCGATCGAGTGTTTGGACCGCTCCGCGATGCAGGTGGCTGCGGCGGGACTGCTGGCTGAATGGGACGCATATATCGACACAACACGCAACACGATTTGTGGTCAGAGGCCGATTTCGATAGTTTTGCTGCTTTTGGAGGACTACAGATCGCGGGGCGGCAAGTTGGCGTCTGGTGTTGTGTTCCAGTGGCTTGGCTACTCGCAAAGTAGCAAGGCCACGTCTGCCTCTGACTCCAGCGTCTCGTACGCTGCCGGATACGTGCAGCTCAAGTAGAGGTGAGAGGTGTTTTGGGCCTGGTCTGTGTGGTGCTTGGAGGTCTGTTTTGCCGAATCAGTCCTGATAGATGTGGACACTGCTGATATGCTTGGAGGTGTTTGAGGTGGGATGGCTCCAGCTAGGCTGTTCCCATGCTGAAGGTTTTGGTGAATTTTCTTGTGCATCTATGTCGTGCTATACCATAATCGCTCAGGCGAGCTCTCCGCTCGTTCACTATTAATCCGGGCATTGAGAAAGACCATCTTGGGGAAAGGTGCATTTGTCAGCTACGGACTATTTCGGTGTGCGCCGCTCCATAAGCTGTTGTCGAGAATAGCTATGGTCTTCGAATCTCGCGTCTTTCAGGCTCAGGCAATCAGCAACAGCGCTTTTGCACTTAAGGTGCTCCACTTAAACCATCAGAGAAGGTGGACTTCTCTCTATCCATCGGAAAAGTACATCGGGGAATTCCCTTATATGCGCAGAACGGTGCATAGGTTCCGTTTCGAACAAAAAGACATCTTGATCTCCAAAGGCTGCTTGCATCCAGGCTGGCAAGACTGTTCTGTGGCAGGAAGCTCCACGAGACCAAACCCCCTACAGCAGAGGGTCTTTCAGAAAGCGTCATTGTATATTCATGGCAGGTAGATGGCCGCGGGCTTTATATTGCTGATATCTGTGACTCAAACTCTCAAGCCCTTGTGGTCTTAGTGTCGATCCGGGGATATACAAGCACATACTATGATACTTTGAGCCCAATATTTTTTCTTGCAAGATATTTCGTCACTAATTTGGGAGCTGAACCAAATAAGGTTAACAGGGACAACTGATGTATGGGTTCATCCTTTGAGCAATACTTTAGATTCTCTGGTTCTTGCTTTTCAGTTCCAAAGTCACTTGCTCACTTCAAATACTTCAAAGAGGATAAAGAAAATTCTTTTGGTTGCTACTACGTTGTTTGTTTACTTTTCAATGCTTTGAGCTTGAGTAGCTTGATTTTGAGAGTCTAGTGGTGCAAGCGTGCAAAGAATCCGTTCATTTTCGGAACTTCCCGTTCTATTTTTGGCTTTTGAAGAAGCGTAATCTAGCGTTGAAAGCCTTTCAGCCTGCAATTTCGCAAATTTGTTTTGACTCATATTGTCGTGGTTCATGTTTTATAAATGAGCCCAAGGGATGCGAAAAATAAAAAACAGTGCCAACCCTTTCGCAAACCAAAATCATTATTTTGTTTCCTAAAAATCCAATAATGCCGGAAAAAAAATTTATGCAATATTTCAATTTGCTCAATACTATCTGAGCTGGGACTTCAAGTGTTTTCTGGCGCCGACTTTACTTATTGTTGCGGAGTCAAAAAGTGGAGCAAGCTGTCGTCGACTTATTTCCTGGCTTTTAACAGGCAGGAAAATTGGCCTCTTGCTATAGCGGTCCGTTAGGCGTATACGCACTCCAGTCCCAGGGCCACGCGCGCTCATAACCACCCAAACAGCGAGCGCAGTTTTGAAAACACCATTGATCAGACCCCAACGTCTATCCTTGATATCTGCATCTTCCTCCCACTACGCCCCGCCCACATCCGCGTCCAGCGAAATCATAATTCTGGCACAGCGTGGCAAATCTGCAAAGCCTGAACACCCGACTGCGTGAAACCTTGTGCCCCCCATACCCAGCAGTTCACCAGATCTTCCAAAAACCACCACGCCCTATGGACGCAAAGTATTTTGGAAAGTGCAAGGCGTCCGAGCTCCGTGCCGAGTTGGAGCAGGCCCGCAAAAAACTGAAGCCGCAGCAGCGGGTGCGGGCAGTGTTGAAAAAAGTCGTGGCCAACATCATTTTGAACCGCCCGGAGTTGGCGCTGCTCATGCCTGACATCATTGGCCTCATGGTCATAGACGACTATGAGGTGCGGCGCCTCTGCTGCCACTACATAGTGCACTACGCAGAACTGAACCCAGCCGAGGCCGAGGGCCTGCTTGCATTCTTTGCGCGGTTCGTGGCGGACCTCGATCCGATGCTCCGAAGCTTGGCCATCAAAACCGTGTCGGATGTGCCGTTGCGCGCGTTTTCCAAAATAGCGTTTCTGCTGGTGCCGTTCTTGCTCGTGGACCTGAACCCCCACGTGCGCACGCGGGCAGCGTTTGCCGTGGCCAAGTTATATCAACACGATGCCAAAACAACCGTGGAACACAAGTTGATCGAAAGCTTGGACGACTTGCTTCACGACGAAAACCAGATGGTCGTGGCCAACGCTCTCGCAGCGCTTCACTCCATCACGGATTCCCTGGGCTCCATGGACCTCAGCATCAATAAGGACAATCTGCTCCGGCTCATGCACAGTACAGCAGCTGCCAACGAGTGGCGTCAAGTGTACTTGCTCAATGCGCTCATGGCATACGTACCGCAGAGCTGCCAGGACGCCCTCGAGGTTTTGGAGTCCGTGTTGCCGGCTTTGCTGCACGAAAACACCGCGGTTGTTTTGAACAGCATTAAAGTCATTCTGTACTTAAGCAACTACATCGACATGCCAGAGCTCGTGTTGCCCGGACTCTCAGCCAAGTTGGGAGCGGTGCTGGTGTCGTTGCTTTCCAAGCCTCCGGAACTCCAGTTCTTGGTTCTCCGAAACATCATATTGCTTCTCTTAGGCAAAAAGTACTTGATGGACATGGACGTCGAGCTGTTTTTCTGGAAATTCGACGACCCGATCTACATCAAGGACACCAAGTTGGAGATCATATACCTCCTTGCCAACGAGACAAATATCGACGCGGTGTTCCGCGAGTTGGAAGAATACGCCACCGAGGTCGACAGTAAGATGGCACGCAAGGCCATCCGTGCGTTCGGCAATCTTGCGCTCAAATCCGAGGCCGCTGCCGCCAGTTGCGTGGACATCTTGGTTGACTTGATCTCCAATGGCATTTCGTACATCGTGCAGGAGGCCAGCGTGGTCATCAAGAACATTCTACGCAAGTACCCCGGCAAGTTCTCCGCCCTTTTGGAAAGTATCGTGCTCCACTACAAGTCCATGGAGGACGCCGATGCCAAGCTTGCGATCACGTGGATGGTCGGCCAGTTCTGCCAGCAGATCCCGAGTGCTGAATCCATCTTGACACACCTCATCAGCTCCTTCAACGAGGAACCACTTGAGGTCCAGTACGCCATGATCACCGCTGTGGTCAAATACTACGTGCAATTCCCACATGCAGGCGAAGCCCTTGTACTCAACGTGTTAAAATTGGCCACTGAAGAAACCGACAACCCAGACTTGAGGGAGCGTGGCTTCTTCTACTGGCGATTGATCACCCACCAGCAGAACGGAGGCGCAGACGAAGAATTCCAGAAGCGGACAAAAGAGATTGTCATCAACATGAACCCAGATATAAGCTCTGAGAGCGAAAAAATTGACCCCATGATTCTCGAGGAGTTGGAACTCAATATTGGCTCGCTAGCATCTATCTATCTAAAACCGGTGAAGGATGTCTTCCGCCTAGCAAAGAAGAAGCTGCTTCCCCCATCCCCGGCGTTGCAGCCACGCAGGAAACCGGACTTATCTTATCACATAAACTCTGCGACACTGCAGTCCATTGAAAGGCCACCCCGGAGAGAACGCCACCAAAAGCCATTGCCTCTAATCGACAGAAACTTGAGTACAAGCAGTTTCGGTACCAGTTCTTCACGTGCATCCGCTGATAATTCAAGAAAAGAAAGTTTCGGTCAGAAGCTTTCTCGAAAGGCATCTGTTATGACATGGAAAAAGAGCATGAAAAACTAGATTTTGTTGCTCTTCTGCTTGATCTCGAGTGGTTTCTTTTTCGCCTTCCTCACAGTGACTATCTGAACATTTGGGGAGAACTTAACGATTTGCTCTCCCTTGGTGATTGTCTCTGTGCCTATTGAAGGCATGTTTGGCTCGGGCCCATCCGGCACAGAGCTTTTTAATTCTTCTGCATCAACTCCCAACAAAGTGCCAAGGATAATCACGGCCCCAGGTTTAGACATAACAAGCATGTTTTCCTTGCAAAACGTCCCAGTCACACACAGAGGACACCCCCATGCACACTCACAATCCCGGACTCTTTCATAAGTTGCAAATACAATCTCATCAATATACTCGAACGTTTTCCCTGATATGCCTGTGCCTTGCTCACCACCCTTTGCGTCGTGGAATATTAATCTTGCGGGTCTTTTCCTTATGGATTGCCTCCTTGCAAATTCTTTTTCTGGTGCTTTGCACTCTGTGGTAAGTTCAGCGTCAACACCATTTGCGGTCCATCTTGCGTTGGGATTTGTTGTTGCCCCTCCGGTGATATACAATGGGAGTACATTCATAATTGCATGTTGAGCGGCATGTATTCCACCGGCAGGGTTAAGGCATTTCTCCTTCATGAGATCAACCGCTCTTGAAGGAATGTCAATCCAAAACCCTTTTGATTTGAGAATCACAGGTGGATTTTTGACTTCCACTGCCTCCAAAATCTCGCTTTTGCGGTTTACCTTAAAATACCCGAAGACATTAATCGTCGTCTGCACTTTCCCGTAAAAAACTGGGATATCTGTTGGAGACGCGTGTTTGGTGATATTGAGCTGTTTTACCATCTCAATTTCCATGGGATCAACATCAGAAAAATCTCTTTGCTGAGTAGTCCAGCTAACCTTCACCCTTTCAACCTTAGCATATCTGCCCTCTGTATTGAAATCCTTTACGAGATAAGGAAACCCCTGATGAAGAAATATCCCCCCTTCATAGAGTGTGAAGCTTGTGCGCAGCTCTTCGACTTCTTCGATCACAATGTTTCTGTTATCGGTGATATCCACAACGGCGTACATAGTTTGCTCAATAGCTCGAAGGGACACTTTTTCTGCGGGCCATGGCAAATAGCGGGGATCTGTGCGATAAAAACCTTTTTTGTCTTGGTGCAATTTCTCAGCGCAAAGTTCCGAGAACTTCTTGAGGGCATTTGGGTCATTTCTGATACAAAACCATTTGCTATCATTTTCCAAATCTAAGGGCCATTCGAACGCGGCGCACTGTAGGTGCATGGACATCATCAACTTGTTCAGGCTACCATCGAGGAAACTATCCACGCAGAGATCCTCGTAAGTTTTGTCGCAAAGCTCATGTGAGTTCTTGAGGTAGTATCTGTCTATCGGCGAGGCCCCACAAACCAAAATGGCCAAGCTGCCTTTGGAAGACTTGCCCCGGCCCGCTCTTCCGAATTGCTGGTGTAAATTCAGCTTCAGAATGGGGAACCCACACGAAATCACGACATCCAAGTCCGATAAATCAATACCAAGTTCCAAGGCATTTGTGGCGACAATTGCTCGAAGATGGCCCAGAAACATCTTGTGCTCAATTGCCCTGCGGTCAGCTTTCGCGTATCCCCCTCTGTAGGCCATGACATCATGTTCACTTAGTGAAGTCCATTCGGGATGTTTTTTGTCAGATATCAAAGTCTTGACTTCCTTGATCAAAAGCTCGCACACGGCTCTAATGGGACAAAAAGCAATCACTTTAATTGATGGAAATGAGCATAAGAGGTGGACGAGGATCTTGGCCAGTTCCCCCACGATATTCTCTCTGGGAAGAAACGCGGATTGGATCGGTGTTTTCAATGACGTGGCTGATTCCAACTGCGCCTGCGGGATTTCTCGCTGGCCCTTTTTGTTCATCAAAACTGGAGGCTCCCATATCACCATTTTTTTCTCTGTGCTTGGGCTTCCATCCTCGAAGACATGAAGTAACTCTTCTGTTTGCGGGATTGCACAAACAGTTCGGAAATGGGCTTCCGGGTTGTCAATGGTCGCTGAGCACGAGATGTATAACGGTACAAAATCGTTCAAGCTGATCGTGGCTCGGAGACGGTTCAAGCGTGCCATGACATACAGGACGTGGATGCCAAACGTTCCTTTGTAAACGTGCAATTCGTCCATGATGACATACTTGAGGTTGGAGAGAAACTCCAGCCAACCGCGGTTTTGGCCATACTCTTCGGAAAACAGGTTTGGAAGAATAGCAGCGTGAATAGCATCAGGGTTGGTGAATATTATATCCGCAAAGTTTCGGATGTAGCCTCTGCTTTTTGCCGGGGTGTCACCATCATATGTGTCCACAACAATTTTCCTTTTATTCGGTGGAAGGTGAGATATAAGCTCCCGGAAGTGTCTCATCTGATCTTGTGCTAGAGCTTTGGTTGGGAAGATAAGCATGGCGGTGGAGGTGCGTCTCTTTTCGTTGATCCCAGAGTCACAGTCGCGTAGAATGTCGTTCAATATTGGAAGTTGGTAAATGAGCGATTTACCCGAGCTGGTTGACGTCGAAACAATCACGTGGTTTTTATTGTTGACGATAGCGGATATTGCTTTTGTCTGGTGCAAGTATAGGCCATCTCCAACGGCATCCACACCCTTATAATTCCAGAGTGCGTCCACTAGATCTAGATGTAGAAGGCCCGGGGCCACTGGCTCCAAGCGGGCAGTCCGAGCTTCGGTGAGTGTGTGGACCTTTTGAATCTGGTCTCGGAACAAGGGGGCGGTTTTGAGGGCCAGAAGCATTTCATCCAAATGTGGCTTTTCTGTGGAAGAAAGCACGTTATCTCCGGTGATAGTGGCCATTTCCATGATCGTCACCGGGTCTGCCAAATCAGCAGGTTTGGGTAAGCTTTGAGCACATGTCTCGACCAAACTTTTGAACGGCACTCCTTCACTCGTGTCTTCTGTGGAAAACAGGTCCAAGTAGCCCTCTATGCAAGCGCAGAATCTCTCGTTGCGCCCTCTAATAATGGCCAAGAGCTGTTCCTGGGTTAGGCACCCTATGGTCATATTGCCGCCTGCTGAAAAAAACCCGGGCGCGGGCAAAGTTTGTGTTTTCTGTCTCTTTTTACCCTGGTAGCCTTTACCTTTGATGGCAGCCCCAATTCCTTGTGTCCGCACATCGCAGAACTCAAAGACTAGTAGCTGGCGTTCATTTCCCGCGTAGCCGGCTTCTTTTGCCAATGCTTCGTAGACATCATCGACTGTTTTGGGCTGATTCTGTGCGTACCCGTTCTGGGCCGAGTACTGCACTTTTTCAAGGTGTTGGAGGAGCACTTGGTTTTCATCGAAGTAGTCAAAGGTGACGTCACATGGAGGAAGCAAGTATTTTATGATCTGAAGATCGAGGTTGGAAATATCAGCGTCGAGTTTCCGGAGCATATCAGCCGTGGGGATCGTGTGGCGAGAGAACGAAGAGAGAAACGTGAGATGAGTGTTGATCTGTTTGAACTTTTTATATAGAGACGTGAAAAAGGACGGCCACTGCTCTGGCAGAGACGTGTTCTTGTGACATGAGGCGGATTCGGTCTTGGTGTTTTCAGACATGCGTTCCAAACAAGGTAGGACGTACGAATCCCAGATATAAACAATGCGAAATCTGGGGAAGAACGCATCGCGAGTTGAGACACGTTCCTAAGCCTCTGTAGACTGATGGACGTTTGACTTCTAGAAGAGATGCCATTGCAAAACTTCACCAGGAGTAGTTACTATTTTTCGTTACCAGTTTTTTCTCAGTGCACCGATCACTTGCCTTGGGTAAGTAGAATCTTGCCAGCATGTGAGTGGGGCGAGAAGCGACATGGCCCAATAAAGAACTCAGAGTTCCGCACGTATGGCATTTGAGTTCGATAGACATAATAAACCAAACTCTCAGATGCAGTTGGGCCGGACTGTTATTTGTGAATATTCTGATATCTAACCAAGCTCGCCTTTCAGCCTATCCCACCAATATTGAGGGTATACCGTCCGATAAGCATGAGGCACACTATAGCGAATCTTTGAAAAAGTAATACATGCACTACAAATATTGATGGGGCTTATGAAAAATGAGATTGCTTATTGTTTCCCTTCGAAGCAAAAAAGAAATACCGCACCGAAGGGCTTTTGGAAAGTCGTGGAGGCATGCGAAGGGAAAGAGCCGTGCATGGTCTCAGTCATCCGAAAAAGCCAGTCTAAATCCCAATCGAGAATTGATAACAGGCAGAGAAAAACCATCATAGAAGTGCGGTTTGAAATCCAATAAGCAAAAACATACTCTTGTGAGGAGACAACACGAAATATAGTCGAAGATATCCAAATTCGTAGCATCATACAGAAGCAGGCTCATCTGGCCAACATCTGCACCTGGTTTCCACAAAACATTTCTTTTTCAACCCGGCCAAAAGTTCCAACAGCTTCTTTGATAGGACATGAAACATCCCATTGTGGCATCAATAACAAAGTCCGTCATCCAAGGGAAAAGCGAAAGTCAAAATGAGCTGTTGTGCCGAGTCTTAATGTTCCCGGACCCGGAATAGTGCCTGAATATCGCGATTCATCTGCTGAATACTTCCAATCACAGACCAGTGCAAGGAACGGGCTTGATTTCAAGAAGCGCAGAAACACTGAAACGAAAAGAGAGGAGCTTTTTGCCAGGGTTCAAATCGACTCACGAACATGAGCTGGATGATGGCATTTAGTCATTTATATTTGGGTGTCTGTCTCTTTATTGATATGCCATTAGTCATCGAAATTTAAAAAAGACGCAGGTCTATACGAATCGTGTCCCATCTCTTCTCGACATTCTCCTTAAGTAATACATGTATACCGCGTCTATATACATGCGGGCCTCACTATTAGTGAAACATACCGCAGTTCTATTGTTCTAGAACGAAACAAAGTGACGACGCATCTTCAAAAAAAGGAAATCATTTCATCCAGGGCGGATGTTTTTGAATATTTAGCGCAATTCTCAGCGTCAAGGTTCTGACTGAAAATCAATAGTTTCAGAGTCTGACCAGTAACGCACTTCACAACTTGAGCTATTTTGCTCCCAAGTAAACCCAGTAAACGCATACAGGAGCACATAGCCCCAGAAACTCTCACTTGTTTACTTTTTTGAGTCTACGGCCCATAACGTGTAAACAAAATGCTTCAGTTTTCAGTTCAGTCTTGTTGATTCCAAACTTTACTCGTTACTCTCTTTCTGAAAAACCCCACTCGTCTCAAATATGGCAGTGTTATTGGAGGTAAAATGAATCCAAAAGACAGTTTCTTGGAACTTGGTGTATCCCAGAAGCCAGATGTTCACTTGAGAGAATATATACGCGTCTGGAACTAACCAGCAAAATTAGGTTCGTATCTGCGCAATGGGCAAACAGCGGGCTGCGAACATTATAGGGAAAGTGGAACACGCGTCTATTAGTTCTCGCCCAAATGACCAAAAGTACTTAATAAACATGAATTCTCTCCTCATCCGTATTTTTATTCTTGAAACATAAGCCCCTTTTTTTCTTCGACTGTTATTTGCGTGTACTGTCTTCAAGGCTATCGACGCCATCTACGCTTTGCAGTCTCACTTTCTTTAAACTTGGCATGTTTCCTAGCAACATTATCAAACAAAAATCCAGCTCACCGGGCTTTTCTTTCTTTCATCAATTTCTTTGTTTCATAGTCCTCGGACAGCTTACAGCAATAAAAATCGTTTACGCACAGCCTGTTTACTCAAATGGCAGTGAATACCTTACACCTGCAAACAATGCCATCTCTCCGAACATTACGGAGAGGCAAATTTATCAAACAAGATTCAACTTTGGAGTGAATATAGGTGGTGTTTTTGTGAGAGAGAACTGGATATATCCTTCTTTCTTCAAGGAGGGGGAAAAGACAGAATTTGACCTCATATCTCGTGCTTTCGAAGGAGATAAAGTAGAGGAAAGGGAAAAAATGGAAGCTCACTGGACTACTTATTTCCTGGATGAAGATTGGGAGTGGCTAGTCGAAAATAACGTGAACTCTTTGAGGCTTCCCATCGGGTTCTGGAACATTGACGGGGGACAGTATACCAAAGGAACGGATTTTGAGAAGTTTTCAGACATGTACAAGAACTCATGGCTGATTATCAAGTCTCACTATATTGAACCTGCCGCCAAAAGAGGAATTTCCATTCTAGTTGACCTTCATGGAGTACCCGGGGGTGCCAACGAGAATGATCACAGCGGAGGAGTCCCTGGCAGTGTAGGCTTCTGGGCCAACTTATCATTTCAAAAGCTCTTTATTGCAGCAGCAGAGTTTGTTTTTGAAGACTTGAAGGAGTTCGATAACATTTCTGGGATCCTGTTGATCAATGAGGCTTCCTGGGATTTTAATGCGGAACAGCAGAAGTTCTACACTACGGCTATCAACGCCATCCGCAAAAAAGAAAAGACTATCCCTGTGGTTATCTCTGATGGCTGGAATCCAAAGTCTTGGATCCAATGGGCCCAAAAAAATCAGAACCCCAAAGCTCCAGCGGGCATAGTAGTAGACCATCATGTTTACAGGTGTTTCGCTGAAGCTCACAGGGAGCTATCAGTAGAAAACATCATTTCCAACTTGGACGGGGACTTACTTCCAGATTTGAATGACGGCCAGAACAAAGTGGATTTCATGGTCGCTGAATGGTCGTCTGTTTTGGACAGCAATTCCTGGGAAAAAAGTGGTCTCGATCCAAACAACTATAATGTCCCTCAGCGTAAGAAACTTGTTGCCCAATATGGTAGCAAAGAGTTGGAACTCATCAGAAAAAGAGCCAGTGCCGGATCGTACTTCTGGACATACAAGTTTGAAAGTGGAAATGGAGGTGAGTGGGATTTTCGTGAGCAATTAGGCCGAGGTTTTAGAGCTCCCCAAGTGTCAGTTCCAAATGAGTCGACTTTTAAAAACGCCCTTAAAAGAATATACACAGGGCATTCAAACTACTGGGACAAAAGTCATCCCGGAAAGGAATTTGAACATGAAAGATACAAGGACGGGTTCACCACCGCGTGGAAAGACGGTGTTACATATGCTAAGGCCGGTGCTTTGGTGGGCAGAAAGCAGGCCGTGAAATCCGTGAGGTTGCAGGAGCATTTGGAGCGCAAAGGGGACCTGGAATTCATATGGGAGTGGGAGCAGGGATACGACAAGGGCTTGCTAGAGTTCAACGAAAATGCTATTCAGGTGACTAAAGGGACAGAGGCTTGATATTGAGACCATCTAGTGACAGGCATTGAGAGCGTATATGTTACGAAATAAACGTTTGTTTTTCGTGATCGGTGTTTAAAACGGCTGGGTTTCAGAACAAAAAGGAGGAGTTTTGACGGGCTGACTAAATTGATTTTGAGAGCAGAGCCTCTTTATTAGACAACCAAATACCAAGTCGAACTCTGTTGTGATGTTGCGACCTGTTTTCACAATCCTTGACAGCATTCATACTATCATGCTAAATGGCCCAATCTTCTTAGTAAATGATTTCCAGCACTCTAAATATACTTCTCTGTACTACTGGATTATGGCTTGGTACAGCTGCCCTAGGTACAAATATTTGCTATAGTTGGAAAACCACGTTTAGCGTCGCAAAAGGCTTTCTTCAAGCGTTGCTTTATTTTCAAGCTTCTTCATACAGAAAAGGGAACTTGACCTTCTCAAATAGATGTCACAAACTGTATTCTCCCACTATATATTAAAGTGCCTTATTAAACCACAATGAATCTGGTACTGCATGTTACAAGAACTCTTTAGGCCACGGCAACGACCGCCGGATAGCATATCAGAACCAAAAAATAGAACGAGGCATGAGCCCTTCTATCGGGACTTTCGAATGTTGGTTTCCAAATTAGAATCTTCAAAATTATCCGCTAAATGTGACGAGCATGATTTTATGGAGCGAGTGCGAATGGTGCCTAAGTCCGTGCCGGAAGTCACTTTGAATATTTGGCTGAGACAATTGCTATCCGGCTTGAGTGAACGGAAAACTTGCTGACCCGTACAATTGGAAATTTGATAAGTTTTTTTTTTTTTCTCAAAATTAGCTCCAAGATGTTTTATTTTTTTTCCTTTTTCTGATTGGTCTCATGTCTCATTCTTGCTCTTTGATCCTCATACTTTCTTGACTTTCTCCCGATTGTTGCACTGTTTGTCAACAGTATTTTGATGGGGTGTCTGAAATCTCACTTAGCTGAATTAAATGGGGTCTTTCACATAGATTTGATCAAACACAGTAGAAATTGTCTTGTGAACTAATATCAAGGGAGTCATCTGACTGTAATTCATTATTCAAAAACAAAAGAAACATGAAATATACCATGGAAACGTTAAGTTGGG
This sequence comes from Metschnikowia australis, assembly GCA_019285895.1. Taxonomy (NCBI): domain Eukaryota; kingdom Fungi; phylum Ascomycota; class Pichiomycetes; order Serinales; family Metschnikowiaceae; genus Metschnikowia; species Metschnikowia australis. Next base: position 602,041 of record JAGSXI010000003.1, on the reverse strand, counting down.
TCTTGAGGCTGGACGTGTTACCTTATTTGTTTGACAAATGAATTGATTATCTAGTCCAGTAGATGGTGATATGTCATGTATTAGATGATGTTAGATGGTATTCATTGGACTCAAACGCCATTGCAGCATAGTCCTCCATCTTTAAAGATTGAAAGATCGATCACAACCAAGAGCAACCATATGAGAATAATTAAACATCGATACGAACATGAGAATAACTAAAAATCGGCACTAACACGAGAATACTAAGTATCGATAATAATGTGGGAATAATACACAATTCGCCACATGTAAAAAGGCTATCTTCCCAGCTCTCTGTTTCATGCCCGCACAGCCTTGCCATTGCGTTAGATGCAGCACCGTGCCCACAGCAAGCAGCAACCGAAACTTCACTTAGGCTGCTACGCACAAATCACATCTGGCATCTTATATATATCTGGCCTCGCATGCCTTGCGAATTCTTTCAAAGATCCAATACATCTAAACCTGAATAAGATTCCAGGAAGTGTAGGAAGACACATCAAAGGCATCAGATTCACCTCTTCTTACTGAGCAAATAGCAATTCCACCCATCGTACAAATCTTCGAAATGGGCAAACTCTCGAAATTTATGGACAAGCTCAGCGTCAAGCCTGGCGCCCTGGATCTACCCCCAGCGGCTGAGGCAGTGCTGCAGCCCGTGACACAAAAACAGCTATGCCAGACCCGCTTCAATTTCGGCGTGAATTTCGGTGGCGTGTTTGTGCGTGAAAAGTGGATCTTCCACTCCACGTTCCCGGAGGGCACGGACACGGAGTTGGCGGCCGTGGCCAAAAGCGCCAGTGCCGACCGGGCCCAGGCCCGCCATACCTTGGAGCTGCACTGGAAGAATTACGCGCTTGCCGACGATTGGGAATGGTTGCAAAAAAACGGCGTCAATTCTGTGCGGGTGCCCTTGGGCTACTGGAACATCGACGGGGGTAACTACACCTCCGACACGCCGTTCTCGACCTATAAGGACATATACGCCAATTCGTGGAGCATTTTCAAGTCACACTACGTGGAGCCGGCCGCAGAAAGGGGCATATCTATCTTAGTGGACATCCACGGGCTTCCAGGCGGGGCCAATGCCGACGCACACAGTGGTGAAGGTGGCGGAAAGGCCGGGTTCTGGGGCTCTCCTAGCGCGCAGAAACTCATGGTCAAGGCGCTTGCATTTGTGGCCCACGACTTACAGAAATACGACAACATCTCAGGCATCCAGGTTGTCAACGAGGCTGAATTCTCGGACCCCGCGCGTCACCAGAAGGCGTACTATGCATCTGCCATCCAGGCGATCCGCGAGCACGACGCATCGGTGCCAGTAGTGATTTCCGATGGCTGGTGGCCCAACCAATGGGTTGAGTGGGTGCAGAAGGCACAGGGTGACGGCCACTGTACCGGGGTGGTGATTGACGCACATTGTTACCGGTGCTTTTCCGATGCCGACAAGAACAAGTCCGCAGATCAGATCGTACACGACTTGCACGGGGACTTGCTCACGAATCTTACCGACGGGGGCAAAGGCGTGGATCTCATGGTGGGCGAGTGGTCGTCTGTATTGGACGGCAAGACATGGGCCAAATGCGGCTTGGATCCCAACGATGGCACCGACTCCCGCAGGAAAAAGCTTGCGGGCCAGTTCTGCGGTAAGCAGGCGGAGCTCATCCGACAGAGGGCCGGCGCGGGCTCGTACTTCTGGACATACAAGTTTGAGTCGGGCAATGGCGGCGAGTGGGATTTCCGCCAGCAGTTGGGCCACGCCTTCAGTGCTCCAAAGGTGTATGTGCCAGACGAAGCGGCGTTCAACAATGCCCTCGAGAGAGAGTACAATGGGCACTGCAATTACTGGAATGGGCAAAACTCAGACGAGAAGTACGAGCACGAGAGGTACAAGGAGGGGTTCACCACCGCGTGGCAGGACGGTGTCACGTACGCGAAGGCCGGGGCGCTTGTGGGGCGCAAACAGGCGGTGAGATCCGCCCGCTCGCAACAGCATTCGCAAAGCAAAGGTAGGCTGGCG